>JAEAOA010000257.1:35000-355000 GCA_016746295.1 Potamilus streckersoni
TGTAAAATTCTGATGGTTAATTTAGCATTTTTTTTACTATAAAAGCCTTAAAGATTAGAGAAACCGTTTTATCAAGGACTCCTGGTACATAAGACTTCATATCAATATCACAAATCTTGTTCCTCACAAGTTTTAGGGTTACCCTAAAATCTGTTTGTTTGATTATTGTGCAGTGTTTACTTGTATCTCACCTATATTCGATAAAAGTAAAAATTATTACGTCCATGTATATTACTTATAAATACGATGTTCTTTTGTTACGCACTATGACATCTTTTTGCACTGCATGATGTATCGATATGTATATGGGCCAGAGGCCTCTATTACAAATAATCACGATTAATATTCTTCTTCTTCTTCTTCTTCTTCTTCTTCTTCTTCTTCTTCTTCTTCTTCTTCTTCTTCTTCTTCTTCTTCTTCTTCTTCTTCTTCTTCTTCTTCTTATTATTATTATTATTATTATTATTATTATTATTATTATTATTATTATTATCATTATTATTATTATTATTATTATTATTATTATTATTATTATTATTATTATTATTATTATTATTATTATTATTATTATTATTATTATTATCATTATTATTATTATTATTATTATTATTATTATTATTATTATTATTATTATTATTATTATTATTATTATTATTATTATTATTATTATTATTATTATTATTATTATTACACATCCATGTAACATGTTTTTTTTCTTTCACAAGGGGAATTTAACAGGATTAAAATCTTTCAGGTTTTTATACGAATTTAAACAAGTTTGATGTTATATGTATTTTTACCAGATTATGTTTCACAGGTACAAACATTCCAACCGTTACCTTACCTCTCCAATACGTTTACGGTTTATTCGCCCTTCTTTTCCGTTATACCGCGTATTTGGGTCATATAACTTCAAATGAGCCCAGTAGATGCATTGTAATTCAAGTTTTAATTATTGATTACACAGATTACATTGTGATAATTAAAAATAGGTAAAACCATCTAATTAAATGCGACTTAATGAAGCAATTTGCATTTTTTGCAGTTTCTAAAATTTCACCAGAACACGACCAAGTTGAAAAGATTTCAGAACTGTTTTGAAACAACTATAAATGCACATGAGGTTACATGTGCATGTGTCTTCGTACCCCAGTGTCCACCTTTTCAAACCACAGTGGCCACTAATTTTACATACTAATCACCTCAACTATGCCAATGAATCTTTGAGGGTTTAATTTAAATCGAAATGTGAATCTTTAGGGCAAATGTTTGATGTGTATACTTTCTTGCTTTACTGACAGCTGATTCGCTTTATTTCTGCTGTGCTCGTGTGTCCAAATTGCAAGTGTTAATGACCAAGAACGGCACATAAAGCATAAGCAGCTATCACGAGATTTCGTTAAGCAACATTTACATGGGAAAACTTCTTTCAATACACATAACAACACGCAAAAGAATGACGGAAAATAAATTGTACTGAGTAATCGGTTTTACGTAATTATTTGCATGGAGCACAATAAATCTCTCTCTTTCTATCTATCTATCTATCTATCTATCTATCTATCTATCTATCTATCTATCTATCTATCTATCTATCTATCTATCTATCTATCTATCTATCTATCTATCTATCTGTCTGTCTGTCTGTCTGTCTGTCTGTCTATCTATCTATCTGTCTGTCTGTCTGTCTGTCTGTCTGTCTGTCTGTCTGTCTGTCTGTCTCTCTCTCTCTCTCTCTCTCTCTCTCTCTCTCTCTCTCTCTCTCTCTCTCTCTCTCTCTCTCTCTCTCTCTCTCTCTCTCTCTCTCTCTCTCTCATTAAAATACTTACATGGAAATATGAACTGGAGGATACCACCGAATCCGCCGCCGCTATATCCTCCGCCAAATCCGCCACCGTATCCACCGCCATATCCACCAAGGTATCCTGGATATATGTATCCACAGGTAAGGCCAACAAGGCTCAGAATAACTAGGGCAATGAAAACTGTTAGCTTGGCCATGGCTTAAAGTAAGAGAAATACCAAAGAATCAGTCAATGTTATCAAATGTTTTCAAATATTAATCAATATTCGAAAACTAGAATTTCAGGACTCGTATATACGCGTAAATTTATTGATATAATCGTGATTGTTTTTCAAAAGCACAGAACACTGCAGAACTGTATTTCGAAAAATCGTTATCTATATTATAGAGTATATGTACTAATAGGACTAAGGCAATACTATGTGAATTTTTGAGTCAATATATTTTAAAACCTTTATTAATAGTATAAATTGTGTAAGTTCTAGCTGCATTTAAACATTTTCTGAATATAATTGCGCAGATCCATCATTCTAGCAATCAATCAAGCATTCAATATTCATCTCCTCCATAAAGAGAGTTCACTTACAAATACAGAGAACAGGGGGAAAAAAGAAGAAAATAAAAAATTTACCTTGATGACTTCGGAAAGCATTCCAAAAAGTCAGTGATACGTATAAAACTAATACAGATGAATAAGGAACAAAATAAATAGCAGTACTTAGGAAATGCATGCAAACATGAAAATGGCACATAAAGATTTACATAAATCTGAAAAGGCGAGAAAAAATTTATTTCTAGCAGTGTTAGCACTATAGTAAAATTTGATCGTAATAGAGTTAATACATTTCGTTTCATTCAAAACTCTCGATGACATTAAAGTGGGCGCCTAAATATAGTATTATTAATTAGTTTCCTCGGTCTTTGCTGTTAACTTTGCTTTGTAACTTATGTTTCGCATTCCTCTTACGATACGTAAATATTAATTGAACATTCGCATTTTAATTATGAAGCAGGAAATATTTAATATTTAAAATTCTGAGTCGCACTCTATGACTTTGGTATTTGTACTGTTTAAGTTAATGCATATTCTGTAGACAGACCTGTAAATTATGCATAATTTTCTATTTTCTCTTAAAAGACTAATTTCGTTACTGTTCATTAATTTCAATAATATTCAAATCCTTGAAAATCGAGAAATATTGTTAAAGGTTGAATTCATTAATTGACGCGTCATACAGAACGCTGACAGACGAACTTTGATATTCACTTTAATATTCGATTTATTTTTACAAACATAAATATGTATTTATTTGTTTTTTCTTAGCAGGTTTTTTTTTTCTTCTGAATATAGGAACTCGAAAGCGAATCCAATTAACCTGAACTTACTTTAAAATATGTATCTATCTCCTTTTTGTAAAAGTTAATCGCAAATGCTTACCTGGATCTCTTGTGTTCAGATCTAAATGCCTTCTTCCTTCCACCAAATCGTTATCACGTTATTGCGTCTATTGGTAGATAACTTCGTCTTTTATATACTACTGGATGCGAAATAATCTGGCTCACCCATAAATGAGGATGAACACGATTAAAATCAGTGATTGGCCAGAAAGTCGGAAAACACGTTTCCGTTTACCTTTACCTTTAAATAATATGAAGGACATTAAATGTACATTAACGATCTTTTTAGTGCTATTAAGTACGGATGTCACAACTCGGGCACATTTTGTGTCTAGTTGATTAGTTATTCGAAATGGTGTGATCGTTTTAAATCTCGAGGAGGTGTGTGTGTGTGTGTGTGTGTGTGTGTGTCTCCCCATTCGAGCAGCTCAGCTTGCCAACAAAAGAATAGACTGTGCCCCATTCCTTATAAACTGATCTTTGCAACTAGAAATAAATAATGAGTTCACCATTAACACAGAAATGTAAATAAAATAAATGAAATATATATATCTTATTATCTTCTGACAAAAACTCCCGTGTTTGTTTTGTGTGTGTGTGTGTGTGTGTGTGTGTGTGTGTGTGTGTGTGTGTGAACATGTGCGTGCGCGGAAAATTAGGTGTTACGAAAGCAGTGATAGAAATAAATTTAATCATTCAAATAAAAGTGGTTATTTATGCAAGTAGAAAATTATTTATAAAATTATTGATTCTTATATAGACCACAAACCCATTGTTTAATTGTCAATCATATATTTTCGTTATCATACAATTGCACTCCCCATTGATCGGGAAACTTTTAATTATTTACCATCACTACCACTTTTATCGCATTACCTTCAATTGTTTGGTCTCCAATCGCTGGTCGATAAAATTATTTTACTAGTTTTATTTGTAAAAGGATATAATATTATGTTTGGCGCTAAATAGCTTCATAGTGCTGGTGCGCCGTTAAAAATTCAATCAAATCAAATAAATCAAACCACAAACCCATTTAGTTTGATTAAACTCCGTCTTGCCCCATAAAAGGATGAACACCTATCAAGGAACTGTATTAAAATCACTGAATAGATTTGTATTTCCTCTTTCTACTCTTAATGTATTCAATTCTATACATGGGGTGATAAACAACACAGATCTTAAATTTAGATTTCTGTTGAAATAAATCTTTACAAATTTCACTTTTATCTCCAAAAGGCACAAATTTTTAACAAATAAATTTACGTATTTGGATGATTTCCATGTGGTTTTATTTTTCTAAAATTCCGCGAGATTAGAAAACTGAATCTCGAGAAAAGTTCAAGAAAAGCTCAAGACGCTGAAATCGCACCATTATATACCATATCTGACAAGATAAATCTCATATTCCTTCTACCACGCGTTAAGGTAGTTAACATTGGCACATTGAAGCTTTTTGACTAAGTCAGAAAATCATTCGACCCATCTTTATCTCTGTGTAACTATAATAGGTAACTGAAAATGTTACAACTGCGTATAAATGAAAATGCAATCACGAACAAAAGCAATGAATTAAAATTATATCCTTGCCTGAAAGAAGAAGAAGAAGAAGACGAAGAAGAAGAAGAAGAAGAAGAAGAAGAAGAAGAAGAAGAAGAAGAAGAAGAAGAAGAAGAAGAAGAAGAAGAAGAAGAAGAAGAAGAAGAAGAAGAAGAAGCGCAAAGAAAGATATGCCTCATTTAATGCCAGATCAGTTAAAAATTTATAAACGACAAAAGTCCATATGTACTGTAATTGACAGAGAACGTACTTAGACCACGCAAGAGCTTGCTCAAACTTGTTTATAGTACAAATCATTTCTGCTTGTATTGGGCAGATGATGTGTACTAGGCAGATGCTTTGTACTGGGCAGATGCTGTCTAATGGGAAGGCGACAGACGCAAAGAGACACACACACACACACACACACACACATATATATATATATATATATATATATATATATATATATATATATATATATATGTGTGTGTGTGTGAGTGTGTGTTAATGACAAAAACATTTATTGAGAGAGAGAGAGAGAGAGAGAGAGAGAGAGAGAGAGAGAGAGAGAGAGAGAGAGAGAGAGAGAGAGAGAGAGAGAGAGAGAGAGAAGGTTTGTTGGAAACAATGAGCCCTGAAAAAACTGACAAGTCTTCAGTAAAGCCCGCTAAAATTATATATATATATATATATATATATATATATATATATATATATATATATATATATATATATATATATATATATATATATATATATATATATATATATATATAATTTTATATATAATACACATCCATGCATGCATGCATGCATGCATGCATGCATACATACATACATACATACATACATACATACATACATACATACATACATACATACATACATACATACATACATACATACATACATACATACATACATACATACATACATACATACATACATACATACCATACATACATACATACATACATACATACATACATACATACATACATACATACATACATACATACATACATACATACATACATACATACATACATACATACATACATACATACATAAACGAATCATTTTCTGCTTCCACGCGGAAATGCAGTGGGATACACACCTTCCGCATTGGTAGTCATTAGATCAGTCTTTATTTCCTCCAAAGAATTTAGAATGTCATGGCATATATAAAACTAATACAGGTAAGGAAGGGACAAATGGAGTATGAATAATTATGAAATGCGTGGGAGCATGCAAAATGGCACAAAAATTGTATATAAATCTGAAAAAAATGAAATTTGACAAGTTTATCATTACAGCAAGGGATCATTAATGATAAATACTTTGGTTTCAAAAAGGGGTCTTAATACAAAAGTTGCATTGAGCTGATCGGGGAAGACTTGCTATTGACAAATATTTAGTCTTCAGGTTAAGATGTACACTGGTGATACAAGAGCGAGAAGCTGGATTATAATTTGAATATATTTTCTTGCTGAAAGTTATAGCTGATGACTTTGTAGAATTTTATTTGTAGTTTCATTTTTTTTAGAATATTCTAGAATAATATCAAGCATTGTAGCAAAATTATCTAGAAAATTCGATAGGTATGTGAGACTATTTGCAAGCGTAACGCAGCATCAGTCCGAACTTCCAATTTTACGCTCTAGTTTGCTTTTTAATGGAGAAACTCATCCATAAATACCATGTTGACCAGTTGTTGATATCAGGAGCGACTTACTACATGAGGTGTTATTTTAGCATGTTAAATTATATAATTTGTTTCGGGTTGGCATTTTTTTGTACATGATTGGGATTCATACATTCTCTGTCCATTGAACCTGCGCTTTCTTAAGATTGTCTATCATGTCAAGAGACAGAGCCTGTTGATTTAGTGGATCATTTGTGATATCACCACTCGAGTTTATGTTTGCCTTTTTGTTGAGAAGATGTATGCTCTTCGTTTGGGAGAAGTAATTTCATTAGAAGAAGCAGATACTGTGCGATGCGTATGTGCGCCAAAATTGATTGTCTCTGAGTGTCCCAAATCCATAATCATGGTATCTGAGGATCTCTTGCATATTGACATCTAGAGGTTGCATCAAGTATGGGGAATCGTAATATCTAATAGTGACACATTACACTCTGGTTGTACTTGATCATGTCTTATTGAGTTAAGCATTATCCTTGTATATGCTACTTGATCTTAAATATTTTGGTGCTAGGTTAAGGGTGCTCTTCAACGTTGCGTTTTGTTTGCTGATTCTGTGCCTGTCAACGTGAGGATTGATTTGCACGTTGATTGCCGTATGTAATATTACTATTAACAACGTGAGATCTGTTTATATACGTACAGGTTTTCATTTTGTCGTCATAACGTTTGCCTTAGTTCTTCTTATGGTCTTTAGTTTGCACGAGACACTGTCGCAATTTATGTTTTCCGTAGTGAGTTCTTTGTTTTATTTCTCAAGAAGGTCGATCCGATTGTTCTAACCAGTGGTCTCCAACCTTTTTGATACTGAGAGATACTTCATAGGTACTGAGTCATACGAAGGGCTACCAGTTTGATACACTTCTGAAATAATAAAATGTGCTTAGTATGCCTTTATACATTATTAATATAGTGAAGACTCTGATCTTGTTATTTATTTATCACAACAATTAACAACAATAATTAACAACAATAATTAACAACAATGACAAGGTGGGAAACATATAAATATTCAGCACTTTATTTCTATTTATTTCAGTAATTGTTAAATTTTCAGATGATCATTTACATTACATTTCTTAGGAAAAATGTCCCGTTTTCACTAGCCACTGACAAACCTTTTAAACAAATCATGAACTATGTTGCACCATGTTTCAAAAAGTTATCAGTTATGTACATTGTAATGTTTGTAATGCAGTGGGAAAAAAAATTAAATAGTTTTAAATAAATCTTGTCACATTTTGAACAAATGACCAAATCTGCTGTATTTTTAAGAAAATAATAACTGTTACATATCATGAACACACATTTTAAATCGAATAATTCTTCAATATTTAAATTAAACTTTGCCATGGCACTGATATGTTGCCACGGACACATGGTACCATTTTCTTTGTTAGTGGTAAGACTGGCATTGCTTGCTGTGTAACGCTTTTAGATGTGCATCAGTGAGGCGTGTTCTGTGTTTGTTCTTGATGAAGTTCATGTCACATAGGTAGAACCAAACAGGCTGGCAATCTTCATAGCTGCTGTACACACCACTGTACTTCTCTGTATCAACAAGGCACCAAACGTTTGGTGCAGCCTGGTAGGCTTTGAGGATTTTGCAATGTTATGATTTTAATTTCCACCTGTCCAGCATCCAAGTTGAACGTTGTACTTAATTGCTCACAAAGCTTGTTGGTGTCCACAGTCATGAAAGGATTGGAAATGAATGATACACATGGCTCAAGCTGTTCAAGGTTACAAAACCTATTCTCAAACTCTTGCCTTAGACTGTGTATGAATTCACAGTACATGTCTGCAACTTTGTCATATGTACCAGATGCAGAAGCATTGTCTTTCAGCACTGATTGCACAGAGGGAAAGTGCAGCAATTTTTTCTCTGTACACCCACAGAGAAAATGTTCAGTTTTGCTTTAAACGCATTTAAAAACATATCATATTAACAACAGTCTTGCCTTTACCTTGTAGTTCGCAGTTCAAGTGGTTTAGTTTCCCAGAAATGTCAGTAAAAAATGCAAGGTCTAGTGTGCACTATATGTTTTCTAGCAGTGAGACGTCTTCGCCTTTGGACTGCATGAACTCTTTGATTTCATCCAAAAGTGAAAAAAAAAACTACCATCGTAGTTGTCTTTATGGGCAGTAGTGTCAGGAGTTCTTCTCTTGTTGAGAAATCTTCAAATACCATCGATATAAAATCCATCAGCTGCGTTGTACAACTGCTGTCCATGGAGTCGTCACACTGGATGCTAAACCACCTGCACCTCGCCAAATCCCGGTCCAGCTGATCGACCAAGTTACTGGACAAAGCTGACACTGGTCTAGCCATCGTATATGCCTCCAGTTGGACGTCGGAGAGAGTGGCGATTACATTGGTTCCATATTTGTCGTCTTTAAGTACAGTGTTAGCAATTATCATCATTACTTCTCCTTCTGAAAACGACTTCTTCTTGCTCAGGAACTGCGTAGTTCTAAAGAAGGCTTCGGTTGCTTTTAGTAACTTTTTCGCTAGCCTTTTAAAAAAATCATGTCGCTTACCCAAAGCTGTCTTTAGTTAAAGGGCCTTTTTTGCCCATAGTGCGCTTCCCGGTGGGTAGTTAGCATTGTAGTTTTTGTGATTCGTAGTAAAGTGTCTTTCCACATTGTGCCGCTTTGCCGTTGTCACAGTCTCTTCGCATATAAGACACATGCAAGTTTCTTTCACAGTCGTAAAAAAGAACTCCGGCTCCCATTCATTGTGAAAGCTATAAGTTTTTTTTTTCCTTCCTCTGCCTTGCTTTTGGGGTAAGAAACTGCGTTCGGCTCCAATCTTTGCTGTGCCCACTAGCTTACTCTCCACGAGCACTGTATTGTCACACGTACAATACTGACCTTCGAACTGGAGTACGTCAGAGTTCACCTAAACTTATCTAAACTTCATGTGTAAGAAACATATTTTAAGATATTGTTATTTTTTTAAATATATATAAATGCAAGTGTGATTAATGTAAAGAATAGCAACATAATAAAATACAATTTATACGCAGCTGAGTTGTGCTATTCTTAGAACAGGCCTGCGGGCGACTCATGTGGTCTTTGCGGGCGACCTGGTGCCCACGGACACTGTGTTGGTGATCCATGTTCTAACTTAAATTCATGTTTCACTAAGCTTAAGTCACTATTACATCTGTGTGCAGTTGTTTTAAGTCCTGCCGTTTCCACCATGTTAGTCAGCGAGCAGTTTTCATGTATGAATACATTTTCTAAGCTGTTGTTATCGTATGTTACTGGTCCAGTATAATAGAGTCTTACTGACTTTGTACTTACAGTAGCATTAAAATAATGATATATTCTATGAATTTGCACGATATCAAGAAAAATTAATTGTTATTATTATTATTATTATTATTATTATTATTATTATTATTATTATTATTATTATTATTATTATTATTATTATTATGTAGTGTTGTTGCTGCTTCTTCATTTTTAACTATGTTCGAGTTCTGACACCGTGTGAAATGAGAATAATGGGGTCAAGGATAAAGGAAATATGGCAGCACTTTGATGCGATACAGGAAGTAACTCATTAACGCTGTCATTTAAATAGTAGCCTTCAGTCATGAGTGCAAGACAGATGGCATTCCTTTCTTCCGGATAAGTGAACTAAAATATTTGCGCTGAAAGTATAAGTTAAATAAAACCATTTTATTTAGATGAAAATGGACACATACTACTATAAATATCAATTAAATTGTACAGTTATATAGAAGATCTCAAATGGGTAACCATTTAATATTGAATTTATGAAACAAATTGAATAATTTCCAGCTTTTGTGGGACTTAGCGAGCTAAAGCTGAACATTTTTCAACGACTGTCATAAATTTAATATTAAATCGTTATTCATTTGAGATTCTTTTACACAAAGTTTTTATTTCAGTGGAATTTTTTTAGATAAAGAGATGATCGAAAACTTTCGATCATTCTGACAGACGGTGTACCTTTCATTTATTGTGCATAAAATATAGTCCCAAACAAAACCGAGCTGGTAAAAGTAGATTGTACTGTTGTGTTGTACAAACTAGGAATCAAAGAAAAGGCTTCCATCTGAATAAACAGAGCATTTTATAACCACAAATTCATTTTTTAAAACAGAATGATAAATGCAATTTGATGCTGTAACATTGTGTGATACGGTACACAGTACAGTTGGCCGACTGTAGAATATACGTGTGCCCTAAAATATGTGTTTAAAAACGTTACATTGTTGAGATTTTCATGTGAAATAGGATTACTGATGCAAAACGTCCCACATTTATTGCAATGCATTTGTGACCTGATATTTATAGTGTTTAATTTTAAAAATAAACTGTATAGAAGACGTCAACAAATTTATTTTCGTGTCAGATTTACATCCCCTCTATATGCTACGTAAAGATGCTGTGGTTGGATAAAGATCTGTCATTTAGGAGACCCATTCATGTCCAGATTATTCTCCGAACAGATGTGAGATTTTACTTCGTAAACCACGTTTGTATATACGGTGGATTCAATATCTATGTTACTCATATACGCACCCCACCCCCACCCCGCTATCCCTTAGTTTTACTCGTTATTGTCGTTCTTTTCTTGCAGTTTTATGCCATTTTTCTTATAATGATATTATTAAACATGACATAAAGAACCCCTGTTGTAGTAGCATAACCATATTGAGACAGCAGATATGATCTTTTCTCAATTTCCATTTGCAAATCGAATTAAATAATGGCCGCCAAAAATGTTCATTCAGATTAAAACATTTAAGAAGGCGGGGTTAGATAAACGTTTTCCCACGATCCCAGCCATTCAGTAAAGAAAATACCGCACAGTAATTTCATGGGCTTTTTTGGACCAATCAGAATCACATGAAGTGATATTTTATCGTGTAGTATATCAAAAATATGAAACAGCACATACTATAGGAAAACCATACCTACTATGTGATAACTCATATATGCATATATAGAATACTTATTGGTATTCACAATTGGTCCACTGTCGTAATTGATATCACAGGCATAAATAGACATTCATAAATAACAAACGAGAACTATTATTTGGACTTCTTCAAACAGTTTCAATTAGTAGACATTTGTCGGGTACTAGTGCAAACTTGGCAGGTACTAGTGTAAACTTGTCTGGATCTAGTGTAAATTTGTCTGTTACTAGTGTAACCGTGTAGACCGTGTAGAAGAAAGAAAAATAAAGATACAAAGAGCAAACGAATAAAGAAAGATCTGCTGCCATATTTGAAACAAAAGCTGACATACAAGCTCATACTAACACACACACACACATACACACACATACACGCGCGCTATCTCTCATTCTCACATTGGCTCGCTGATCTATATAATATCCATTTTGCATGCAATTTTTTATATTTTGGGGATATGACCTAAAAGATTTAATTATTTTACACTCAGATGCAGACTGTATTGGTAAAACTCTTCTCTCCTTTTGTTACACAAAATGAACTCATTATTTAATTTCATTTTATATATTCGGAAACGACTTACATCTTGAGTCGTTTTACCTTTTAAATTTTATTTTAAACGACAACGCATTAATGATTTTTTTAGTAGAGTTTTGTGGGTATTTTTCAGATGAAACATTGTTTGGCAGTGACACATAAATTTGAAAAGTCAGAAAATGTAGAATAGACTGATATCTCTCAGGAGAAAAATTTACTGTTTTTCAAATTTATTGTATGGTTTTCAAGCATTGAGGTTGTTGACTCAGAATTATTGTTTTTCACGTAGTTGACCGCAGATATTTGAACAGTTATTTGTGTTACAGATATGATTTGAGTGAATCCTGAAAGTTTTTGATGTTATCGATGATGTAAATTATTTGATGAAAAGTACTTGAAAAGATTTTGAAACCGGTCGGTGCAGGGAGAAACTTCATGCCAAATGTAAAATGATTTGTAATTACAAAATTACGATATCTTCCATTTAGCATGATGTCACAGCCGTATAAATCACATCATATCACCCCCTAGTGGGCAAGGTAGTACCTAATTGAATGACTTGGAAATGATTTCTTAGCTAATTCGACGTGGATGTATACATTGTCTGTGATTGAAAGTCCTAAAGGTGAGTCAGTTTGAGCCCTATCAAAGAAAAAGTGGACATCATGTTATGCTTGTCTGTTTTTTTGGACCATTGCAGGTGAGAAAGCCTAAAATTTCTCTCTCTCTCTCTCTCTCTCTCTCTCTCTCTCTCTCTCTCTCTCTCTCTCTCTCTCTCTCTCTCTCTCTCTCTCTCTCTCTCTCTCATCTTTTAAGGCGTGAAATCGTGTCACCATCGGTTTCAACACGAGAGCCACGAAAATAAAGGTTGATTTTAGCATATCTCCTAAACCATGTCCTCGTTGTCGAGAGACTTTTTGGTAAACAGGATACACGACTGACAAGAGGTTAGAGCAACTGTTTTCGAAAAAGGAGCTTCGCTGTGACGTTCCCTTTTGTGAGTGCAATATTTTCCACCAGATCTCTCTTTATAGGAATATTGACAGTGTCGAAATACGACTTACTGACCGGCAAATAGTGAGGATGTACAAATTTGCTGTTAACGTGATAGGTGTTCCACCTTCCTTGTCAGCGGTCGTGGCAGAATCCACTTTGAAAGGAATGACACGCAGTAACGGTACGGAGGCGTGTCCCACCACGTTGTACTCCATCACATCGGAGTACACAAAGATCAGATTCAGTGTTTGATTTATTTCTGCAGGGACACTAAAATATTTTGCAAAATCCGATTTGTAAGTCACGACTGCTATTTCGTTTTGAATCTTGATCAGATTGGGGTCTCCACCCAAAATGTCATACAATTCATGACCAAATGTAATGGTCAATATTTTGTTGTCTGAAAGCTATTTTGTTGTACTCGATCGTGATACTTATTCTGCCTTTGTCCGTGATTTTCCACACACAGCATTGAACCTGTCAGCAACTAAGTTCACCAAATGTTGACCACTGAAATAATAGCCTGGGGCAATTTTCAATCCATAAGTGGAACGATTAGTTCTGGGTTTTAATTTTTCATAGTCACCTGCAGTAGCGCGTTCATCCAAAATTGTTGCACTTGTGGGTCATGAACTTCCAATGTAAAAGTGTCTTGATTTGGAAGACTAGATTGACTTTTTCTTTTTTCTTTCTCGACAGGAGAACGACGATGAGTGAACATTTTTTTCATGCACTAAATACACTGAAGTTTATGACTCAACAGGCGTCTTTTATTATTTCTGTTGGAGCTTGTCCTTTAACTTTGTGACAAAATTATCTACTAACTTATCCATTTGAAATAAAGAGCCAAAAGAAACCTCCACTTTGGTGACTTCTTTTTTTTTTTGTTGAACGAGTGTGTCTTTTCAGAGCGTGACGTCGATGCTTGGCGATGCTTGCTTTTGGATAAAGTGACTGTCCTTTTCTTTTTCCTTTTCCTTTATGGACAGAAGAACGGTAATGGTGAGCTCTTCTTTGAGAGAACATCTTTGGACGTTCAGGAGCACAAAAAAAAAACTATTTCATGCTGGAATGCTTCGTCACCGATTACCTTTACATCGTATCAACTTGACGACAAGCAACACACGTCGTGGAGGAGTTCGTAATGGACTAAATCGGGACAGTTCTTGTGTATGTGTTTCTTCGGATAAAAAGTGAGACGAAGTTTGAGGAAGAGAAGAAGACCTATATGAGATTCTCTATGTTAACGGAATAGTGTTAACATAAAAAAGAACGGTCCTTTTCAGAGCAACTTTCTATGCCTCGAAAATATATTTATTCTCCCATTGCCTTTATATGTTATCTATGTGTTATATATGCCCTATGTATATGTCTTTACTGTATTTGTTTCTCCCTAGAAAAGCTGCGAGTATTTAAGTCAGCGTATTACTACATTGTTGCAAGTGTCCAGTACCATGACGTCATCATACATGTTCCATTCCTATTTTCCCTATACAAAATTTATATTACGCCAGGTGTGCCATTTGTCGCCAAAATTCGTGATGCTAAAGTGCATGGACACCTTTTCAACTGGATTTTCCATTGACGCTAATGTGCCACCGTTTACCACTCTTAGTCATTCTAAAATATTGAAATACATTTAAGACGTAACCTATAAACAGATTGCTAAACAACTACAGAACAACCTAGATCAACAAATGTAAATGCTTATCAAATGACAGTAGATTTTTTCCAGATTTTAACAATGTTACTGATAAATTTATCAACATATGTGATAAAACAGTATTCAGATATAGAGATGGTAAAATTATTTAATGTCTTAAAGAAATAATGCACAAGTCAATCTACGTAGTTTAATATGACAAATTGATGGAGAGATTTAAAATCCATCTCACGGTTACAATGTAATGGAGCTACTAGTGGTTGAGTAATCAATCAATGAAACAATGATTTTCAAAAAAATTATGGTTCATTCAATTGGTTCTTTGATCTTTTGAACTTCTTATATGTCATCTTGTTGGTTCTATAGAAATAACTGTTCGTAAAATATATTTTTGTATCCTCTACCTTCAAACCTTTACGCCCGTAAGTCACTACATGATGTAAATTATTCGTCTAATTTTAAACATTTTCTTGATAAGGTTTGGAAGGTACCCATTCCCAAAATTTATTTGCATTTTGAAATTCTGTTAAATCAGTTTTAAATCTAGGTATGTTTAACTGTTTGATTTGTTAGGTTTCCGAAGGTATTAATTTTTACTTTCGATGAGCACTAGTGCTGTGAAGACTGACGCTGTTTACCTTGATGTTACTGTAATTGAATAAATTCATTAAATATACAATCTATTCAGTTTATTACGCTGTTGATCTTTTGTTCATTATATATTGTGTAAAAAATGTCTGATATTTTTTAACGCTCTACCCAAAGCACAATAAAATTATTATAATGTTGTCTAAGTTTTCGAATTCATGTTTGTTTTATAGAAAATGTTATTGACCTAGCTTTTAAATATGAGTTTGGTCTAGTAACTAGATATAAGATTTATTAATTTTGTATTTTAATTTTTCAAAACTGTGTTTGGAGGTGCAAGCATTTAAACTCTTGATTAAAAAATTTAGAATGGTGAAGGACTGTCATACAAATAGCTGATACAGCTAGTTGTGGACATATTGACAAAACAGTAATTATAAACTATCAATGGGACATTTTGTACTTTTTGGGGAACAACGGAACAAACTTATAAAAAATTTATGAGAGGTCCTGCTTTTTCCAAGTATTACTTATGGCAACGCCTATCCTGTACATTAAACATGAATCTATCTTTAAACGTTTTTGATCTATTTTCAACTAATCATGTTACTGACAAAATTCATTAGATCTGAAATGTAGGTCCCACAGAAATTTAAAAAAAAACAAACAAACCACTAAAAAAAAAATTTAAAAAATCCCATAGTGCTGCAACCCAACATTATTTATACTGCAAATAATGTATTAGTAGTGTTTATAAATAGCATCTTGTGATTAGTGCACTTAACCAGGAAATGCAGGGAGAGTAAACTTAAGGTTAGTGCAACTATTATGTTGTTGAGGAAATGTATACAGGTAAAGTGTGAAGAGTTCAAATATATTCATGAAACAGGCGCCGAATGAAAATTTATTATAGTTGTGGCCATATTCCTTAAAATAACTACACAAATAAATTTGGATGATTGCAGGACTGAAAGTATTTGACAATTTTAGGAATAACAAGAGTACTCTTTAATAATAAAAATCGATTTTTTTTTCTACATTGTAAACATTCATACAAACATGTAGCATTAAATTCAGCTAGGAGTTCTACCAGTAGATACGTTTACAACACTTGAAAGAGAAAAATATTTTGTTAAGGAATGTGGTTTGCTTATTATAAATATATAAATAATTTAAGTCATAACGTTCTATTTTCATTTGGAAATGGAAAACTCATCAATGAAAGGCGTTGCTACTAAAATACGTCATACGATTTAGAAAAGCAGGTCAAAGTGACCTTATTTGGCGTGATTGTATCATAATCTTTGAGCCATGTTTATTCAAATCTACGAGCTATAAAATGACAATTCATTCTCCGTTTCCCCCCGTAGTAGGTCATACAAAATTACATCTACAGTTTTGTATTTAGTATCGTACCAAAACGTAGTTCTTTCTTCTTTTTTTCTTTCTTTTCTTCAAACTCTGCTGTAAAAGATATGGTCTGATGCGTTCCAACGGACGATAGATTTAAAATATAAAAACAAACGAAATACACTATGGCGAAAAGAATTTCACTTAGGGACGAATCCAGATATATCGGAGAATATCTGTAACTACATGTGGTGCTCAGCAGGGTAATTTCAAGGTACCTCCATTATTTCGAGCGTTGTCATTGCATAATGTTAATCATCTAACTGTCAAGTAAACTTCTGTAAGAAAAGTTCATGTAGCTGCGAGCACATTTATGGCGGGAAGAGTGTATGGGGTTTCCGACACACCCACCCCACTTTCATGAAATACAACCGGAATATAGCTAAACATGGAAAAAATAACAACCACCTTTCCTCTCCAACTGTGTAAAACAATGTTACCAGATCATTGATTAAATTTAAATTAAGTGTGGATTTAACACCATCTCATCACTAAGTGGTGAATGAGTTAAACTTGGTAAGGGGAGGTAATATATGGTGACAGGTGATATATGGAACCGAAGTTATATACCTTACACTGGCCAGCCAATCGCTAGAAAAAAAAACAAAAAACTATAGACAAGATGTTGGCAACTATGACATGAAATACGTTTTTCACTAATAGTTAGAATATACAATTGATTTTAAACTCAAAAGAAAGTATATATATATATATATATATATATATATATATATATATATATATATATATATATATATATATATATATATATATATATATATATATATAAACTGACGACGAACAGTGCGAAACTAGTAACTAGCTAGCCTGAGCGCTTTCGACTCTTAATGAGTCTTTTTCAAAGGCAAATACAAAACATATATACGACAAACAAATAAATACAAAAACATTGTGTTTGTAAACCTCTACATGGCTGTCTACACATGGGTTAAAACTATAAATACATCCAGCTTGTATAGACTAGTTGTGGATACTGAAAACGGTGTTTAATTCCCTAAAAGTCTACAAGCCAAAGCGACATCCGTTGTAGTCGAGTTATTTATTCAATTAAAGGTCGAGCTATAGCTGATACAATATTTACTTATTTCACCGAAGTCATAAATAATGGAAGTCTCATATTAGTGGAAATGTCTTGTTATTTTTGTACACTAGGTTGAGTGTTAATGAAATGTTGCGTTTTCCTTGACATAGATACTGACCTATCAGGTATGACGAGTACTTCATTTTCCGTTGTAAACTTTAAACAGGTGTTCGAAAATGGTCTTTAATGAAATATCATTTGTTCGTTTCCATGATGAAGTAAATTCAATTAAAAACACAACAGAGAAATGCAAATTATTGTCAAGAAGCATGAAGTAAATCTAAGCCAATATGCATTCTCTGATCTATACAATAAGAGTAATTTTATTTGCATTGCTTAAAGATCTGGAATCGAGAATTCTTTCATGATGGCGTTGTTCACAATTATCTTCATCTTACACAAAGTTAAGAATTTACAGTGAGCTGAAGAAGAGCAGAAGAAAAATAAAACAACACTTAATCAGTCAGTTTTATATTCACTAGTGAGATTCTCTCAAAATATCCGTCAAAAATACACACACTTTTTTCTCTGGTCAAATATGCCCGTGACAGTAATTCTGCAAACAAATTTTAAACTGTCATTTTAACAACCATCCTTATCTGAATTGTTTATCGAGGTCCGCGAATAGGAAGACTCACAGAAACTGAAAATTAGAGCAAATCGAATCGGGTCCCGGCGCGAAGTTTAAATGTATTTACATTGGACAAAGCAAATTTTCTGGATGCGTCCTGGTCTAGCAACATTGAACGGCCTGCCTTGTTCTAGAAAGATTTGGCAACCCTACTTTCTGTGGCAATATAAAATCCATATAGTTACATCAGTTTAACCATCTTAACATTGAACCGATATAAAATAATATTAACTTCCCTGATGTAATTTAATCTGATGTTTCGTTTTTTTATTTAAGACCGGTTACCTTGCTGCCAGTATAATGTGACTGGGTGGGACATCATGCTACATGTCTACGGCATAATGCCCCGGTGCTAGATATCATTATAAATTGCCACACTGCAGACATCCAGCGAAATGACTGAAAAGTTGTTAAGCTACATTTAAAATCACAAATCTCTCTTTGTATCTTTCTTTCTCTCTCTTTGCTTCTTTCTTTCTTTCTTTCTTTCTTTCTTTCTTTCTTTCTTTCTTTCTTTCTTTCTTTCTTTCTTTCTTTCTTTCTTTCTTTCTTTTTCTCTCTTAAACACACACACAAACACTATTTAGAAAAGAGGCAAATCTTTATGTAAAGGTTCGCTTTTTTCAGTAATTATTAATTTTTGTTTATTAATTTAATTAATTTTATTAATTTTTAATTAAATAATTAATTTATTAATTTTTTTATAAATGCTTGTATTGAGCAGCAAATTACGTACAAATAAATAAAATATCCCTCTGCAGAATATACAATCACATTATGAAAACTCCGTACAAATCAGTGAAATACATATATATATATATATATATATATATATATATATATATATATATATATATATATATTTATATATATAAAAAAAACGGCTTTCAATAAAAAAAATTGTTGTTTGTCTTATTAATATATTGGGTCAAGAGACAAATTTATACAGATATGCCAAGACAGTATTGCCTATAAAATATATAGCTGACGCCTTGGAAAGGAATCTTGACTGTCGTGTTTAATCGCGTATAACGCGAACCCATCTGCGAGTAATATAGAATGGTGTCTGCCATCGTAGCGTATATTGTTGGCTTGAAATCAAATCGAATATCGTTGACTTATCTCAGATGCTACAAAAAGCGACGCCTTATTTCCCCTTTGTAGGATCCAAGCATGACATGCCATGCACACAAGCATGTACTATTACTGGTAAACTTGTCAGAATTCAGGCTGCAAAAGTACATTTAAAACTTTCATTAGTTCCACTTCATTAATCTAGCTCCAAGTAGTATTTTGCACTATATTGGACTTCCACATTGACAGATCTTCCACTGCAAATGAATACCCTACTGACATTGATTCCATTTTAACTGACTTGAGACATTACGTCTCCTGCAACGGAATACCGTACTGAGGTTACTTCCACTCTTGTTGACCACTTCAGTGAAATTATTTACATTCAATGGACTGCCTCAATAAAATTACTTTCACTGCAAAGAAATACTTTATTGACATAACTTCCAATTCAGTTAACTATTTCGTCCACTTCAACAAACTACCTGAGTAACAATATTAAAGCCCAATGGGTTATAAAGGACACTATTTGCACTGAAATGGATTGTCGGAATAACATTAATTCCATTAACAACGACCACATCAGTGGTATTACCTTCACTGCAGTGCACAACCTCCTTGAGACCATCTCAGTGCAATCAATTTCACTGTCATTATTGTCACTAAACGAATTACTTTACTGACATTTTCCAGTGCAATCAACTGCTTAAAATGGCATTAATTCACTGATTTGAACTACCTTACTGGAAGTATATAAACTGAATAGAACTACCCGAATGTCACCACTTCCACTGCGATGGACTGCCCCATACGATAGCTTCCAGTGATATGGACTGCTTCACTGACATACTACTACTACTACTACTACTACTACTACTACTACTACTACTACTACTACTACTACTACTAATCTTAATAATCTATGTACTGATGGTATTTATAAGATAAGATAATCAACGGTCCCAAATATTGGAACAATATTTAAAACGAAGGACATTAAAAAGATTGTAAAATATAATTCTTGAATTTTGCGTTAAAAATGATTAATTTTGTTCAATTAAATACTTTTGAAGGAAATTTTGCTGCAGGGTCTAGGCTTAGCTTACTCTAAGTTTTATCAACATTTTACTGACATCTTAAGCAGATGAGTCATAACTATACATACATATGTCAGTATCGTCAGATATCAAAAATCTTTGATAAAAAGTTAAATGAATCGTGGTCCTAAATTTACCCTTGTGAAAGTCCAACAGTTTACATGAAATGGGTCACTTAAAACAAATGGTTTGAGATATGCATTTTAAATATGCGCTATGAAAAGATTGTGTAAAATTTAGATTTTTTGTTGTTGGGTTTAACGCCATTTTTCAGCACACAATAGGCTATACATGGCGGCCAGTATTAATGGTGGAGGAAGAAACCGGGAAATCACCGGAAAGAACCACCGACCCACGAGAAGCTACTGGCAAGCTTTCTCGCCTATCCACATTCGCCGAATCTTAGACTCGAAACCACGTAGACAGGGGTGAGATGGCAGTCATCCGTAACGGACAGCGCTTTAGATCACTCGGCCACTCAGAACCCCTAAAATTTAGACATTCCTAAATTCTTAATTTGTCAACAAGAATGCGTTTCAACTACATGAATAGTGTTCCTGTATCTATTTGTTGATACCAAGAATTTGTCATGTTTGCTAAGGCCATCCGACAGGACTGGAACTTTCGAATACAATATCCAACATAGACAACAATGTATATATTGGCAAAACTGAATACAAATAATACAAAGCAAGCGATTGATATTAATGTATAATATAACAGAAATTGAGATATAAGTAGATTTATCGCCTTTATCCCATATTTGAAGGGAGGCGTGACCTTAGAATAGTTTTATCGACGAGAGAGAGAGAGAGAGAGAGAGAGAGAGAGAGAGAGAGAGAGAGAGAGAGAGAGAGAGAGAGAGAGAGAGAGAGAGAGAGAGAGAGAGAGTTCTGGTGTTTAAAATTTATTCAGAAACACTAATTGAGGCTTTATATCGGTTTAAAATTTGTAGATGAAAACTACACTATTCCTTGGAAAATATATCGAAACGAAAATTAACCGTTGGAAAACAATAATAGTCATCTATTAGCACCTTATTACCTATTAAACTGAAAGACTTTCGAGATAACCTGTCTACTACATACGCCTTAGACTTCATCACCTGATCATATTACTCGAATATATGTTATGTTCTTAAAGGGAGAAAGCATTCAAAGCGTCTACACGTAAACTTCTTTCAACGCGATTTTCGACCTTTATGCATTGAACACAATCTAAATTCTTTAGGTTCTTTTTCGTCTTTTCGGCATTTTGAAACAGAAAAACCCTCACAAACTCAAAGTTAAATTTACAAAATATTATTAAACAGTGCGTCTGACATTAATAATGGAAATGTGCACACATCCATGTTGAGCAGATCCTTTGAAGTGTTAGATGTATTTGCGAAGATACTTTTAACTCGATGTCTGGTTGAAGAAGCATGTGTACGAGGCAAAGAAGATCAATTTATTTGAAGAAAAAAAAATTGTTATGAGGTGCCTTTTAGAATCTTGATTATGCCTTAAAACTGCTTTTCTACTTTTTGCCGATTTCCTCGCATTCCGCACTCTGTACGCACAGGAAACGGAAATGGGTCATGACATCATTGATAAAAATAGATTCTTGCCTTGTACACTGCTAATATGCTTTGCGAGAGACGGGTACACTCGTAATATATCATAAACTTTTGCATGAAATGTGAAATTAATCAATGGGTATAGAGCAGGGACATCGACAGAATTATTTTCGGGAGGGGAGAGGAAGCAAACATGTACATGTCAGCTATCAAGTTTTATGGACGCAGCCAAAACAAGTTTAGAGGTGAGGGGGTGGGGGTGCAAGTGCCTATGGTACATAGTCATATTTCCTGGGGAGTAATTTCTGCCACCAAGACTGAAACTGCATGTGAATTCTCGCCATCGAGGATTACTATTTCCTCAGATATCAAATTGACTTGTCACACTTATAGCGTTTAAAAAACAACATATCAAATAGCCAATCTACGTAAACAAAAAAACCCACCCCGCCACACACACACACACACACACACACACACACACACACACACACACACACACACGCACGAAAGAAACCTCCCCAAAGAATATTAAACAAACAAATAAATTGAGCAGGCTGATTTTATCAAAATTATATATATCTTATATCAGACACATTGTGGACTATGATATTATATACAAACCCATTTTGGATTATGCCAGTGTAGTCAAACCCATTTTGGACTATGCCAGTGTAGTCAAACCCATTTTAGACTATGACATTATATACAAACCCATTTTGGACTATGCCAGTGTAGTCAAACCCATTTTGGATTATGCCAGTGTAGTCAAACCCATTTTGGACTATGCCAGTGTAGTCAAACCCATTTTGGATTATGCCAGTGTAGTCAAACCCATTTTGGACTATGCCAGTGTAGTCAAACCCATTTTGGACTATGCCAGTGTAGTCAAACCCATTTTGGACTATGCCAGTGTAGTCAAACCCATTTTGGATTATGCCAGTGTAGTCAAACCCATTTTGGACTATGCCAGTGTAGTCAAACCCATTTTGGACTATGCCAGTGTAGTCAAACCCATTTTAGAGTATGCCAGTGTAGTCAAACCCATTTTCGACTATGCCAATGTAGTCAAACTCATTTTGGACTATACCAGTGTAGTCGAACTCATTTTGGACTATGCCAGTGTAGTCAAACTCATTTTGGACTATGACATTATATACAAACCCATTTTGGACTATGCCAGTGTAGTCAAACTCATTTTGGACTATGACGTTATATACAAACCCATTTTTGACTATGCCAGTGTAGTCAAACTCATTTTGGACTATGCCAGTGTAGTCAAACTCATTTTGGACTATGACATTATATAGAAACCCATTTTAGACTATGCCAATGTAGTCAAACTCATTTTGGACAATGACATTATATACAAACCCATTTTGGACTATGCCAGTGTAGTCAAACTCATTTTGGAGTATGCCAGTGTAGTCTAAGACGTGTGTTCGTTGATCGATTCAGAAAAATTGGAGCGGCAAGGATAGTTGCTGGACTTCCAAAATATACTAGTCGACAGTCTCCCTGTTTTAAAACAGGGTGGGGAATTTTCCTGTCTAGATTAAAAGTGACAAAAATTATTAACTTTCTACAACAATAAAACGAGCCAAACTCCGCACTATCTCATTGAATTACACGCTCTTTCCCCTCGTCTGAACACACAAATTATAACCTTTGACGCTCTAATAATATCGTCATTGCAAGTTTAGGCTCTATTCTAAGAAAACACCTCTTTTACCCTCAACAGTTACCTTGTGGATCAAACATGAACAGGAATAACGCATATCTTTTTTTTTTTTAAAGCGTGCATGTTAAAATACAGTAACTCTTTAAAAGCCTAGTTTTAGTCATCGAATCCAGGCTATTACCCATGTTTGTTTTAACATATTATGAGCTCATTAAAAGCTGACCTTTACAGTATTAAACTTGCCGACACCCCCTTTTGGTTCCAGAGGTTAGATTGAAACGATCATGCATTTCTTCGTGTTCTGTCCCAGTTATAGTCAACGACGAACCAAGTTGATAAGAAAATTACTCTCAGTGCCATATACAGTTATTAGTTTAGCTTTACTGCTTTTAGGAAAAGGCGATGAAAATGACAATATATAATTCTACAACATGTATGCATATATAACATATACGGGACTATTTCAGTAACTGACTTAGCTCGTAAATGCTGGCATTGTGACCCTCCCCCTTTAATTGTTACAATAATTGTAGTATGTAGGAGAAGGCTAATTTCAGTTGTTAGAACTTGTGCCCAATCCCTTTGTATCATACTGTGACATTTTAAAACTAACCTGCATAGACAGTTTTTGCAGATATAATTTTAAGTTCTCAAATGAGACTCATTTCCAGTGAATTTTATGAAATAATTTCATTTCTTTGCGAACCATGACTATAATAAAGTGAAATATCTTTACAATATATTCGCATGCTACGGTCGTTACGCTTTTCTTTCGCATTATGTAGTGACGTCATTTTGACGTTATGAGGTTTTACACATGCTTCGTGTATAGAATGGGCGGATTTTGGTATAATGCAAATGGTGCAGTAGTTACGTGATAAATATAAAATACCGCCCACACACCCTTATGATTTTTACATTAATTGCCATATATTCGGATTTTTTCTTCAGCATTACTATTGACGTTATCAAAATTTTAAGATCACATTGGGTGCGACCTCAAGATATTTGAACGTAAATTTGTTGCTTACAATATTCTTTAACAAAATACAAAATTATTTATTTATATTGATAGGTTACTGCATTTGTATGGGAAAATATGAACGAATTTTTAGGATGGTTATACTGCACGACCTTGGGAGTGCAGTATATCCATCCGACAAAACGAATTCATATTTTCCCATACAAATGCAGTAACCTTTTTATTATATGCTCATTTTCTTATTCTTCCCAAAGCTTACGTATATAAACAAAAATACACTACAATAAACAAAGCAACCGAATGTATGCCGTTTTCCAAACTAAATATACAAGCTGAACTGCATCATTACACAACTGGTGTACGTTACTCCGCCCAGATAAATTTGAAGTTAGGTCGCGCGCTAGCCTAAGTTCGAAAGAAAATGGCGTTTGGTCTACTTAAAATTGAAATTTGGAGTAGTATTGTTAATGAATACACATTGCAACAACTTTTCTATTTCATATGGAATGAATACGTTTTAGCATTTTTGTCGATTCAACGCAGTTTTGTGATTGTGGTCAGGATTTATTCATATGAAGTAACTTACATCGGATTTCAGCAGCGTCTGCCAATTTAATGGTATTGTTGTGTGCTTACATCGGCATGCGTGTTTCTGTTCTGTCGTTGAATAATTCAGATCATAATGTGGGAAAATTAGGAAGCCTTTCAATTGCAATTATCAAAAAGATGCTGTGGAATTTAATGTTTATTTCATTTTGAGTGCAGCAAGCAGGATGTAATTTCACTTGGAATATACTCAAAATTACAGTACATTTTAAAACTGATCAATCTTGAGAACCCATATTATTGCTCATGTAATTCGGATTTGCAGAACTTAGAAAATACAATTTGAGGAAATTCAGGTTGTAAAATTGTAAGTATATGTTTGTCATTTCTTATTAACGGCGAAAGATTCTTTGCGTGCTATTATAAGACCATGTATGGCGTCTATAACTAGCCTAAATCTGAAACATTGTATCAAAAACGTTAACGCGAAATAAGCCTATAAGTTTGTATGTGTCAGTCTATGAAGCATTAGCTGCTATGTGGCAGTCCATGAAATATCTGCTTTAGTTCATTCATGAAACAATTGTTTACGTTAGAAAATTGTTCATTTTTTCACGTGCATATATTATGAATGCTGCACGAGGCGTACAATATCGGGAAATACTGAACGATTCTTACAATGTAAAGTTAAAGGAGAAATAAATGAGCATATAATAAATTTATTTATTTATTGGTTAGAGTTGACTTAATTACGTCTAGAAAAGCCCAGAGCGCCACCAAACGCCCCATATGTTTTGTTCCACTTCGTATTTATTCCAGGCTTTGGTATAATCTTCAGTTCCAAATATATGAATGGTCACGTGGAATAAATGTCACATGCTACTTCATATATTAACTCCACTTCCACATTTACTCTGAAAATCTGTTTTAGAGCACAGTTTCCCAGCTATTTTAATGCAAGGAGTCACATTCTAGACCATCTGGAAGAGAACTGCATTCACTGTAATGAGTTATTTTGTTGAAGGATTAATCTGACCAGGAGTGGTATTCCAATTAGGAAATTGTCTGAAGAATCACGAGAGATAATCTTTTACTTTTGAAGAAATGTAATTCTTTATAAAAATGTTGACCGTACAAATGAAATGTTTTACAATGCTGCTAACTTTATCTTTCATTTTATCTACTATTTTATTTTCATTTTACCTACATCTCCCATATTGTATCTATAAGATTCATTTATTTGAAAGTGTTTATGATCCAAATGTTTTGCAACGTTTTACATGTACAAATGTAGGACTAAGTTATTATTTAGCAGTCTACATCCATCCATCCATCCATACATCCATACATCCATACATACAATACATACATACATACATACATACATACATACATACATACATACATACATACATACATACATACATACATACATACATACATACATACATAAGCACCCGTTTTCTGAAAGGATTTCTCAAATCTAAACTCAATAATTCAGGACTCCAGATTAATTTTTCTAGCACTCCACAGAATATTGTTCAAGAGTGTGACTTAGTTCTTTTCTCCCAGCCCCTAAAATGAAAACTCTTGGTCATAAGACAATGCTCTCTATAATAATGAAACGGTGAATAGCTACAAAGGTCACAGGTTAAGCAATAAACTGGATTGTTAAGCTTCCATCACAACCTTTCTAGATTACGAAGTAGACGACGGCGAAGACGTGTGTGGCACAGGTGAGTGCTTTTTATGGAGGGGTAGCACAGGTATGGATAATCTGGAAGAGACAATTGTGTATGATGATGATATTAATTTTGATGAATACGATGATGACGGAAGATAGGAGGAGGAGGTGGAAAAATAATAAGTTGAAAGTTGAAAGTAAACTCATAAGATATTCACATGACAATTTTCTTGTGAGTGAAAAGGAAGAAAAACGAAAGAATTCGAACCAAAATGCACTAAAATACTCCACAGAACAATGTACAAAGTGTCTTCATTTGTTAATTTATAACTACTTAGTAATGCACTTTGTTTTTGCCACGATCTTTGCTCCACATTATCGGAAGTTGAAAAAGGGGGACGAACACGTAATTAGGTATATTATCGAAAGTTTGAAATATGGGACTACAATGTGGTTAGGCAGATTATCGCTATTAATCGGAAGTTTGAAAAGAGGTATTACGACGTAGTCACGTACATCATCGGAAGTTTGAAAAAGGGGACTACGATGTATTTAGATATAACATCGGAAGTGTGAACGACTTGTCAAGGCTGTCGAGATAAATTAAAATTCTTTTAGAATACCTCTCATGTACAAGATTTCTATTCACATTTTGGATGGGAAGGGTCGATATAAAGTGAGAAAAGTTAAGTTATGTACGTTGAATGGAAGAAAGAGGCTCAGTGTTTTACAAAGATTATCGCATTTTACAAATTTCTCAATAATCGCTTGGTATAACGTTCTTTTAATTAGAACAGACTGGCAGCAAATATTTCTACTTTTCAAATGTATGTGCGTATTAGCACACACTGAGGCATCTTTCAATGAGATGTATTTTTATTTAGAGCAAGGAATATTACAAGAAAATACTCGTAGAGCAATGAATTTAGCATTGGTGTCTTTCGTTATTCTTTCCAATCTCGAGCAAAAATTCATCGGATCAACTTGTTGAACAAATTGCTTTAGCAATAAATTTGAGACACGATATTTTTCTGTCTTATCACGATTCAAAAGCAGGTGGTTGTCATTTGGATGTCCACAGATCCATTAATACTGTCAAATTAAAATGCTTTTGGCCTAAAATGTATCAAAATGTGTATGACTACATTACATTATTCTCTCAATGCCAACTTATTAAACGATACATAAATGCTAGGAAACCCCCTTTACACCCTTTGCATTCGGAATAAGTATTTTCTCTGTGGCACAAGAATAGTTTGTGTATGCCAAACAGTAAGAGAGGCTACCAGTATATCTTTTTGGTGACAGAGTGTTTGTCACATTGGTGTTTAGCTTTTCCCTTGCATTATCAAAATTGCAAGGGAAATCCTTAATGTTTCGTGCAATGAAATATTCACACGTTAACGCAACCACTTGTCAGTGATCATGGACAAATTTTTATGTCTCAGATTGTCCTTGAACACTGTAAATTATTTCAATTCATTCGGCACCATACCAGCTCATACCACCCTCAAACATACGTAGCTTGTGGGCGTTTAAACAGTTGAAGGACATAATGTAATTGACACCAAGACGATTGGCAGTCCTTACAGCCCAGCATAATAATGGCATTCCGTAAGAGCGTAGCAGTTAACTCTACTGGCTATTCACATTTTTAAATATTCTTTGGGGGAAAATTACATTACTTTTAGATGTCTCTCTTACACCTCGAGAGACTGTCCAGAAACAATGACAACAATACGTTGATTAATAAATTCAAAAATTAAAAAAAAATTAGGACGTAGCTAAAGTAAATATTAGCGAATCACAAAACGCAAGCAAACGAAGGTTTGAACAGAAAGCGAATGAACCGTCCTTTCGCGTTGGAGATTATGTCCACCTACAAATCCCATAAACATCCGTAGAATTATCAAAAAGCTTTAACCTCGATTGGAAGGTCGGTTTACATTACTAATTTGGGTCCGAATAACACTTATAGATCATGTCATTGTTCTGAAAATTACGAAATAAAATCACTTGTATACTCCAATAGGCTTAAGCATTAATTACAACGTCTTTGTTCTGACAACAACGAAATGAAATCACTTGTACACTCCAATAGGTTTAAGCATTACAAAGATCCTAGGGATGAACAGTCTCTTTCGTTCTCTTTAAGGTATGGATGCAATATGGAGTTGGTTCGTAAGATTGCTTTTCGTGACCATGAATTCAGGGTCCACAGTATCATAACAAAAACAAATTGAACTATTGATCATCTGCATCATCTCCCAATATTGCATGGTTTAGCCGATAATCCGGCTCTCACAGAGCATTTCAGCTGCATTTATTGAATATAGTCACAGAGATTTCAAATGTAGCAACAAAAAAGTTTTATTTAACAGCTGAATACAATGCGTATTACAATGAATATGAAGTTTAATACAACAATCTCACTAATTAATGAGTTAATTCTGGAGGGCGTTTTAAACTTTTAAAATGTGTCAAAGAGACAGTTTTGTCCCTTGTTAGTGACAAATTTAAATAACTATTTATTTTGGCCACAACGGTGGGACTTGTCATATTAGCAAGTTACACAAACTATCGCAACAAAATACTAGAGTTTTCTGTAACCTTACTCGATATGGAGGTAACTTCTGTCCAATAGCTCACAGATCGATAATCGATTTAATAATATGTTAACGGCTGTTATGAGAGCAAGCGAAGATCTCCACTGTCGAGAATAATATTTGTGAACAATATCAGAAAACGGAGGAAATTACTGTTGCTCAAATGATTAAGTCTCAGCAAACTAATCATACATCGAAATTATCAGCAGGCAAGTAACCTGTTATACTGATTCCACCTCATATTTTAACGGAATCCATCAATCAAATCGAAACGATCTTATCCACCGATTTCTTGGGTTATTCCATAACGCCGAAAGATCCCCGTTACTATTATCAGTTTGGGCCATTTACAGCAACACATAAAGATCGTGACCTACATTTTTCACTACAGATCCCAATTTCGTCCCCACAGAAACCCTTCCAGACTTATCGAATTCAATCATTTATGTTTCCAATTAACGTATCATCAACGCAAGTTACACAGGTGCATGTAACTCATGATCGACAATTTTAGACAATACTTGCGTTATCAGCTATAAATCAATGTATCTGTAAGGACATTTTACATTGTAATATCTGTCCAACACTTGAACCGTTGTCTCACTTTGAATGTATCGATAGCCTTTTTTAATGATAAAGATATAATCCATCAGAATTATTAGTTTTCAATTATAACAAACCGCTTTGGTGGCACAGAATATATCTCCTCAAATCAAATACTTGTTTGTCTGGTGGACGAAATTATATTGGAATGTTGCAATTAACGTCGCATTATTAAGGATTGTCGAGTCGATATTATTAATATGCCGTTACATTGTGCAGTTGTTTTACTACGTCTGTTAAATATGACGGGCATTTCACTATTCTTTCCTACAATTTTTCAGAATTTACTTAACGTCTGTCGATTAACTTAGCAGTATTATATCAATTTTTCAGTTCTACTCATTTAACAGCCATCTAGTAATTTTGTTTTAGACAATTCCGTCACCATTTCTCAACCTGAATTCAAACTATATGAGCAACAACAAAATAACCGTATATCAATGAATATATTCTGATGATGTTATACAAAATAATAGAAAAAGTAAAAGAACATGCAAAAGGAAAAATAAAGAAAACATGAACTATACGTTAATAATTGATGTTTAAATTATCTAACAAGACTAGTCGTAGAAGCAGATCACGTAGAATTTGACTATCTTAAAATTGTCTTCTCACTGTATTTTTGTTTTCATTGATGTGTATTGATATGGGTTTTTTCATTGTATTTTTGACCTTTCTCTTTTTACATTATGAATATGATTTTCATTTTTTATATAGCGTCTCGAAGCCTAGTTTCAAATAATCCGGAGTGTATTGTTAGGATTGAAATTTTCAGTAAATTGTATTAAAAGCAGTTTTTTTATTCTTATTGTTCAAATGTGTATCATTTTAATAGAGACTGCTTTTGATGTGAAATTGTAAAATCCCTCACATTACATAACGAATTTCTTTCATTATTCCAAGTCAGAAAACTGAGCCTCAGTAGCAAGATTACCGGGCAAGCCAAATTCTTTCATATTTGTAGATCAATAAGATTTCGGGTATTTCAAGGCAAAGCTCATGCAGCAGATTTCCGTCTGAAGACGTACACAGAACCCAAGGAATAGTCTGTAGGAAAAGACAAAAGCCACTTTTGAAATTCTGACGAATCTAGGTACTAAGTAGCTAGAACTTATTCTATATTTAATTATTTGCATTATATTCTAAAAGACAGATATACAAATGTATGAAGATGGTGAGTTTGAAGGAATATTGTAATTTTATATATCTTTTTGAATTGTAAAGTTTATGTAGATTTATATCTAGAATGTAATTTTCTAAAGAAAATTAGACCGCTCGTCAGAACTCAAAATGGCCTGTCTTTCTTAAAGCGAACCCGTACCTCTCGATTCCCAAAGATGTGGGTCTACTCTGCACCATATGGGAGTGACACCCCTTCCTAGCATGCCTGAATACTCTCTCTCTCTCTCTCTCTCTCTCTCTCTCTCTCTCTCTCTCTCTCTCTCTCTCTCTCTCTCTCTCTCTCTCTCTCTCTCTCTCTCTCTCTCTCTCTCTCTCTCTCTCTCTCTGGGGAATGAAAGTTTGTAAGATGTGAGAATTGACATTTTTAAGGAATTGAACTACTCCAGAATAATTTTTCTTTGAAAGGTGTGGTAGAGCTGTTTTGTCAGAAGCATTAAATCTCAAAATCATGATCATAATATAAATATACTGTATAATATTTTAAAAGTGAATAGGTACTAAGGTATTAACGTTCGTTATAAATTGGATTTTAATGCTTCCATCACAGCCATAAAGATAAAAATGTGTAGCTTTTGAATGAGGAGGGGCCAAGGGTAAGTGTCCTTGAGGAAATAGATATTTGACAATGATATCGTCAATGATGAATACCATAAAGCGGGGGAGGGAATGCAATAAAGTGAAAGTTGAAGTGAATTAATATTTTCAATAAGGTATTGAAAAGCTGTCTTGCTTTCGAAATAAAGGAAGGAGAAACGCGGCACGTAAATGTGCTCGAAAATACTTCCAGCAGCATCATGCTAGACCTCGACAGAATTACACCTTTCCTTATGTAATACAAAGTAATAATGATTCAGACATCGGCCGGTGAATGGCGTCAAACTTTTCCCGACTGTCCGAACTGTTCAGTGACCATCCATTATCAAACTTTTCCCGACTGTCCTAACTGTTAAATGACCATTGACAAACTTTTCAGACTGTTCTAACTGTTCAATGACCATCTATTTTCAAACTATTTCCAGACTGTTCTAACTGTTCAATGACCATCCATTGTCAAACTGTTTCCAGACTGTCCTAACTGTTCAATGACCATCCATTGTCAAACTGTTTCCAGACTGTCCTAACTGTTCAATGACCATTGATTGTCAAACTTTTTCAGACTGTCCTAACTGTACAATGACCTTCTATTTTCAAACTTTTCCAGATTGTTCTAACTGTTCAATGACCATCTATTTTCAAACTTTTCCAGACTGTCCTAACTGTACAATAACCATTCCATTGTCAATTTTTTTCTGGCTGTCCTAACTGTACAATGACCATTCATTGTCAAACTTTTCCCGGCTGTCATAATTGTACAATGACCATTCATTGTCCAACTTTTCCCTGCTGTCCTAACTATACAATGACCATTCATTGTCAAACTTTTCCCGGCTGTCTTAACTGTACAATGACCATTCATTGTTTAACTTTTTACGGGTACAACTTCTATACTCTCGATACTTTTTTATGTTATAAGCAACAATCATTTAAAACTTAGACTCACATGGTTTATCTCTGTTAAATATGTATCTCAAGATTAACCTGTATGTCGGGTGTCAGATATTTTAACCAGTGTTTATGAATATATGAATTCGTCCAGTTCCAATATACCCGTACGGCGTAAAAAAAATATAGATAAAATTTTGCACTTTTGTGTTGTAGATAGATTGGGCCAAACCCAGGTTTGACAAAGACTCTCAACTCAAGTGTACACTCTAAATAAAAACTGCCTTCTGTTAAAAATTTTATTCTTTTAAAAATTGTTTCAACTTGAAATTATATCAGTCACCTGTATCGCCATGTATTGCTACATTGAAATTTTCTGTGTGTGAGAATGTTTTTATTCACTGAAAGCTATTAACGTTTGATTTTTAGTGTGCACTCAAGTCAAGGAGTTGTGTCAATACGGACCCGTGCCTCAAGTGACGCATTAACACATACCATGCACCGTTTTCTCTGGCGATAAGATAAAATTCAAAAGAAAAGAAAGCAGACTAACGAAAAAGAATATAAGCTTCATTTTGTACAAATACTAACTGCTGAAATTTAACACATATGAAATAAATCAGGGCTTAGTAGTACAGATATGCAGTGAAAAATATGGGTCTTTATTTTTTGCTTTGCAATGTGTGTAAAGAGGAAAGGCTGCTCTAAGCTTATGTACTTCATCACACATGATATAATAATAATAATAATAATAATAATAATAATAATAATAATAATAATAATAATAATTAATAATAATAATAATAATAATAATAATAATGATGATGATGATGATGATGATGATGATGATGATGATGATGATGATGACAATAGTAATAATAATAATAATAATAATAATAATAATAATAATAATAATAATAATAATAATAATAATAATAATAATAATAATAATAATAATAATAATAATGATAATAATAATAATAATAATAATAATAATAATAATAATAATAATAATAATAATAATAATAATAATGATGATGATGATGATGATGATGATGATGATGATGATGATGATGATGATGATGATGATGATGATGATGATGACAATAGTAATAATAATAATAATAATAATAATAATAATAATAATAATAATAATAATAATAATAATAATAATAATGATAATAATAATAATAATAATAATAATAATAATAATAATAATAATAATAATAATAATAATAATAATAATGATAATAATAATAATAATAATAATAATAATAATAATAATAATAATAATAATAATAATAATAATAATAATAATAATAATAATAATAATAATAATAATAATAATAATAATAATAATAATAATAATAATAATAATAATAATAATAATAATAATAATAATAATATAAAGTAGTCAATAGCACATTCCTTTAAATGAGAACACAAAATAGTGTATGTTCTAGGAATTGAAATATAGATTAACGAAGATACATAAGGGAGTGAAACAAATTGAATTCACCGGAGTTTGACTGTTAATAAAGAGTGTGAGTGTGTGCTTTGAATTTTAACGTAGCTTTAACGATTTTTTTAGTTCATATCGCTACGATGTATGCAGTGTGGCAGTTTTTACTGCTGTCTAGCTGGGTTTTGAACCCGCAACCTCCCGCATCCGAGTCGAATGTTCTAACCACTAGGCCTCCCGAGCGGTCTGATTGTCAATTTAGTTGTACACTATGTCATGGATACCTGTAGAGTATGCTTATTGTTATCCTCAGTCAGTACAACACCTTAAGTGATGTCATGCGTATTAAGACATTCATGAATATTCGATCCCTTTTGTAGATTGTCATGAACGTTTATTATGCATTCAAAAATATTGATATTGTAATAGTTGGTGTCTTGTCTACAAGACTCTATTCAATCTGGATTCACTTGTTGATACCATTTTACAGCATCATCTTTGTATCGTGTTGCTGGACAGTGTGCGTACATTAATTGACGGATTTGCATATAGGGAAAGGATGTACATGATTTCATTTTAAACAATATTTTAAATAAATATTTTCAGTATTATTATTTTGAAAAAGATTCTTTCTCCTCCCCCCCCCAATAAATATCTGTTTTGTGGTAGTACCGAAATTTGCAAAGTTGGGTAGACTGACGTTTATCTAGACAAAAGTTTACTCTTTTAAAAATTTATTGTGTTTTTGAACCTCTGGGTTTGTTTACTCAAAACGATACCTTGTCAGGTAGTTGACCACAGATATTTGAGGTGTCATCTGACTAGGACATATAATACAGTGTACACTCTAACAATCTTTGATGTTACCGATGATGTAAATTATTTTATGAAAAGTACTTGAACAATTCTTGAAACAGGGTGGTACGAGGAGTGATTTCCTGTCAAATGTAAAATGATTTGTAATTACTCAATGAACTAATACCATCATCGGATCATCCCGATTAATCGATGCCAGAGCCGTACTTATCCTATCCGATAACCTAATAAAGTGATCAAAACAGACCCTAATTAATACATTGGAAATTCATTATTAACAGATCAGATGTAGATAGAGCAGGCAATACGAAATTCTACGGACTCATGGTTAACTATGATCTTCAAAACGTTCCTGCTCATGATTTTTTTTTTATTAAAAAAAATCTAGAGCTCTCACAGAGAGGGGGATAATGTAATACGTCATTGTTCTTGAGAATAGGGTTTTACTGAAAACATTATAAATTACTTGTCAGTCAAGGGTATAAAAAGAGGCCGTCGGACACTGAGCCGTCACAGAACTGCTGCAAGCTGAGAACGTACAATATCCTATCAACAAGTAGTAGACATCATGCAGACTCTTTTGTTTGTAATCCTCGTTGGCCTTGTGGCCATTGCTGGTAAGAACGCATAAAATCTCTCTCTCTCTCTCTCTCTCTCTCTCTCTCTCTCTCTCTCTCTCTCTCTCTCTCTCTCTCTCTCTCTCTCTCTCTCTCTCTCTCTCTTCAAAAAAATGTAACGCTAAATTCGAATAAATGTACATATTATATTTATACGAATATTCATTTTATGAGAAATGTATGAAACGAATCAAAGTTGCAGTCACTAAAAGTGTTTCATAAAGTTAATTTTTTTTAAAAATGATTGCGTTAATTGATGTCGCAAGATAGAGCGTAAACGTTTAGATTCGAAATCCGGACAGGCATTCATCCAATTAATTTTGCTGCTTATGTTGGCAGTGTTTAGGTGTGTTCTCTTTCATGTTCCTATTTTATAAGAATGCAAATTAGCTAAAAATAACTTAGTTAAATTTGACATGGATTTTAGAAAGAGATTCTTCTGGTACTTAGAAGCAGAAATATTGTTTGTGAGACTTAACTTGTTTGAATTCGAAATGTATTTCTACGGCTCAGCATGTAACCATATTATAGAAAATCACACATACTTTTACTAAGCATGTATTTCTTTTCCAGCCGGAAATCCGGTCTGTGTGTGCACCATGGAGTACATGCCGGTATGTGGGCTGGACGGGAAGACGTATGGCAACAAGTGTGAAATGGAGTGCAAGTAATGTTAATATATAACACGATAACTCGTCACTATTAGTCTATCTTTCTTTACATTATGAGGGAAACTTTATTTTGATACTGTGATGTACACAATGTGATAATAATTTACAAACATTTACACCTAAATAAGCTGTAATGATTTTTCATTAGATAACGACACACCATTATAGGTTGCCTTTTAAGAAAAAACATATTGGCTCTTCGAATCTTTTGGAAGAAATTTTACAGGAGAAGCTAAGTAAACGAATAATACTCATTCTCATTTTTAGTACAGCCAATATGCGACGAAAAGGGCATACGATAAAATATACCAGTTTGACAGTTTCAAATTTTACCCATTGCTAAGCAGAAATATAACTTTTATGAAAAGATGTTGAAAATATATGCAATTGATGGAAATCAGTAATTTATTTCTGATTATGAGTACATAATAGAACTTTACCTTTCAATTTATTCCCAGTATTAATGTATACTATATATTTTATATAAACATAAACTTTCTTAGAGATAAAATATGAACACAAAGTATTTATTGTCATGGTGTTGATTTATTTTATTTAAATGAACTGCAAAAGTGTTTCTTATAAAATAATTAGACCACGTTCCTCATGTTTAATGATGAGGTGACCATTAGTAGAAAATAGTTTTATTCATATTTTTAAACTCCAAGAAGTCGGATATTTTTAACGAAAAACAAAAATTCACCAAGGTTGTGAGCTATTCTAATGACCGGGGAAAACGAAAATCGAAAATGGTACTAAAATGATTTGTCTTCAGTCATTCGGTGTGCTTGTAGTCTGCTTCAACCGGAAGTATTTTTTGTGCTAGTTTTGTGCAACATAATGTTGTAAGATGTCATATTGGCTGGCCCAAAATGTATTGTTACTAAGAGGACAATTGAATGAAGGTGAATGAGACTTGATTATGGTAACATTATATGCGCGTTCATAAAATTAATCTGCTTTGAATGATTTTCCCCGGCCATTATAATAGCTCACAGCCAGTGTGCGGAAATGATGGTACTGCACAAGCTACCAAGCTTGCCGTGATATGGGCACGTGAATACTGACTGAGTTGTAAAGTTATCAATGGAACATTATATGCGCGTTCATAAAATCAATCTGATTTGAAAGAATTTCGGAATCAGATTTATAGAAACCTAAACTACAGTGGTAGCTAAAGTATGATAGGATGTTTAAAAAGAACGGGCTCATAACGCTTAATTATTTTTGAAGACAAATTTTAATCGGCACTATATAGCCAAACTTGTTCTGACGTGCCATTGGACATACATACATACATACATACATACATACATACATACATACATACATACATACATACATACATACATACATACATACATACATACATACATACATACATACATACATACATACATACATACATACAATCTGAGGGTGTGCATAGTAGTTTCTTTACCGCTTAATACACATATATTGGGGATGATTAATCCATTAGAAATTCCTTTGGATCCGTAATTTGAGACCATAATATGAAATCTAATTTTTAACATATCTTAGAAATGCAAGCACTTCATTTAGCTCTACGTCACATCCTGCGTTATGAGGTCACAATTGTGTCAATGCCTATAACATTTATAAGATTTCGACAGCCTTACCTTTTGTTTAAATATAGCGTCTTGAAATGTGTTCGAAATACATTTTCTTGATATTTTATAGTGGAGTTAAACTGGATCACACTGAACCCTGTGACACGCCGAAAGAGCTATATTGCCCCTGCCCTCGTATTTACGATCCCGTTTGTGGAACTGACCATGTTACCTATGGGAATGAGTGTGAAATGAATTGCAGGTGAGCTATGTTGAGGTCATTGATTTGTGTGCGTGTTTGTGATTTAGTCAGGCAAAGGACCCCAGAACGATTAACAATTTTACAGATTTTCAATATTTCTAAGTCAGAATTTATTTGGTGACCATCAAAATCTCAATAGACACTAAACAGTTAGAGAAAGCAGCACGTATGTCATTACCAGACTTCAAACCACAATAATCGGTGCTTTATATAAAAGAGCATGGGATATAATGATGTATTACGTGTGTTTACTTACCCCAAAACAACATAATTTAAAAATAGCGGAAATATGTATTAGTTCGAATTTATTGTTTTTAGAATTACTCTGCATCTGAATTTTGTTTTCATTCTTTTGTTGTTGTCTTTAACTCTTTTGCAAGATATATAGAAGACATTGAATATAGGTCTAGTACTTTAAAAAGATTTTCAGTTATACTCAGAAACCGGTCTACATTTGTTCAAATGTTTCATTCTTTAGAGGTGTGTTAATGCTTCACCATGGCGAGTGCATGGTCAAGAGGTCTATTGATGGTTGCGTTTGTCCTAAAATCTACATGCCAGTGTGCGGAAAGGATGGCCAAACATACAGCAATGATTGCATCATGAAATGCAAGTAAGTCCTGGAAAGGTTCAGGTAAAAAATTAATTAATTTTTTTGGGTCGTTCTCGGAGAAACTGCACATGCTTCCATGTTCCCTGAATCATTTGGCGGTCCTTATTTTGTGTTAATATATAAAAATATAAAATGTTGAGTGCCTAAACTGGGTCAAATCAAGAGAATTTATGTAAGGATTTAGAGTGAGTGTTTAAACATTGCAATCTCATTGGCAGGACATTTAAGTCGTTCAGATTAGCCAACGAAAACCTCTTGTGTTCGTGCCAGCGTCTTTGATGGAAGGAAACGGAATGTTCCTATAGAAACAACAGGTCATGATCCATATATTTAATAAAACAATATTATAGACATAGGCACACAGACACAGACAGATAGACACACACACATGATATATATATATATATATATATATATATATATATATATATATATATATATCATAGTATTGAAGTACGCGCGAGTACTGTAAAAATTAATATTTTTGAAGGCATCTGAATATATGCATTCGTAATTTTTTTTTTAAAAAAAACTGAAGTAAATTGTACCTGCATTTTAGAATTTACATGAATGAATGGGTTACACCTTGCTTGTATATATACTAGTTCAGTATCATTTATACACATATCGACGTCCTTGATACCATAGTTCATTTTGCCAATGATGGTCACGTTATGATGAGGGGTCTATACCAAAATGTCATTTCATGGTCCTGTTTTAAATATGTTTCTTTACTATATATAGTAATACCAACCCTATTTGATGTCTAAGCTGTATGAGTTGTACACATTTACGACTTCTACAACAAAATGTGTAAAATATCAAAAATAGCTAGTCAAGGGAGCTTTACTGTAGTAGACTTTGACATCATCATTTCACATATATAATTAACATTTTCAGCGGTGCCGAATTGGCTCATGACGGAGAGTGCACGGCGACAGTTTCATCTGAGCACGTCTGCATCTGTACCATGGAATACAACCCTGTTTGTGGCACTGATGGCCACACTTATGGAAACCAATGCGCTCTCAAGTGCACGTAAGTTAAACAATCTGTGTTAACACAAAATGAATATAATACAGGGTTGGTGATTTAGAGAAAAATACTTAAAACCATGGAAAATAAATAAACCAATGAATAATTTCGTCAACCAGTAGCGTTGCTTGAATCAGCAAGCACGAGATAAAACAAATAATGTATTTCTTATTAGACCAAAGTTAGGGAAAGAAGCACTTTTTCACGCATTAGTGTAAACCTACCCTTAAATAATTAGTTTTTTTTCTTTTTATTTATGTAGTTATTGTTCATTATTGAAATTTTATTTCAGAGGTGTTGCATTGGCCCACATGGGAGAGTGCAAGGTGAAGAGGGCAGCTGAGAATGTCTGCATATGTCCTTATAACTACGAACCAGTGTGCGGCAAGGATGGCAACACGTACGGAAACACGTGCACCATGAAATGCAGGTAATGGTCGAGTCACAAAAAAGATTCCTTTCATCTCATGAACACAATTTGGGGTGAAATTCCAGTCATGTTGTACTGTTGTAGTAGATATTTGCTAATTTAATTATGTGAATTCAGTTGCTTGATATATATATATATATATATATATATATATATATATATATATATATATATATATATATATATATATATATATATATATATATATATATATATATATATATATATATATATATATATATATATATATATATATATATATATATATATATATATATATATATAGTACTATCTTACGGCACTTCAGTACAAAGGTAGCTAGGTATATACACCTGTCAATTAAACGCACTCTGCCTTTTTTGCTGCTTTAGGAATTCCCATATTTTCTGTTGTGCAAACAAAAAATATTTCTTAGCAATTACAGCTGAATAACTTACGTATATAAAGCGTACCTTGTTTGTGTGTGTGTATGTATGTATGTGAGTCTGTGTGGTTTAGAATTGCAACGTAGTTTTAACAATTTTTCAGTCATATGGCTAAGATGTCTGCAGTGCGACAGTTTATAGTGATGTCTAGCACTGGGGTATCATGCCGCAGATATGTGACACGATCTCCCAACCAGTGACTTTATCCTGACCCAGGCCAACTAGTCCTAACAATAATATCTTAATTCTGAACGCCAACAAGGCAGCTGTTAGTACCATTTTTAAAGTCTTTTGGTATGACTCGACCGGGGGTTGAACCCGTGCCCTCCCGCATCTGAGGTGGATGCTCTAACCACAAGGCCACCGGAGCGGTTAGAAAAGTACCTTATTATTGAAGAAAAACATTTTGCAAAAGATGGGACCTATCATTTTGAAGAAGATATGAGATATCCATGAGGACAGAGCTTAGCCTAAAACTTCGCAGTCATAGAAGAATAGCGAACAGAGTATTACTAAGCAAAACCCATATTAAGAGCAAAGAACAAAACAACATAGGACAAGCATACAAATTTAAGTGACAACATTTTTAATTTTAAATTGTGTTCTTTGAGTACAGATGTCACGGAGACTCGCATATCTCATCTACAAATATCATGAACCGGGTGAATTGTTAGGTCAACTAATGGCTGATGACCATAACAATGGTACATAATATCATTATAAAGACAAAAATACATTAACTCAAGCAAAATTACGCCTTCATGTTATGTGACATTTGTCCATACATGCAACAAACACATATGGTTTACTTACTTTTAGTGGTGCAGTGCTGGCCCACGAGGGAGAATGCAAAGAAAGTGTCCCCGCCATCAAAGAGACCGAGGAAGCTCCCTGCATCTGCATATTCATCTACCAACCTGTATGTGGCCAAGACGGACAGACGTACGGAAATATGTGCAACATGGAGTGTGTGTAAGTATTTTATAGTCGTGACTACTTTTAAAATATGGGCATTTGTAAGGGCGCATGTACGTATGCACGCATGAATTCATGCATATTTGTTAGTAAGAAGGTTTCGTTAAGAAGGTGGAAGAGCAACAGGAGACGAAAGTCCTACACAGACCGACAACACACATGTTAAGAAAATGGGCAGTCAGTCTAAAACTGTGATGCCATTATTATCTTATTATTATCTTATTAATATTGTTTAAAACTCATCCTACAGTTTCAAAAAAGTGTTTTGGAAATTTATTACATCAGTAGTTATAGGGGGATATTTGGGAACACATCGACATTTAATCTACATATCTAAAATTGTTACAGCGTTGAATTTCCTACACGTTGACAAGACAGATCGAGTCTTGAATGACGATTCTCGCTGCAGGAAGAGGTACAAAATGAACGACAGACGTAGTCCTATCCAATGTCATTGATCTGTTTAGCCAAGATGCTAAACCATTGAAGCTTTCGTTGTTAAAGATGATGACTTTTGCAAATATTTCACTTCAACAGATGAAATTATTCGTTAATGCTTTTCATAAATAGTCAAATGATAAGCCTTGGTCAATACAATTGAATATTATTCAATAACAAATAATGCATTTTTTTCAGCCACGTGAAACTAGCTCACATGGGTGAATGTGCAGTAACTACCACCAAACCTGCCCAATGAAGAACAAGAGTGCTGACAAGGAAAAATTAAATTTATATTCGCAAACAGTCAACTGAGGACTGAAACTATATATATATATATATATATATATATATATATATATATATATATATATATATATATATATATATATATATATATATATATATTAGTTATAATTATACATGCTATGTGTGATATATAATTATGTTTATTTTGGAGTAATTGATAATTGACTATTCGATTGCAGATACGATTTAATGTGAATAAATTTTAATTGAAAATGTACGTCTTAGTGCTTTTCTTTTCAGATGTGAATAAAACTAAAACAAAACTGAATTTTGTTAAACAGCTATATTAAATAAAACAACACAACAATAATTCCGATAAATCAAAATATAGCGGGTCTATATTTTTCATTGGACTATTTCAATGTCCAGAAATTTTTGATCTCACTGTTTAAAGAAGATAACATACTGGAGTTGAATAAGTGTTCGAGTGATGCCGAACTATTAGTGATAACAATTTGCTGCAGTGTGTGCAAATCTGATAATAAGAAACAAAATTAGGTATTAAGTTATTTCTATCACCCTCACCAAGTCTTTTTATGTTGCTTTCTTGCTGTTGTCGGTACCAACAATTTATCTTAATTCATAAAACACGTACATATCTAGCTATATACTCTAAAACATCTGCTGAACACGGAACGCAAACTCAAAATTACAAAATTATATATAGTGCTAAAATTTGAGATCCTTTTTTAGACACCGGTATTATTAAAAATTAACTAGAACCAATCCTTATTTCATACTGAAAGTTATTTTAAAAAAAACTTTTTTTTATGAAACATACAAAGATTGAACTGTTCTCAGTTTGTGTTTTCTACTCCACCAGTTCGAGAATAAAGATTAGAGTTTCTCAAATATCTCAGTCTAGCAATACCCTGGGTAGGTTAACAAACCTTTAGCTCATTATAACAATACCCGTATTAGATGCACAAAACTTTAGCTCATTATAAAAATACCCGTATTAGATGCCCAAAACTTTATCCTTTTTAAGCAATACCTAGGTTATGTTCAGAAATTTCCAGCAGTCTAGCAATACCCTGGTTAGATTAACAAAACGTAAGTTTAGTCGAGCAATACCCTGGTTAGATTAACAATACGTTAGTTTAGTCGAGCAATACCCTTCTTAAATTCACAAAAGGCTAGCTCGATCTAAGAATAGATTCACATTAGTGCTTTCAATATATTGAATAAAAGAATAAAGAGGGAAACACATGCTAAGGAAACATTTGAAGTTCTATAATACTGTGAACGAATCTTGAAAATTATCACAATTGAGAGTTGAGTCTGGAATTAGTGCTCTTCCTTGACAAATCCTTCCAGTAAATGCTGACTTGCTGGGCATTTGATAATCTGGTGATCCATGACAAAAACACTGTAAATAACTTGATAAAAGTTGACTCCAAGAAAAACAACTTTGATTCCACGCAGATACTACCATCATTTTACTGCTCCGCCCTTGTGACCTTCAGTTTTTTGAAAATGCTTTTCCACATTGACCTGAATTAAACCACTTTCTTGTTGAAACGAAGAGCAAGAGCCACTATCATAGTTGATCATGTTCTTCACAGGCGATGTGAAAAGGATCTGAGAATTATGAAATTTGAAACAACTGTTTTATGCTATGATCAGCTGTAAACAATCTCAACTGCGAAACGTTGTTTACTGCAAAGTTCATAATCTTTGAGATTATGCCTTATTCTTTGCAATACAAGCCATCTATTTCGGTGGAACGTGGAAATGTACAATCCAAAACTCTCTCTATTCGATCTCTATTAATATAGCTGCGTGGATTGGAAACACTAATTTTGGATGTAAATGAAATAAATGAGCAGAAATGGTTTGCGAAATAACATATTGAGGCAACATGCATCAAATAGACAAGAATAGCAATACATGGAGAAAAGGTTCATTCTACTTTGAAAGCCCATCACTTAAGACAAACCACACTCTTGCTGATGTGCAACTTAAAGACCAACATAAAATTACATAATATTTCACACGCCACAAAGGGAATTTCAATAGCTAGTGTTGGTACAATATCAGTCCCATAATGCAAGTGTCGGGGATTATATACCCTATTAGGCTACAAATATTGCATAACGACGTAAGGAAGTCATACCTGGCTGTCCGAACAATAACATCGCCCACTTTTACTAACCAAGATCAAAGTTTTCATCTTGAAATAAAAAGAGAAACTACGTTGTCGTAAAGAACGAATATGAAGACTTAAACTTGACCCAATTTTGACACCATTTAGTCTTCAATTTGTCCCAAGAATAGTGATGAATTATTCAGTGAATGTCAGTGTCGTTGAAGGATAAGATGGAAGATATCGTCGGTACGCTTTCATATACAACTCTTCAGCTGAGCACATACATATCCTTCGGTTACCTTGCAAAATGTTATTATGCAACATTTTTACTGAAATTTTATTCGACACAGGTGAAACTTAAAATGTTTTGGGATTATTCCAAGATTCGTTTGTTCAGACGCAGGCTAGATACTCTAATATTCAGACGTCTGTTTGGTTATTGACAAAGGACCATTGGTTTAGACAATGGTTTGTATGGATGAACCAATAACTATTTTCGTATATGGAGGACTGGACAAATTAAAGTTTTTATTTTTGTAATATAACGTTTTGTATGCATCTCATTTTAGTGTGAAATCTATAGAAGAAAAGTAAATTTTTATAATTCATTATATTCTTAATGGTTATAATTATCCCTTTTGTCATTTAAAGACATTTCTTTTATTATACGCTATAACCAAGTTGTCCATAATCACCCGTAATTATTTGGGTCCTTTAATTAATTTTTTTAAATATGTGTTTCTAGATCGCTTATCAGCCCATTCTAGATGGCAACTTTATCTCAAAACGGAGATATATGATTGTTGCTTATCACAGCGCTTCTTGCATTTAATCATACAAAATTGTCATGCAAATGTAAATCTGAACAGTGCGAGTTGTCTTTATGGTGTTTCCAAACGTCTGTAGTCATATATTCTGATCTACATCACAACGATTGTTATGTCCCCAGTGCATGATGGGAGCATGTTGTTTTGTTGATCTTCGTATGTCCATTTTAGAGAGATAGTGCAAGAACCATTAAGCCTAATGCCATTATATGTAAATGATATATATATATATATATATATATATATATATATATATATATATATATATATATATATATATATATATATATATATATATATATATATATATATATATATCCATGAACATTGTCTTTTGATTTCTAAGTAAGTAGCTGGTTGCAGAATAGCTAACTTAAAACAAGCACTTGTTATTGTCCACGAAAATTTGTTTAGTGCTTCCATTACTAATTTCTGTGTGCTTTTGTTGTCCATCAAATACATACTTTAGTGGGAATTAAAACCCTGGGGCTAAACCGTGCTTGGTGGACCGTCTTTATTTGTTGATATGTTTTGTATTTCTGAGTTGTTTTCCACAATATTGAAACACTTTTGCAGTTCATTCTGGGAGATTTAAGCGTGAGATTCGATTAAATTTTATTGTCTCTAAAAGTGTCAGTTATTTTTCTATATTTGTGATTCAAAGATTGTGTAAGTTATTTTTCTATATTTGTGATTCAAAGATTGTGTATTTCATTATTTTATTGGAGACAAATATTTTCGTGTTTGTAAGTATAATTCCTACATTATATTACTTAAGCTGATTTTGTAGATTTGATGTTAAATATGACATTCCAATGAAGAGCAAACGGATGGAGTTGCAAATGAGTTTTTAGTATCTATTTAGGAGATTTTTAAATGTAGCTTTAATAATTGTTCAGTCATATATTTACGATGTATGTAGTATGGCAGCTTCATATTGATGTCTAGCACTGGGACATTATCCTAACACCAGGCCGACCAGTTCTAACACTAACCCCTTCATTATGAGCCCCAAGCGAGGTAGCTGCAAATACCATTTTCATAAATATTTTGTATGACTCGACTGGGGTACGAACCCGTGACTTCTCGCGTCCGAGGCGGACGCTCTAACCACTAAGCGGTCATGTTCCTATCTTGATAACAAGTGTTAAAGAAGTATGCTTATAATTATTATTATTGTAGTTATTATTATTATTATTATTATTATTATTATTATTATTATTATTATTATTATTATTATTATTATTATTATTATTATTATTATTATTATTATTATATTTCCATTCTTTATAAACTACATAGCTTTAATATAAGTATGATTTCATTACCTGCTCCGATATTAATGTTTTTAACTTTCACGTATGAAATCTTATTCTAAGGTAATCACACATTTGTATGACATTATAGGGGTATCGGATTTATTCAGCAAAGACATGTCTTACAAGCTGTCAATTTTTTTCAGCAAAGATATGTCTTAAGAGCTGTCAGATTTATTTAGCAAAGACGCGTCTTACAAGAAGTCAGATCTATTCAACATAGACGTGTCTTGCAAGCTATCAGATTTATTCAGCATAGACATATCTTACAAGTGTCAGATTTATTCAGCATAGACATGTCTTACAAGCTGTCAGATTTATTCATAAAAGACATGTCTTACAAGCCGAATTCTGTCCTAATAAGAGGTATAGGTTGTGTAACAGATGCACCAGTCTGCAACTGAACCAAGCAGGAAATGTATATTATAATAGATGCCACCGGTTCGGCAAGACTATCTGATAATGAAGAGAAACGTGGAGTTTATAATATTTTGCCATTCAAAAGCATCGTTTTATTTAATATAAAACATTTAACATTTAGAGGTTGGACAAATATTAGCTCATTATTCAAATGTCAACGCTGAAAGACACTTGCTGAGTCACAGTTGTTGAATTTTAACAGAAACCTTGGTAAAATGATAGTTGGATCAACGTTGTTCTACAGCGGTAATTGTATATATGCATTCGTACAAGGCTGGGTCAAGGTTTTCCATGTTCAAAATGTGTTACCTAAATAATTCGTCTCTAAATGTACACATAATCGTGAGTGATTTAACTGATATTAATGAATACATGATCGTCAGTTATTTAATTGACATTAAATTTATATTTGTCCTCTTAGATAAGTTTTGTTTTCTACTTTGATGGTGAATTTCACGAAAGAATCACTTGACTCCCTAGAACTAGATGTATAGAACCCGTACATGAAAGAGAGTGTCTCGTTGCATGATTTAGTACCGGATCGTTTTTTTTTTTTTAAATGGAGCTTTACATTTAATGTATATTGTTTCATGTAAGTTTCATATTTAGCTCGTGAATTTAGGAGTTGTATATTTACATATAATTTCAGAATCATTTTCGAAACATGACTTAGAAAAATGTTTGTGGAAACCAGACAGACTGGTTTGTTGTTTTTAAGCGTATCTATATAATACTACTGTAGTCAGATCTAAATGCGATATTCTTTGTTCATTTATTTGTCGTTTCTTTTGAGTATTCGAATCAGCGGAGCTGTAATCAATATTTAAAGCATTACATAAAGCTGCTCACGCAGTTGCCAAGTAATATCACGCCTGACTTTCAAACATTGTTTTGCTCATTGACCGTTCGTTGAGCGAACGTTGGCCCAATCGAAACAACGTGTCTCTAATTATAACCAAACTTAACCAAATGGCATTGGTCCTGCGTCATATTCCTCATTATATCTCTGTAAGGTCAGCTAGCTTTTCTCCTCATGCATTTTTGGAATTGGGCAGATGCCGTTTTCACACTGCTGACCTGTCATGTTCGGCCGAAAGAGATATAGTAAATAACATGGAGTTGGGTAAATATCATTTAAACATGCTGAGACTACGCATGAAAAAATGTTTGCCTAAAGTGGGTGTATTATTTGTGATATCACCTCTGACTTTGTACACTATACGTGAAAGCCAAAATTTTAACCAAGCTGTACCGAAAGTGGCTATGTGTATAGTAGGTATGCATATATGAACGTTTTAGTAATGGGTCACATCTTTATGTAAGTGTGTGTGTGTGTGTGTGTGTGTGTGTTTGTGTGTGTCTGTGTGTGTGTGTGAGAGAGAGAGAATGAAAATTTTATTCATCTTGTGGTGTATCATTGATTCAACGTACATACTACACATATTTTCTATATATACACTGCAATTATAAATAGTAATTATCTCAGCTATTTAAACAATATATCATTAATAAGTCAGTTTAATTAATTTAATTTAATTAATTTATATTTAAGCCCAATCATAAAAAGTGCATTTTATGCTACATCTTTTATTTTCAGTACGTGTATTTTTGATGATTTATGTTCATAGCCAACTTATATAGTTCTACCTCAGTACTATTTCGGATAAATTCGCACCTACTTGGACAGAATAACATGTAAGTGCATCCGTGATGACGTGAGTACGTGTTGTGAATGTGGTGGTGGTGATGGCATAGTTGCTAGAGGAATGGGACATTTCAAACACTTTCTGTCTGTTTTCTTTCAATTTGTCAAAATATATTTTTTCGCTGTTTATTTACCTTCATTATTTCTTATGTTTTTTCCATGTCTAAAACATCGATGATGGCAGAGGAAAAGACAGTTATTGGTCTGATAAACAAACATACAATACAAATTAAGGACTACGCAAAGACCTGAAGGTGGAAAAAGCCTTTGATATGATATATTAATTAAGTAATATCAGTTCTGTCTATTTAATGATTGTTTCAGATGGTAATTTATAAAGATTTCTGGCGCTTTGAAGGAAAAGAATTTCAATAAGACATGATATTGCACAACAATACCTTTCATATTCATTGTATGTTCAGAGAGAGAGAGAGAGAGAGAGAGAGAGAGAGAGAGAGAGAGAGAGAGAGAGAGAGAGAGAGAGAGAGAGAGAGAGAGAGAGAGAGAGAGAGAGAGAGATTCAGTCAAGTTCAACTCTTTGCACATTTTGACTCAATTTTAGGGATATTGGCAATTTTACAACTTAAACAATAACACTGTTGTGATCACATAAACCATGACTAATACCTGTCTTATAGCAAATTCTGGGCGTGGATTGGTATTCGATGTTTTCCCCTATATCCAAGGACCTCAAGACAAATATCACTAAGATCTACAAATTTCAAACTTGTATCGTTTATCTTGTTTCACTTGTGTATAATCCCTCATCAAACCTTTCTAGGCCGAATATTAATACTTCACGCCATGCAATACAAAAAACCGAAATACGCAATGCAAAAAAAATAGTCTTATGTCAAATTACTAAACACGTACAACTAACAATACTAAACCTAAGACTAAACAGTACTATACCTAACAATACCAAACAATATCCATAAATTATCTGTGACAATATCAGAGGGTCAACTATACGAAAATAACCCATAGTGTAATCAAGTTTCGTGAATGCTTTGCATTACGTTATTTGGTATTTGTTATTGGCTATTAGACCGAATAAAGAAATAAATTGTAATATATTTCGAGTGTGCGCGTTTGCTTATAACTCTCAGATTCAAGGATTTCCTAGCTTTTTGTGATTACTTGTTTGATTATGGTAAGTCAGTGCTGGTAACATACTTCTCAGACCGAAATAATTAGCAAATTACTAGGAGGAAGCGTCACAGAGTGAAGTGTTAGTGAGTTTCCATGATGCCATGGTTTGTGGTTGGTGAATTCAGGTTAGAGCCGCATGAGCGTCCCCGTCACTCAGTAGTCCATATTAAAATCTTGTGTAAATTAATTGTATGACTCCATGTGCAGAATTTATGATTTGAGACTGATAAATTATACAATGGAAAAAAAAAGAAAAATGAAAAAGAAATGTTCCGTTGTCGGCAGGCGCCATTTATTCTTGCTACGGTGGTACATATTGCATGGAGTTACAGGCAAAACATGTCCTAAAATAATGATTGGACTAGCCTATGGTGGCGTAGTAAAACTAGTTCCATGTTTTAGGTGGTTGAATTGCATAGTTTCACAGCGTGAATTGCTGGAAGTTCGTTACGGAAAATTAATGATAAGAAACCACGCTGTTGTGCAATTGACAGACGATTGGGAAGTTTTTATTTATGGTCTTGTATTAATTAGAGTAAATTATTTATAGGATAGACAAGTCGTGCCTTCCAGTTGACAACAGTTGTTTTGTGGGAGTCTATGGAATCAAGGGAAACTTATGACTTCTAGCGAGTTTCGCGCCATGGCTTGACATCGCTCGGTCAAGAAACCCATTTCTATGTTACAATATTCCCCAACATCGACTCCGACAATTAATAAATAATCACAAAATTTTAAAAAAGCTATAAAGGGAGAGGTAAATATAGATAGTACACACCCATATAGATAGTACACACCATAGGTTTATTACAATATTATCACGGTTTTCATTTCCACACACCAACCCCCGAACCATGCAAAGTAAATGGGACTCTCATTAAATAAAATTCAATTATTTGGCACCAATGTGGAACATTATTTTTATATATTTTTTATAAACATAAATTTATTAAGTATACTAATATTTGTATTTGTTGTGGTATATACAAATACAAATCAAGTTCTTCCATAAATAAGTAAACATGAAGATTTGTTTTAATGTACTACTACAACCAACGCAGAGTAGACACCTGCCAATGGGCCCCACGCTTTTTAGGGGCCCGGCGACAACGGATCAAAATGATATTGTATTGAGTTGATCTTGACGTATTAGAAGATAATTTGCTGCAAATCAGGTTCTTCCATAAATAAGTGAACATTAAGAATTATTTTTATATGTTACTACTTCTACTACTACTACTACTACTACTACTACTACTACTACTTTTCTACTACTACTACTACTACCACTACTACTTTTCTAATAATACTACTACTTCTTCTACTGCTGCTGCTGCAAAAACTATTACTACTGCTACTACTATTCTTTCTACTTCTACTACTATTATTTTACTCGCTTTTTCCATAGTTAAGTTTCAGGTATGTCAAATTTGTTGTACTTCTGTTCTACAGATTAGAGACTATTTTAAAGATCAGGGTTTGGAATAAATTTAAACTGTTGTATTACAAATTCATTTGAAATAAATTAATTAGAATCTTGGTACTGAACTTTTATACAGTATAAAAGAAAGTAGGATTTTTCGTCCTCTTTCTTCCTAAATGTAGTAAATATTATCTCGCCTGAAGGTATTAATATATAGGGCCCATTTTATTAAAAATGTCATGCACACTTTTTCAAATTCATAAAAGGAAACAGACCGTTGCTCACTTTTCAATAATGTTATTCAGTATAGATCAAAGATTCACACCCTACTACACCCGGCAAAACCGGTCTAGGCAGTGGACCTCCGAGGGGCCTAGGGGTTATTCGAAGTTGGCATAAAAGTACAACTAATAGCATGTGGGAGTCCGCTAAATTTTGTTACAGTTTGTGAACAACTTGTATAGACAACATTTTCTACCCTATACAACTGTAGTTGTTTACACTATAACGACTTTATTCTGTCATTACAGAAATTAAATATTTTCTACTTTCTTATTTCCACAATACAGTAAACAATTTCTTTTTTTTAAACCGTGATTTTCCTTTTTCAATAAATGTACAGCTAACATTATACAAACATATGAATGTATACATTTTCTTGCGACAGAATGACGTCAACAATACCCGCGCCATGGATGACGTCACGTAGAAGCAGGATAGTAACCAATACAGTTAGTGAAACATTTCTTCATCTGATAGAAGCAAATATATTTAGTCATGAAATCGAAATCGGTGAGATTCCGATGGCTGTCCAATTTAAAAAAGTGGGTAGTAAATAACCTGTGCTGTATTGTAGAAAAGAAGAACAGCAAGAGACAGCGATGCGAAGATTTGGAAAGTGATGTTGGGGTAAGTATGAAAACATATATCGTCGTGTTTGCTCGCGCGGAGAGAGAGAGAGAGAGAGAGAGAGAGAGAGAGAGAGAGAGAGAGAGAGAGAGAGAGAGAGAGAGAGAGAGAGAGAGAGAGAGAGAGAGAACTGCCAAATTAACACATAATGAAGATTTTTTAATAGACGTCGGTTTTAAAACATTTAATGGCTTCAATAGATTGAGCTTAAAGAAGTAAACCTCCGCCTTATCATCTTTGACATATATATATATATATATATATATATATATATATATATATATATATATATATATATATATATATATATATATATATATATATATGTGTGTGTGTGTGTGTATGTGTGTGTGCGTCTTTTTTCATAGGCGGTTATATATCTGTATTGAATGCTTGATTGACACAGGGAACTGGGCCCTCTCATAGGCAGGATATTTGAATTATCGTAATGATGCAATGGATCGTAATCATATTTTTCTGAGTTAAATACTTTTAAACTAAAATGATTTTGTAAGATCTCATTTGGAAAATATAATTATTTCATGAAAAACATTAATACAAATAGACACACATATACAAAACTTTTTAGTTGGGTCCCAATTTGTGCAAGGAAATCGTATAAATATATTTAGAGGAGTAATTTAAATTTGTATTATGTAAGATACATCCAGAACAGTCACTATGCGATATGCCTCCAATGCCTATATTATTCCCAGTCTTTAGCAAAGGGATATATAATGATATCGTCTGTCTCTTATAGTCTGCTCAGAACTCCTCTTAAATAATGTGGATGAAATTCACCAAACCTAGTACTTAATTTGTCTATATAATTACCATTCATATTTTACCACACTCCTTTGGTCTTGGAAATCATGAAAGATGAAAGATTTAAAAACATTTAATAGTGAAATGTTTGAATGTATATTGACCAAATTTTAGACTTACATGCTGGCAATGAAAACTTTCAGTTTATGTGATAGTAAGCGAAATACGACCTCTGGGTAATGGTTTCAGAGTTGAAAGGGTGGTCTTACCGGAGGTGTTGGGCGAATTTGTCATAAATGGCAAAAGATTACTTAGGGATATGCATTTATTAACTGGTGCTAAACACCACATCAGGATATAACTGATTCTCGGAGTCAAGTATTTTGTGTCAGATATTCTAAGGCATCAAATCTTTGCTTTTTCCAGGCAGGCCTCAAACCTTAACCCACTGTGAATACATTTTTTCTACTGAATATATCAACTAGACAATTTTTATTTATAGACGAAACGTCATGATATTTATAAGATGTTTCGACCAAAATGAGTGTTACCTGCTTTTTTTAAAGTTGAAAATTAGAAAATAGAAATGAAATTTGTCACTGTATGTATCCGACAATAAGCAGTAGACAAATTATGAAATAAACTTAATCTAATACGTTCTTGTTATTTCAGGATAAATATGGTGATGTGACCACCTTTTCGGAGATAGATCTGAGTACAATCACCTCTGCAGACCCACCGTCTCCCAGTCATGCTGAGTAAGTCAGGAATGGTCCATTTCTGCAGCAATATTTATAACTGATGAATCCCCAATGCAGAATCTGTCATCCTCCGTCTATCAGTCAAGTTCTACATGTTGGGAATCCCTCTTCATCCTGTTAAATAATGCATTACTTCCCCTGCCTGCCTAGGATTGCCTCCCAATGTTAGCTATTTTACAAAACCTAAATTGCAGATGCAGGACTTTATGAATTAGAACTGATTGTAAAGAAAGAGTTGCCGTTATTATTATGGATTTCTATAAAACGAAAGCATTCAGCGCTGTTCTAATTTTTTTTATTAATAATAATAATAATATTATCAACTCGAAAAGAAAAAGAATTGTAATATCTTTTGCAATGCACTGATCTACAAATACCTAGTGTGGGAAGGTAGCTCCTTATTATAAACGGAAACAACCTTCATGATCCACAGTTTTCTCCAGGGACACATATGGATGGTTACGTAATTGTGTCTATCGGATTTCACTTGTGTGATTGAAAGATAATGCTTTAACACCTAAACAGTTTCCACTATATCGTATCGTAGGTATAAATTCAATAAATGATTTCTTTATCACTTTTCATGCAAGTAGAATGAAATTATAACAAAAAAAAAAAAAAAAGAAAATGAATCTGTAATATAGTGCTAAAATTTTTCAGAAAATCCCATTATTCAAAGACTGTTATGCCATTCTGTCGACGTAGTTGTGTCTATTTTGGCAATTCGTCAGTTTCAGAACCACACTGCGGCATTTAATATCCTCTTAACAATGATATGTTATTTTCTAAAAGAAATCCAAATTTTTAACTGCCATTTCTTTGCTATAATTACTATTCACTGAACATTTATTTTACTTTTATAATCTCACACTCAATAATGTAACCAATGTGATGTAAACGTTGTATCACGAATGTAAGTAGAGGACGGACAATCACACTTTTCAAAATATAGTATTTTGCATCGGATAATGAAAAACTGATAGCAAAGGTGCATTTTGCATGTTAATGAGTATCATTCTCTTTAATTGTTGACCTTTTTCTAACCTTATTTTACTGTAGAGTTAGTCTGAGTAGTTAGAGCGTCCGCCTGGGATGCAGGGAGTCGCGAGATGATCATCAACCGAGTCATACCTAAGACTAATAAATATGTTACTAATAGCTGCATCGCGAGGTGCTCAGCATTAGGTGTTAGTGAGTCAGAATAATGTGACTGGGTGGCACGTGATTCTACATGTCTGCGTCATAACACCCCAGTGCTAGACATCACTATAAATTTCCACACTGCAGACATCGGCGATATGTCTGGAAATGTAAAAAAGCTACGTTAAAAATCCATAACACACACCCACATAAACACACACACGTGCTTAGTTTACTACAGCTTATTATCTAATAATATTTATTTATAATGTTTACATTTTTATAGTGGAAATATAATACTCGTTTACATGATTTTCATTTGCTGTATGTTAAAGCATGCAGCTGAAAACGGAAAAGGATTTAAAATTAAACTGTCTTTGAACTATTCTTAAGCTCATTTGCCATTGAATTAGAATTAATTCAATATGTGCTCAATTTATATTATAAAAGAAATATGAAAAGACACATATTAGCTTCATATGTTGGTTTTAAACATTAATTAAGTGACTTTATATCCTAATGAAATGACGCCAACTCCAAGACCGAATCACGGTTTATCAGAACATATATTATTATACAACGATAAATATTTAGGTTTGCCGATGATTAGATTGCAGCATGATACATATTTTTTATATCAATAATACTCTTTCCTCATTTCAATACCTCGCTTGCGGCATTTTCCACATATTCAGCATGTTATACATCCACGGAGTCACTGACACACAAGCTTAGCTTGTAAATTTGATAAAACAAATTGTTTTTAGAAAGTCATGTTTCTCCTATAACACGTAACTGATCACACAACATTTTGAATTACTATTTGGTACCTCTGAATCGAGCCATCTCGTAAACACTAACAAAAGCATCTTTATGTCAATGGTCGTAGTTTTCAGTTTCGTATTTTTCATAGTGTTGAAATGTAAATTGAATCAAATTCCCAGATTATCCTTAGGGGTTTTACTGGTTACCTAAAAATGACATTTGGATGGAAACCTCTCTGATGCCAGTTGCATTTAAATCTATCGTTGTGTTCTTAATGATCATGGGAGATAGGGTGAAAGGTTATATTGGCTTTTACATGGAACTTGAGAGAGATGTTGAAGTTGGACGTACCCTCAGCACAGACATTATTTAGTATACTGTGATTTTATATCTTAAAGAATTATGTGAAGCTTCAATAAGTTTGTACAAACTTGGTACCGAATTTGTTGACTTCTGATCCAAAAATAGATGCATTTTAAACTCTTCAAGTAGCCTTTGTCCGAACATTAAGGCTTGAGTTAGATTATCACAACTAAGTAAACACATATTTTCATTGTCCTTAACGCGACGCAAGAAAAGAAAGCTTGGACAGGAGAAAGGGAGAAGAGATTGCTCTACATGTCTAAGCGTGAAAGAAGTTTATTTTTCCAAGCAAAGTGCATCTGTCCCGGATATGCTACTATCAGTGGACATTTTTAGGCATCGAAATGGTCGCTAATTGTTGTTGAATCACTGCAAGTGTGAGTGAAATACTTCAAGTTATAAATTTTATCGCTGTTAACTAGATTGTTCGAAGAAAATCTTTGCTAAAAGTAAAGAAATCGAAAACTGGTTCAAGCGGATGAAGTTGAGAGTTAACCTGTCAGAGGTGCTTCCAGTTGTCTATATATCCCACAAACAGAAAAATATTTTCCGTCTTTCCGGAAGGAGTGATTTCGAATTGGGAAAAAGCTAATCCTAATGTAATATGATCAGGTAATATATTAGAAGGAGAAATGAACACTTCTCATGTTTGTATTTGCTCCATTAATGATGTTCTGCTATTTCGTCTTTCTAGTTTAGAAAGAGAAATTGGCAAGTTGAAGCTAGAAGACCTGCATTTAGTAACACCGCTGGGTGTTGGAGGTTTTGGAAGAGTAATACTGGTAAGTAATTTATTCTCCAATTTGTGCTTCTAGTCTTTTTGTCCCATGTACACTCCTGTATGTCTTAGTAAACAAATAACGAAGGTCGAATCCTTGGTGGGTCATTCATTGAAATTACAGTCTGGAGACCGCAAAATTGCTGTTCAAATCCTACCATGGGATGAGCCAGGTCGGATACATTGGATTGTCATTGAGCAATGTCTACCCGAACGGCATAGTCAAAAAATACACTACTTGTGTTGCTGCGACGTAAAATATCTCGTCCAACTAAACCCTCGTCTCTTTGAAGAAAAGCGGGTAATATAAAGTTTGTTAATCTGTCGATTATTCACATTTTTTCTGGCCTGTTACTTTTAATCCGAATACACTAACATAATTTAGTAGATTCCCATATCATAAAAACTAATTCTGGGACATACATTCTGTTCCCAATCGGTTTCCGGTGCTTTCCGATCGAGCTTTCTCTGTACAACTGCTTTTTAAAGGCTCCGTATCAAATTTGGCAACGGCAAAAGAAAATCTGCAGTTAGTGGTTTAAACATTTGCAATCACTCGTCCTTCCTCCACCGAAAGCTAACACTGTTTGCCAAACAACGTACATGTCAGTATTTTTGGCCTACTTTCATACATTACTCCATTTTTTTAGACATGTTTTCAATGTAGCTGCTATTAGCATAATGATTGCATGAAGTTAGAACGGGGATCTCACTGAAAATGGATGAGACTTTTGTTTAAATATCCGAACTGTGTATAAAGCAATAAGAATGAAAGGTCATACGTAAAGCATATTTACGTAATAAAATATGATGGTGACTATGAGCGACGCATGTGTATGTTTCTGGAAGGTCAAGGTGGTCATCTTTGCTTGCTTAAGCAAATGCTACACTTATCGTCATATCGATGATAAATGATGTGGATGGAAGACCCGCGGCTAGCAAAGAAAATGGGTGCTGTTGAGGACAAAATGGTGAAACTTAGAATTATAAGGATTAAATGATTTTGGTTGATCAAGGTGTACATTTTACCTAATCACCCACAAAGCTGACATAAAATCACTCAGACTTGATTTATTTTGCGATTGATTCGGTAAAAGCTACAATGAGTAAATACTCATCGATTATCATTTGATTCAAGAGAAAATCTTGAAAGTCAACTGCGAGAATCGGCTGGTGGATAATGTACCTTGGTTGTAAGCATCATCGTTTGTAGTAAATTTCATCGTATACAGTAGTGAAGGCATAACACAATAATGTGAAAATGTACAACACAAATACAAGTCTCCGGTAACAAACAATGCCTTAAATTGAACAGCACAAATACAAGTTTTGAGAAAAGACAATACCTTGAGTATGTACATATTTACGTATGTAAATAATTTTCAGGTGCAGGAAAACAAAAACAGCAGTGCATCGTATGCTCTAAAGATGCTCAACAAGCAGCACATCGTTGCAATTGGGCAACAAACACGGGTCTTGAATGAAAAGAAAGTTATGGAGGAATTAAGCTCAGATTTTATTGTCAGGTAAGATGATGATTTTAATTTCTCATGCTCCAACTGGCTGTAGCTATCGTTAGAAGGAGATGTTGATGTCGTTTTGTTTGCTCGCTGGTCAATTTTGATTATGCTCGTTTTAGCACGATTGCAAAAATAAGATCGAAATAAAAATAATTGCAAGAGAAAGCTTTAAACATTTAAATAGATGTGGACATGATATGATAACAGTAATAACAATTTTTCAATCCCTATCCATCATTTTGAACTTTCTTTTGGACAAAATCCTTGTTAGTACGATGAAGCAAAATCCGTTTCAAGCAGAGAAGTAAAATATGTTACCTATGTTATCTTGTTAGCACATTTAATACAGTGACTACCTGAGGCAGACAAATGAAGTTTGGTAGACATATTGGTATGCATAATAAATGATCGGTTTAGAAATTTGGTGGATATGTTGTTATGCATAATGAGTGAATGGCTTACAGTGTCTTGTCACTAAATCATTATCAAATTTGGAATGGGTTTTTAATTTATTGGAGTCTATACTTTCATTGGTTCGAACTGGTTAGGTCTATACTTGTATTGGTGTGAACTCTTTGGGTTTATACTTTATCTGAAACAACAGATATGGAACTATGTTTCTTTGACGATTTTGCTTTTATTTTTCAGGCTGTATAAAACTTTCAAGGATGAAGAATATTTATATCTTCTAATGGAGCCATGCCTTGGAGGCGAGCTGTTTATGTTGTTATCTGAAGAGTAAGTTAAAAATTATACACTGATTCATTTTTTGTTTCTGCATTTGTTTTGCAACAAAGTCAGCACTTAAAACAAATGAAGAAATATATTGCAGTAGGGTGTTGAAAATAAACTGTAAATAAAGAAGAAAATCAAATAACACTTTCGTAGGTGACATTGTTGAGGGTATTTTGCTCTTATATGTACACAATAATCTGATGATACAAATGTAATATTTATGTCAACAAAAAATGAGCTGAAAAAGGGAGATCGAGTTTTCTGCATTCACCCCACTTGTGCATGTATACTTGAAATAGATGTCGGCGCAAATTTTGCAAATCGCGTGATGTTACAGCCGTGAATTCTTTCTTATATACTGTTTTTGCCAAAATTCCTGTTGATAAAAAACATTGGCTACGTCAGACATTATGGTACTTTTCAAGTGGTCCTTTTTTCAAATGAGATACTAAATGGTCTTTATCCCTCAAGTTTAGAACATAGTTTGCAGTACTGGCCGTATTTGTTTTACACATTGTATTATTTTACAAATTCGTTATTTATGATTTATCTTCAAACTCTATAGCAAGATTAAGGGGATTAGTTAAGAATAGGAATTAAATTTTCTGTCAAATCTAATCTTGATCCAGTTGTCTTAGTGCTCTCCACGCATTAGTCACATTAGTAATAACAAATACTTTGTCCAAACCTAGAAGTAATCCATATTAATAAATGTAATTAATTTGGTGTTATTTACATGCAACACTCACTAAATAAATGTTACATTATTATTTACTTTTATTGTTCTTATTTTGTCACTCGTACAATTTGTTACTAATATTGAACCGACCACGTCACTACCTTAATTAACACATCAATATTAATTTGAAATATTTTAAACTAACTGCACGTGACTCTATATGTTCTTGACCTAATACACACAACACGCAAAGTTATAACTGTTAAATTATATTTATAAGAGTTACTGATGTAGTACGATTCTGGTTATATATTTATTTAGATTTTCATTTAAAAAAGTTTTTAAACCCTGTGAGAAGTGGAACAGGCAAAAAGTAATGGCGTTTGATGAATTCAGTGTTTGTTGAATGTGCTATACTATACTCCAGAAACTTAGTTTTTTAATGGAAAAGAAACATATTGAGGAGATAATTAAAAAGATGGGGCTTTTCCACCGAGATAAGAAAATCAAATATGTCGAACTGTTGAATTACAAACACTGCTATGAATGTTGTGAAAAATTAACGTTTTAATTTGTTTTTGTTTTTTTCTGAATGAAAACACATTTATATTTTAGATGTAAATTGTTGATATTCTACGGAATCAAGCCAACGTCCGAGAATGGTCTGACGGCTTTAATGTATATTTTTAAACAACTCAATGTATGTCGATTTTGAGCAAAGTGTAATGCTATGTTCGTTCACGCTTCAAATTTTGTTTTATTTTTATTACAGAAAGAACCTAAGTCACACAGCAGCAATATTCTACACCGCATGTATAGTTGAGGCATTCAAGTTCATGCACTCAAAAGGAATCGTGCACCGAGATTTAAAGCCCGAAAATGTCCTCCTGGACTCCAAAGGATATGCAAAACTGGCATGTATATCTATATATTTATATTCTTATATACGTACTCCTGCACTCTAAAGGATACGGAAACCTTTTTATATATAGATAAATCAGCGGTTATTGTACCCATTGTAGTCGATAATAAATCACGGATTCATTTTTTATGATTTTTCCTGGGAATTTGTTCACCAGTGAAGAAGGCTGCTTACATTAAGACACAATAGCATTAATATCTACACAGAAATAACATGTTCATTAAGTTTAATCTCAAGGATTTTGCGTAGGGTAACAAAGCAAAGTTTTGTTATTTGCCAGATTGCGAAAAGGTCCTTTAAACTAACACTTCCAGTATTTCATTCACTGGAATTAGATTATAAAATGCCGCATAATCTCCAATCAATTTTGTACATGATGCGACCATGTTAGTTCTTAAAGGAAATATGAAAGTCTTAGTTCATCTGGTCTTATAACTAATACACTACTTTGCAACAAATATGTAGAAATATGAATGAAACATACAGCAGTATGACGAAAGTTTTTTTTCTTCAATATTCATAAATTATTTCATGCAAATAATGATGCAAATAATTGCTTTCCACTCTCCATCCATAAAATATTATGACAGGTTTGTTTTGTATTTTAAATATCTTAGGTGAAGGCATGTTCTAACCTTGATAAACATGTGGACTAGCTTTCTTTTAGCCTTTCGTGCCAATATGATACTTTAAAACTGAATCTTATACATCGCGTATTTTATTAATAATTTTTCATTTTTTTCATTTCGCCAATAAATATTGGTAAGAAAACATTATTTGATATTGTTTGTCCGTTTTCCCATAGATTTTCAACCTTTTGTTCAATAGTCCTAATTTCACTGCGCGGTGTCATACACAAATTAACACATTTTGTAAAACTTTTAGAGAAATAATTTGCAACACATTTCGGATTGATATAAATCTTTTTCGATGAGTCAATAATAGTTCATCTCCATCGTCAGTCATGGGTAAACATTACACAATATCATATCTTTTGGTGGGTAATTGTTAATTAAAAGTTACTAACTACTTTCCGAATACACTGCCTTTCAGATTCAGGTAACACATGTCATTTAATGCGTTTCTTGTTCGCACTAGATTGACTTTGGGTTAGCGAAGAAAGTGAAACAAGGAAAAATGTCCCGGACGCTGTGTGGAACGCCAGAATATATGGCCCCTGAGATCATTTTAAGAAAAGGGCACAACACAGCGGCAGATATTTGGTCCTTGGGAGTTCTTGTTTTTGAAATGCTTTCTGGCCGGTAAGAATGACAGATGACAGACACTGTATGTGAGTTGTATACCAACATCACCGTGTGTGTGTATGTGTGTGGGTTTTTTGCGTGCGTGTGTGTACTGCAAGTATTTAAACCGTACTGGAAGATATGTTTGTGTGTATCTGAAGTTATAATAGTTAACATATCAAAAGAGAACTGCCTCGATTATTTGCAAGGATGATTAATAGCGTATCATTATATAGTTGATAAGTTATGTTTAACATGCAACAGGGAATATACTCATTTTTATACGTCTTCTCTTATAAAAATATGACACATTTTAAATCTGAACAGCAAATTAACCACATAGATTTGAAAAATAAATTATCATACACATACTCTTTGTTAATGTTGAAAAAAACTTGAAATTTAATTTATACATTATATAAACATTTTAAAGAAAGAATACCAACAGCTGTGATTAAAAATATCCCCCTTCACCCGTGAATGATAAGCAATACAGATAATACGTAATACAGTCATGCAATATTATAAATTGATATGTAATGTGAGAATGTGTCTGTGTCTTTATTTAATGCATTGTTGGCACTTTCAACCGAGACCGATACAGCGTAATTGCTTCGGACAAAGTATAGTTCTTGAGTTATTGTTACTGATGATCGAATACACTACTTTATATTCTTCCGAGATATATGACAGACGCGTCTATCAGTTGCCTTTTCAGTTACCGTCATCAGAGGCAACCAATGTTAAAAGCATATTGAACCTGTAACATCATACGCAATCATTGGAGCCCCCACAAATATCATTGTGAAAATGTTACATTCTCTATTAGTAGTATGTTTTGTGTTAATTTATTTCCATGTAGACGTGACATGTTGGATCAAACATTTCAATTGATATATTTTTGTCCTTTATATCGGTCTATTTGGGTAATCATATATATATATATATATATATATATATATATATATATATATATATATATATATATATATATATATATATATATATATATATATATAGTCTGCACATAAGTTGCTTATCTTTCAACAATCGCGTTTCATCTTCCAGTTCTCTATTTGCTGAGAAGGATGATAATAACATGCAGATATGTAATAATATCCTGAAGGGGATCTGTGATGTTGTCTTTCCAAACAAAATTAGGATGATCGCTGAAGATTTCATACGGAAATTATGCAGGTATGAACGGGATAATATAAGAAATAATATAAGAAACATTTCTGAAGGTCTCTTACGGACGTTGTATAGCTAAGAAAGGGATCAATGCTGTTAAACTCCGAAGTAACATAGGAACACTGATGATATTATATATAAACTATGAATAGGGACTCTGAAGATTTTACATATAATCTATGCAGCAAAGAATGTCTGTTCGTCTTAGAGTTCAGAGTACTAGTTTTAGAACTGCGGTTTCAAAGAAGTTGAACGATAACAGTACTCTGATTAATACGACATCGAGAAAATAATGAAGACAACAAACGTCTAACCTCAAAGCACATAAAATTAAAATCTACTCGATTTTAAATTAACATATTTTAAAAGCACATATTTAGATCTAATGGATGGATTGTGCTTAAACATAATCTGTAATAAAAAGAAAATGAATTTATAACTAGATAAGTCCAAGTAAACGAGAGTTGTGCTCCAATTAGGGATACTCTTATCTTATATCAGTAGCTATATAACTTTGCCGCATGGGTTTCAGATCTTGCATACGTGAAACTATTTCTCTGCTTTTCCTTTGCTTTGGAGAAAATTTAAAATGGCACAACACTGTTAACCATAGCAAAGCTATGATCTGTTGTAAACGGCACCCATCACATTACCTGTCCGCAGCAGCTTATATACCATACCGACTAAGCACACGTACCTAAAGAAATTCTACAACGTCGGAGGTTTATACACTCGTGCTAATGTAGCCAAATTAATTCTGCCTAGTATTATCAAGCATCCTCATGTAGAATCTAGGGAAAGCACCTTAAATTCTGTTTGATGTTTATTTGTAGCTTTCTGTAATTAATTAAATACATCTTTATTTATGTCGAAGTAATCCGGAATGACTGTGTAGTGAGATGAGAATTAATCGCTGTGTTGACATGCGGGTGTGTCTGCTATTGGAAAAAAAACCTACTTTAATGTACCATTTTGTGTGATGTATTCGCTTAGCCGTGATGGTATATGGGTTGTTGCTTGCAGGCAAGGTCATGGGGTTTGTATATCAGCAGACATGAATTCAAGTCTCCGTTAACAACGAATTAACAATTGTCTATCCTGTTTGATAGTATTATTTGTATTATATATTACCTCTGCCCAATATTTATTAGTTACAGCATTTGTATGGGAAAATAGGATGGAGTTTTTTTCGATGGAAATACTGTACGACCTTGGGAGTACAGTATATGCAGCCGACAAAACGAGTTTAAATTTTCCTATACAAATGCTGTAACCATTTTATTATATACTAATTTATTATACTAGCTAAGGCTTCATTATATAAACAAACATATATCATACAAAATAAAGTAAATGTATGTATGCCGTATTCCAAACTAAATACACAAGAATAGATTCATCATGACACAACAACATTATTAATGCGCACGTAACACCGCCCAGATAAATCTGAACTTGGTTGCGCGCTAGGCATAAGTTTCGAAAAAAATGACGTTTTAGTCTACTTAAAATTGAAATTTGGAGTCATATTGTGAATGAATGCGCACAGAAACAACTGTTCCATTTATTCTGGAATGAATAGATTTTTGGAGTTAATGTCGAGTTAAGAACTTTCGTGATTATGGACTGGATTCATCTGTGACAATTCTACGTGAACTACATCTGACATCTATAGCTAGTCTAAATCCGAAACAATGCATCAAAACATTTGACGCGGAATATGGCACAGCAGCTGGTATATGGCAGTCCAAGAAACATCTACTTTAGTTCATTCAGAAACATGTTTAATCAGCCAAAACGTAAAGCTTCTACTACGAGACTGTATATGATTTGTTTACAAAATAGTTCCTAATACACTGTTGGGAAACGTGATTTCAAGTACAATATCGTAAACTATTGAACTATTTTGACAATGTTAAGTTAACGGAGGAAACAATGAGCATATAATAATAACAAGCATGCTTCTATAGAATTCATGGAAAACATTTTTCGTTCTGTGTAGTGTATATTTGTAATTCACTCTCTCCTTACTTGCCAAACCGATGCCAAAAGTTGACTTTTAAACCCAATTTTATGCTTGAAACATTATTTCCATAAACAAAGAAGATATCGATATTTACAATTTTACTTATCTTTCTGATCTAAGATAAGTAGAGAATGCACTATTCCTTAAGTCTTACGGGGACATGCGCCATTTGTTTTTAGACAATATGCTAAGAATGGAACGAATGTAATGCATGTATCTGTTGCATGACGTTAAAGTGTATAACATAATTATGAATGAGTCTATATAGGACAATACTCTCCTTATGACCAAAACTCCATAAATGTAAAGCCAAAAGAGAAATGCGTATAATATCAAAGCACCCTCTCCATAATTGATGTACTGATGAATTATTCCTTTACCTTTCTTTTCAAGGAAAAATCCTGCCAAACGCCTCACCGCACAGGAAATACCAAAACATGGGTGGTTTAACGAATTCCACTGGGAGGATTTACGAAGCAGAACAATGGAACCACCTTTCATTCCAAAGGTTATACTCTCTCTCTCTCTCTCTCTCTCTCTCTCTCTCTCTCTCTCTCTCTCTCTCTCTCTCTCTCTCTCTCTCTCTCTCTCTCTCTCTCACCTTCTACCTTTCTCTCAAGCATATCACTCTTCATCATTGCCAATATTCTGAAACATCAAAGTCACATTATAAGAAATATAGGATACATGATTATATACATCTCTCTCTCTCTCTCTCTCTCTCTCTCTCTCTCTCTCTCTCTCTCTCTCCGTTTTTTTTTACTGAACCATGTCCCACTCAACCCCAAAGAAAACAAAAAAAACCAAAAAAAAACAAAAACAAAACAACATAACAATAATAAAGCAAACAGACAAGGAAACAAAGGTCAAGAAAATTACCTATTTTGAATTAGCTGTTAATCTTGAAATACCAATATCAGTGGATCACGTGGTTTCTGCATACAACTGATTAAAGCACACCAAATAGCAGCATACCATGTACAGAGGCAAATGAACCTTCCTTGCAGTCAATTGCATGTCCACATATTTTAGGACCGGCTAATATGGCAATGTTCTAAAAAGAAATCATATTATATAGCACCAGGAAACATGAACGAATTAGCACTGCTTTTGTTCATGTCTCCTAAAAGATGATTTAACAGAGAAAATCGTTTGATATGCCATTTGCCCCAGATATCTTACTCTCACGTTATATGTACACTTAAAATCAACGTTTATCTTCAACTATTGATAGGTTTTTGTTCACCATGTCAAGAACTAACATTGCAATCTGCTACTGCTAATGTTTAATATTTTTTCCATCTGGCTCGATATTTTAATTTTTCATTTTTGTTCCATAGTTGATTGTTTACTATCTAACTATTAACCCAGGACATATGTATTTGGTTATTCAGGTCGAATCATCAGTTGATACCAGTAATTTCAATCGGGAAGGCTTTCCAAAAGAGGCAGATTATCCACTCACTGATGACGTAATAAGCTGGGACCCGGAGTTTTAGCTCAGCTCTACAATTCATACCATCCATCTGTCAACTTCGATGTTTTCCCGACGAATAATTTTATATTTGAGACATAAGGGTCAATATTAAACCATTCTGGCATGAAAACCACGTGTATGAGTGAAGGAATATTTCTTTTTAACAATGCGTAGAACCATCTGTTAAGAAGTTATGCTGGACATTAGAAGTGATTAAGTGAGCATATTTCAATTCGATACATAAGATATGGACATATTGCAAGGCAAGCCTGAGCAAAATGAAGCATGAATCTTTTTTATTATGTCATAGACACAATTCAAATTTTTAGAAGTCACGTAAATATTTTATTGAACATTTTATGTTTTTAATTCAGTGAATGAAAGTTTGGGATCGCGCAGTCGCACATGCAACTTTATTATATCGAAGGACGGTGATAGTTACGGTGCTGTTCTGTCAGCATTGAACAAAATGACTTTTTGTTATAAACATGGATTATTTAGTTTCTAAAGAAATACTACAAAAAAATCTATATTTTGGAGGAAAAAGATTGCATTCTTCAACTGACGCAATGTTTACTACAGGGTGCAACTATCAAATGATTCACTTAAGATAATTCCACAGCGGTAGATGCAGTGGACGGCTCGGTCCTTATTCACTTTTGCTATTAGGTGGAAATAATACTTGTGATGATATACTTAGAAAAGCAGTTGTACACTGTGATTCATTAGATAGCTATGTACTCTTTACCTAAATAATTTTGGTAGGTGGAACTCGGATTTCGCGGTTTCCTAACATTGTTTCCAGGTTGGTAAATTCTGCCCTGAAGCTTTGATATTTCAGCTGGATTATTGAGCATGAACATAGGCCACTACGACCAATCGGTCATAGATGGTACAAGGAAAGATTTTGATTCATTTTGGGGTCGTTTTCATTCTATGAACTGCACTTAAAATGTTCAATGAAAAGTTAAAGTCAATTTTTTTGCATGTTATGCTATTTCCAAAACATAAAATAACGTTAATTAATGCTTGTTTACATACATACATACATACATACATACATACATACATACATACATACATACATACATACATACATACATATATATATATATATATATATATATATATATATATATATATATATATATATATATATATATATATATATATATATATATAATATGTTATTGATTGATAATTGGAAACACAGTTATTCCATGTCACATGACCTTACACCAGGTATTTCGCAAAACTCTGTGAATAAGATACATAATATCTCTTTAAGAATCCCCAAGGTCAATATTGGAAATTCAGGCATTTAACATATTATATGACCTAAAAAAGATACGTCTTTCGTGTATTTTATTCAATTCAACGTCATAGTACCATTCCACTCACGTGACCACCAATCCATTTTGCGTTTACTAAGTATTTTGATCCAAGTTTGATTAACTATTTTGTTTAGATTTGTTTCATTGTTTGTTATATTTTTTGTCGTGGTTGTTTGGGTTTCGTTTTCTGCATATGCGAAAAGGTTGATCAATAGGAATAAAACATTCCAGATTCTGTCATTTTATAAGCATAAATTCGCTATTATTTCAGTATAATAAAAAGAATTATGGCCCTTGTTGTGGAGTTTTATGCTGACATAATATATTAACTTGAGGTAACACGAGATATTCCTTAAATGGACACATACACACATACCCACATTCTTTTTCTGTTATATATATTCAATCAGCCTGTAGAAGTATGTCTTTTTATAACTAGATTATTTATGGACTAATAAATCATATTTTGAAATGAATCTTGAATAGTTCACTTTTTGCTATGAACCTTCCATCGCACCCATTGTTTCCATCCTAAATCTTGCAATGTAAATGATTTGCCAAAATAAGGAGCTACAATGGACATCCAACGGTCGTCTTAATGACATTCTTCACATCTTCGCTTATTTCATTTATTGATGCTAGATACATATAGCAACATTGGGCTGCATTGTTTCACGTGGACTATACATAGCCACAACTGTCTTAACATAGTCATATAAAATATTTGTGAATGAAGAGTATACAGTAATAAACAGAATATGATTAGAAATACACATATAAATAATGCAGATCGTGTAATAAATAATGCAGATTATATAACAAAAAAAAATGCAATGCACACTATATCAATTATGAAGATCATAAAAAAATGCACAACATATAAATAATGCAGATTATATAATAAATAATTCACACAATACAAACGACAGTCTCGTTGGTGCACAGACTGATACATCTGTCCACATATGGCACTGCTCTTCATATAGGTTTATGGGAGAGCACTTCATATAGTTTCATTAAAGACGTGACAATCTTGTAACACATCATTTTTCATTGTCATTCAGTGGCATGGAATACAAAACATTTCTGGAAATTGTGTGCCATTTTGACACGATGTGTGCAGGACTGATGTTGTTAATGGAGAAGTCATTCTGGCTAACAGTGATAATTCTTCAACTGATGAAATCATTGACAAAGGCCTATCTAAAATACCTCTTATAATGAAATATGTTCCAAGACTTATATTGTGTTCTGCCAAAGGACAATTCGTTATTCAAGCTTGCCATATTGCTGGTAGGGATAACCTTATCGCTGATGTTTTTTCTCGATCTTAGGACGAGAGGTTGCGGAACTTAGTGTCCCAAGCAGATCAAACTCCAGCTATATGCTCCCTCATTCCGCGGCTAAAGAATTGATGATATTTTGACACAGCGTATGCTTGACTTGTGGTGTTTATCAAGGTCCAATATAACTAGGTCAGTGAATTTTTGGCCATGTCAGCCATTATTACACATATACTGAGACACCAGCCTGCAACTGCAGTATCCCACAATGAAGCTGTACCTTGTAGGGGTTAGATTCCAATACCTACAGGATGGGCATCGTACCCCTTCCCAGAAGTCCAACAGGCTACACTGTATACTTCCTGAATAAAAAGGAACATTTCAAATAAACCCAGATTTTCAAATACATACAGGAATGTGGTGAAGTTTTCGGCTATGTTAATTGAAGGAGTATCTTCACACGATGTAGATTTGTTGCTGCAGTGTATGTGTTTAGTGGCATTTGATGGATTCTTTCCATGTGGTGAAATCAAAGTTCGATCATTGCAAAGCATATCTTCAACTACCCGAGGGATTTGGGATGTGACATTTTCAACAAACAAATCTACGATTTTAACGATTTTTGCCATATTTTTAAAAATGGATCTTTTGTGTTGGTGTCAAGATATCTTTCTTTCAGAACTCTTGGTTGTGCTACGTGTTTTGTATGGAACAGTATTTGAGTCATCGGCGGCAAGGTGATGGCGCAAATGCTCCTTTATTTGTGAATTCCATGTGCCGTCCATTTAGAAGGACTTTTTTCTGTCGTACTTGAAGTCCTTGCTACCATGCTTGCGTTTTGTATTCGAGCGGCCACAACTGCAAATGTAGTTGGTATGGAGGACCATCTCTTTAGGACTTTAGAACGATGATCTACGTCATGTTATACGCGCTGCAACTGAGTTCACCCTAACCGACTTTCTGCTCAGGAACAGTTCTGTACATACATTTAGTGTCATGTACTTTGGACTACAGTCCTTCCAAATGGATTTTCACATTAGAAACAGACATCCTCTTCGTGGCTCGCAATTGATATTTGATAATATTAAATTAAATTTGGCATTTTCCGCAATCGGATACTCCTAAGCTATACTAATAACGTAAAGGCCATGCCCATTAAGTACATTTCCTTTGCAGTTTTATGTAGGAAACATATATGAATATTTTCCTCATGCATGGATTAACCTATCTCCATTCTACGAATATGGGATCAATCGAGAATACACTATTATGCGGGCACCAGCCTATCTTTGATTTAGTTAAGATGGTATTAGCCCAGAATATATTAGCATGTGGAGATCATGAACGGAATACATTTGAATGCTGGGATCAGACTAGAGAGGATTCCACTTGAGCCTAGCACAGCCCACGGAAGTTAGGATCAGCCCAGATTACACTTTAATGCTGAGATCAGCTTAACAATTCTTTGAAATCAGTCTTTTACATTCAGATTCTAGCCCATGTGTAGCTAGATGGTTCCCTGAGAAAGAACCATTATTTTTAAAAAAATATTTAAATTAGTTATTGTTGTCATTTTAGTTATGACTTTGATGTTTCAGAATATTGGCAATGATGAAGAGTGGTATGCTTGAGAGAAAGGGAGAAGGTAAGAGAGAGAGAGAGAGAGAGAGAGAGAGAGAGAGAGAGAGAGAGAGAGAGAGAGAGAGAGAGAGAGAGAGAGAGAGAGAGAGAGATCTATGTAATCATGTATCCTATACTTCTTATATTGTATGTATCAAATCATTTCTCGTACAATTCAGTATTGTTTTGATGTGTATGAATGATCTGCATTATTTTATATCACCTGCATTATTTTGCGTTTACCGAGTATTTGGATCCAAGTTTGATTAATTATTTTGTTTAGATTTGTTTCATTGTTTGTTATATTTTTTGTCGTGGTTGTTTGGGTTTTGTGTTTTGCATATGCGAAAAGGTTGATCAATAGGAATAAAACATTCCAGATTCTGTCATTTTATAAGCAAAAATTCGCTATATTTTAAGTATAATAAAAAGAATTATGGCTCTTGTTGTGGAGTTATATGCTGACATAATATATTAACTTGAGGTAACACGAGATATTCCTTAAATGGACACATACACACATACACACACATTCTTTTTCTGTTATATATATTCAATCATCCGGTAGAAGTATGTCTTTTTATAACTAGATTTTTTATGGACTAATAAATCATATTTTGAAATGACTCTTGAATAGTTCATTTTTTGCTATGAACCTTCCATCGCACCCTTTGTTTCCATTCTAAATCTTGTAATGTAAATGATTTGCCAAAATAAGGAGCTACAATGGACATCCAACGGTCGTCTTAATGACATTCTTCACATCTTCGCTTATTTCATTTATTGATGCTAGATACATATAGCAACATTGGGCTGCATTGTTTCACGTGGACTATACATAGCCACAACTGTCTTAACATAGTCATATAAAATATTTGTGAATGAAGAGTATACAGTAATAAACAGAATATGATTAGAAATACACATATAAATAATGCAGATCGTGTAATAAATAATGCAGATTATATAATAAAAAATGCAATGCACACCATATCAATAATGAAGATCATAAAAAAATGCACAACATTAAAATAATGCGGATTATATAAAAAAAACAATTCACACAATATAAATAACACAAATCATATAATAAAATAATGCACACCATATAAATAATGCAGGTGATATAAAATGATGCAGATCATTCATACAAATCAAAACAATACTGAATTGTACGAGAAATTATTTAACACATACATTATAAGAAATATAGGATACATGATTATATACATCTCTCTCTCTCTCTCTCTCTCTCTCTCTCTCTCTCTCTCTCTCTCTCTCTCTCTCTCTCTCTCTCTCTCTCTCTCTCTCTCACCTTCTCCCTTTCTCTCAAGCATACCACTCTTCATCATTGCCAATATTCTGAAACATCAAGGTTAGAACTAAAATGACAACAATAACTAATTTAAATATTTTTTAAAAAAATGGTTCTTTCTCAGGGAACCATCTAGCTACACATGGGCTAGAATCTGAATGTAAAAGACTGATTTCAAATAAGTGTTAGGCTGATCCCAGCATTAAAGTGTAATCTGGGCTGATCCTAGCTTCCATGGACTGTGCTAGGCTGATCCCAGCTCAAGTGAAATCCTCTCTAGTCTGATCCCAGCATTCAAGTGTATTCCGTTCATGATCTCAACATGCTAATATATTCTGGGCTAATCCCATCTTAACTAAATCAGAGATAGGCTGATGCCCGAATAATAGTGTACTCTCGATTGATCCCATATTCGTAGAATGGAGATAGGCTAATCCATGCATGAGGAAAATATTCATATATGTTTCCTACATAAAACTGCAAAGGAAATGTACTTAATGGGCATGGCCTTTACGTTATTAGTATAGCTTAGGAGTATCCGATTGCGGAAAATGCCAAATTTAATTTAATATTAACAAATATCAATTGCGAGCCACGAAGAGGATGTCTGTTTCTAATGTGAAAATCCATTTGGAAGGACTGTAGTCCAAAGTACATGACACTAAATGTATGTACAGAACTGTTCCTGAGCAGAAAGTCGGTTAGGGTGAACTCTGTTGCAGCGCGTATAACATGACGTAGATCATCGTTCTGAAGTCCTAAAGAGATGGTCCTCCATACCAACTACATGTGCAGTTGTGGCCGCTCGAATACAAAACGAATGACGAGAAACGTTTTGCTTATCATAGCGCAAGCATGGTAGCAAGGACTTCAAGTACGACTGAAAAAAGTCCTTCTAAATAGACGGCACATGGAATCCACAAATAAAGGAGCATTTGCGCCATGACCTTGCCGCCGATGACTCAAATACTGTTCCATACAAGACACGTAGCACAAACAAGAGTTCTGAAAGAAAGATATCTTGACACCACCACAAAAGTTCCATTTTTTTAAAAATGGCAAAAATCGTTAAAATCGTAGATTTGTTTGTTGAAAATGTCGCATCCCAAATCCATCAGGTAGTTGAAGATATGCTTTGCAATGATCGAACTTTGATTTCAGCACATGGAAAGAATCCAACAAATGCCACTAAACACATACACTGCAGCAACAAATCCACATCGGGTGAAGAGACTTCTTCAATTAACATAGCCGAAAACTTCACCACATTCCTGCATGTATTTGAAAATCTGGGCTTATTTAAATGTTCCTTTTTATTCAGGAAGTATACAGTGTAGCCTGTCGGACTCGTCGGAAAAGGTACGATGCCAATCCTGTAGGTAATGGAATCTAATCCCTACAAGGTACAGCTTCATTGTGGGTTACTGCAGCTGCAGGCTGGTGTCCCATTTTTTGAGAAAATAAATCAAAATCTATTTCAAAGTACGGACATAAAGCAAACATATGTAACAATGCCTGACATGGCCAAACATTCACCAAAAACACTGGAAACTATTTCTGTACACTGACCTAGTAATATTGGACCTTGATAAATACTACAAGTCAAGCACACGCTGTGTCAAAATATCATCAATTCTGTAGCCGCGGGATGAGATGCATACAGCTGGAGTTTGATCTGCTTGGGACACTAAGTGCCGCAACCTCTCGTCCTAAGATTGAGAAAGAACGTCATCGTAAAGGTTATCCCTACCAGTAATATGGCAAGCTTGAATAACGAATTGTCCTTTGGCAGAACACAATATTAGTCTTGGAACAAATTTCATTATAAGAGGTATTTTAGATAGGTCTTTGTCAATGATTTTATCAATTTTCACTGTTAGCCAGAATGATTTCTCCTTTAACAACATCAGTCCTGCACACATTGTGTCAAAATGGCACACAATTTCCAGAAATGTTTTGTATTCCATGCCACTAAATGACAATGAAAAATGATGTGTTATAAGATTGTCACGTCTTTAATGAAACTATATATGAAGTGCTCTCCCATAAACCTATAAGAAGAGCAGTGCCATATGTGGACAGATGTATCAGTCTGTGCACCAACGAGACTGTTGTTTGTATTTCACTGTCACAGAATGCTAGTGTAAGAATGACGTGTTGTAAGATGACACGAACCCATATGAAGTAAAGTGCTGTCTAATGAACCCATATGAAGTGAAGTGCTGTCTAATGAACCAATATGAAGTTAAGTACTCTCTAATGAACCCATATGACGTGAAGTGTTCTCTAATGAACTCATATGAAGTGAAGTGCTGTCTAATGAACCCATATGAAGTGAAGTGCTCTCTAATGAACCCATATGAAGTGATGTGCTCTCTAATGAACCCATATTAAGTATAATGTCCATATAATGTGGACGTTGGTATCGGTCTGTGCATCCACAAAACCTACAAGAAAAAATTGAACAGCATATCCAGGCCGTAGGAAGTGCTATGATGATGTACATAACGACATGAAGTTAGCACAAAATTACAGAGTTGAAATTTCATCGGTCAGAAAGATATATTTATCAAATGGATATGACTGTCACCTACCCAAAACTCGAGTCGCACTGTCTGATAGACTATACATAGCACCCTGATGCTGCCCTAATTCTAAAAATATGAGTTTTCAATAAATATGATTAAAACTGCACAGTACAAGCGATGTGAGCAAGGCTTAGTTGAGCTCCTGCCTAGTGATGGGAAACTCACCTCCCCGCAATAAAGAGGTAAGAAAAAAAGCTATTTCCCCAACTAATTAAAAAGAAGTCTATTCGAATATTTGCCTAATTCCAATTTATATGATAATGAAGGTGCTATCGCCTAGACACAAATAAAGAAGTTGGAATTTACTGAACTATCTTTAAAAGGTTGCAATTTTATCATTTCACGTCAGAAGTGTCAAATATATAATTTTAATCATGTTGTATTTGTTCATATCAGTGTCCACAACGAATGAATACACAAATTAAAACAATATGTTGGGGAATATAAATAAAACTTGTTTCGAATCCCCATAATTAATTATAAGAAATGTTGAAATGCAATCCATGTGTGCATAAGAAAGACTTGTTATTAATATATCTGTTCTATCGTTTGGTATGAAAAGACATCAACAACAAAATAAACCAATAATTATTGCCCCCACGCAATCGAAAGTAGCATTTCTTAGTAATCGTAACGTTACATTATACTACTATATTTCCTGGATTAACATAGTTACAATGACCATGTGCGAATTGATGTGTTTCCCATTTGGTCTTTTATTCTTACACTCTCGTAATTGTCATTTTATGAATAAGAATAAGGTTTATATTGATTCTTTTATTCTTGTACGCTTGCAATGGTTACTGTTTTATACTCTTGTTCATTTTCATTCATTTGTAAATTATTAAATTTTATAGTTATCCTTTTATCTCTTCATTCATTCATTAATTCATCTCGTTAAGACAACGCTCCGATCACTAGTAGTTAGAGAGTTCGCCTCTTGTCTGCGGCATGATGCCACAGTGCTAGATATCATTATAAGCTGCCAAACTGAAGACATCCTAGCGATATGACTATAAACTTCTTTAAAGCTACATTAAAAATCCAAATTACACACACACCTTACCAAGCATGCACGCACACACACCCGTTGAAGCAATGCTATTCGAAATCAGTATATAGCGCATAATCAGGGAAGAAAATTATCAGAAAGTCCTCTAATATCAAGCACACAAATTCAAAATGATAGTCTCCTAGACAGCTCGAATTTATAGATGAAGAATAATCATTTGATAATATTGCCACATGGACGTGTGTAAAACTAATTATAGGTTACTTTAAAATATAGTAACAAGGACAGGAGTCAATACCAACTATATCCAATATTATGAAGCTGGTGAGCAGGGTTACAAACTTGGTACCGTTTATTAAAACGGAGTGGAATATCTTACTATATAGAACTGTAAATTGAGTGTTGACCGTAGATCATTGATGAATTTCCACACAGTACTCAATAGTGTGGTATGAAAATAACGATAAAAACCAATATAATTCCAATTTTTATGTCAATTCTTTCTGCTTTCTTTTCCCCCTCGCCGTTGATGCGTAATTGACAATATACACAAAAATCTGGAGTGAGAGAGAAAAAGAGTTTAGGCTAGATGAAAACCTTGAACCTGAATTTAAGCCAAATAACATTAGTTGGTCCAAACGGTATGTGTACATTTTTATTGGGATTTATTAACATTGTTTATATAATCAATGATACAAAGTTGCAAACGACTGTCGATAATATTCGCTAAATTTCTTGGTTACAAGGCATTCATACCGTAAAGGACTTAATGTTCTATTATTCTTGTTGTTTCTTAAACCTATTATAATGTTCTACAAATCAAACATCAAGCACATTGAAGTAGCCCAAAGTTTATACATCTAGTCAGCTTATGCTTGCAGAACGTGACAATATATATATATATATATATATATATATATATATATATATATATATATATATATATATATATATATATATATATATATATATATATATATATATATATATATATTAAAATAAACATGCATATAAAGTGTGGGTATAAACCAATTTGATATCTCAATATTATTGGTACATCAAATTGTGATCCACCCATTGTACAAAAATACAAAATATATAAACGTTCTCGAAAGCGTCTGTTATTGATTCGAGATCATTGATCAATTTCCACCAATTAGTCACTAGTGACTTATGAAAAATAAGGATGAACTGTAATAATAATCCCCGTTTTCTAAATCAATATTATATGGTACACATTTTCCTCACAATCCTTTCTGCTTTCTGTTCTCCCCTGCCCTGTCAAGCATAACGGAGAAATTGCGTTGAAATATGAAATGGGAGAGAAAAGGAATTTAAAAATTTAAAAATGAAATTGCACCAAATAACCTACAAGCATATGGTTCGTCGTAAACGATATGTGTGCACTTTCGTTGGGATTTATCAACAGTGTTTGCCAATGAAACAATATTGCAAGCCAGTAAATTCCTCGGTTACGTGGAACACATACTGTGATATATTTAATGTTCTGGTTTTTCGTTCTTAAACATACCATAATGTTCTAAAAACTCGATTATTATTATTATTATTATTATTATTATTATTATTATTATTATTATTATTATTATTATTATTATTATTTAAATACGAAAATCTCTCACTCTGGATCTCTCTCTCTCTCACTCTCTCTTGTTCTCCCTCTCTCTCTCTCTCTCTCTCTCTCTCTCTCTCTCTCTCTCTCTCTCTCTCTCTCTCTCTCTCTCTCTCTCTCTCTCTTGATCTCTCTCTCTTGATCTCTATCTTGAACAATTGACTATTGTAGCAGGATACGGGCTAAAATCTATCAAATGGCGAACGTAGAGGATTTTCCGACAATATCTCTGGACTTGAGAAAGATGATACAAAATAAATCAAACCGACCCAAGGATTTGTGTGCGTGTGCGTATGCGTGTGTGCGCGCGCGTGTGTGTTCTTTAGATTTTTAACGTAGCTTTAATAATTTTTCAGTTATGTTGTTACAATGATGATGCAGGCATGTGGCATGATGTCCCACCAAGTGATATTACCCAGAGCGAAATAGCCAGGCAGTTGTTACTACCATTTTAAAAAGTTTTTGGTATGACTCGGCTGAGGTTGGGACCCACGACCTCCCGCATCCGATGCCGACACTCTAACCACTAGGCCTCCTATGTAAGAAAAATTATTTTGTCAACATGGTAGGGATACATTTTTCTTATAAAATAATATTAGAGTTTTTCTCAATCCAAAGTGGATAAAGCGACTTTGCCATAAAGATAAGCATGTGAGATTTTCATATACTTTGTCGCCATAAAGATAAGCATGTGAGATTTTCATATACTTTGTCGCCATAAAGATAAGCATGTGAGATTTTCATATACTTTGTCGCCAAAAGGATGCTATTATTGTTTCAATTGTCACCGCAATAGTTTTCTCATATCAGACCAGTGGATCTTCATCATGTGCATAGAAAAATAAAATTAAAAACAACTTTTCTCTTCTCTACTTGAAATACCATTCAGCGTTTGAGGAAAATGCGCATGAAACTTGTGTCCACATCTTTTTGGAAGCAACTCGTCTCTGATGTGATGAACTGTGTTGGAGCTAAGGTTTCTCATAAAACTTGCTAATATCGTGACATTAAAAAAAAAAATCTTGTACGATTTAGACCATCGTTTCTTCTATACATTACTAGTATAACACAACTGTGTGAAAAACCCAGTTTGTCTCCTCTGTACCGCAGGTTGCTTTTAGTTTTCCAGGAAAGAATGCATGCAAGCTTGTGGCGAGGACGACGCATATTGATAGCCTCTCATAACAATTTAATTTTTTTTTTAAACCAAAATTGAAACAATGCATACAGTCAGTTGGGCGAATACAAAGTCGTTGAAGACAACTGATATAATTTAATTTAAAAAATGCAAGTTAAATATTACCCATTTTATATTTTCAGCAGCTTTTTTTCTCGAAGTAGGTGATAACATTTGAATCTTATCTTGAGTAATAAGTGTATTGATTTTAAAATCGATCACAGCTGATTGTGGGATACATAATAAAATATCGATTATTGCTCCCAATGTTATTTGCGCATGCATCCACAAAATCTCTTTCTCGCGTTGACAAGCCCGTATTATTTATTCTAATAAAGGTCAAAGGATATATCATTTGACGAGCTATGGCTGATCAAATATTTACTCAACTCATTGAAGGTCTCGAGGTCAGATGAATTTTGTTTTGTATATTTGCAAAATAAGCAGTAGCATGAACATGATATGGACGTTTCCTTTACATAGATACCTACCCAAAGGATAAAATATATACCTCATTTTCCCTTGTTAACAATAAACAGGTGTTCGTAAATGGGCCCTATGTGTACACTGGGTCAAAAACAAGGCGAATCGAATAGAATGCGCCCTCCATATAAGTTAATTCGATTTAATAGAAGTAATTGTAATTTCATGCCGATGAATCTGAAAATGAGAATTCTTTCAGAATGGAACATTTTGCATTCATTTCTATCCCTCAAACGTTACGTGTTAACAGTGAGTTGATAACCACTCGAAAAAAAACCAAACCTTTATATATTAGTAAAATTCTGAGAAGAAATTCGTTTTAAAATGACATATTTTCTTGTGGTTAAATATTCTTATGCCAATACGACGGGGATCAATTTTTAAATTTACATATTGATTACCATCTGAGACATCTCTTCCAAGTACTGTAAAATCTCGATAACTCGAATATCAATAAATCGAACATTCGGCATCATTAAAATAGGGTGTTTATACAGGCGCAGAACCGCTCTTTGCCCGCGAGCTGGGACACTCGAATAAACCAAAATATCTCGAGTACAATAACTTTGCTCCATGAATTTCAGTTTTCAAAGTTTAACGAATTTACAGTATTTACGATGGACACCATAAATTTTTAGAAGGATTTTTCAACTCTACCTTCTGTGGCAATATTAAATTCTATATTCTTATATCATTTTTCTGATTCAATCAGAGTTAAAGAAATTGATGTCGGTTGCAAAGACTTCTGAGACCGAAGAAACTTAATCCATATTATAATTACAGAAAGACATATCAATAAAAAACTCCATACCACTAGTGCAGCAGAAAGAACGATTGTCATTAACGAAAATATGCACAACTAAATTCTTAATATGTTAGCTCAAGAAACAAAACTGTATAGGTATACCTATATAATTCACGTTTTCGAAAGGATGTAAACATCTTCTGGGGTACAATATTTTACCGCGTATAACTCGCACTGAACTGCGAGTATTATTTGCCCTCACAGTCTATTCTTCTAGCTTGGTGAAAAATAAACAAATCTCGACGACCCTTTCTCATTTTCTGCAAAGTGCTAGGGCAGTATTTTCATCTTTGCTTGTATGCAGAATAACGTACAAGCATAAACATATCTCTCTTCCAAAGACTGTAAGTTTTTATTATCGATGACTTAAGCGACATAAAAAATTTACTGTATCAGCAAGAATCCTGCTGGGAACCTTAACTGGACATATTTTATTGAAATTTTCTTTTGCATGAAGTGATAATGTCATTTATGACGTCATAGCGTATCATACGAGTGACGTATAAAAATGTATGGTTGTTGTTGTTGTTGTTGGGCTTAACGCCAATTTTCAGCACATGATAGGCTATTCATGGCGGCCAGTATTAATGGTGGAGGAAGAAGCCGGGAAATCACCGGAAAGAACCACCGACCCACGAGAAGCTACTGGCATGCTTTCTCACATATCCACATTCGCCGAATCCTAGACTCGAACACACGCAGACAGAGGTGAGATGGCAGTGATCCGTAACGGACATCGCTTTAGACCACTCGGCCACTCGGGGCCCCTTAAAAATGTATGGTATAAGTATATATATATATATATATATATATATATATATATATATATATATATATATATATATATATATTTATATATATATATATATATATATATATATATATATATATATATGTATGTATATATATATATATATATATATATATATATATATATATATATATATAAACATGTATGTATATATATATATATATATATATATATATATATCTATATATATATATATATATATATATATATATATATATATATATATATATATATATATATATATATATATATATAACTGTCTACTGTAATTCGTATTATTCTTATTTGTATTCATCTGTCATTCAGGTACATTTGGAAATGCCCATAGCCGATAGCACTCAATATGAACCCATATGTTTCATTAGGTTTTGTCTCCAGGTCATGATATTTGCTTCAGTTACAAAACTACGAATGAACAAATGGATTGAGTGACCCATGCTACTCCAAAGGTAAATTATACTTTCACAAACCCTTTTGAAAAATGGTTCGAAAGCACAGATCCCCCTCACCCTTCCCATCCCCCTGAGCATATGGAATAACTACTCCAGGATAATGGATCTCTTTGAAGTCCCCTGTCCACCCGTCTAGAGAAAGACGCCTTTAGCCTCATGTAGTGGAAAACATTTCGCTTGTTCATAATGCCCACCTGCTCGGAAAGAACCATTTTAAGGGTCACTCTTCAAGGTAAAAGTACTTTGGCTCTGGAATCTTCCGATGGCAAAGTGCGTTGACTGTAATGAGATATTGTATTCAAGCATTGATATGATACGTCTCAAGTTTCAATTAAGACACGAGGCGATTTTTGAGGGCGTGAGATTCTCAAAACAAAATTTTTGACCCTATATTTTAAATATTTCAAAATGTTTTGATCTTTCATTTTATCAACCTTTCAAATTTGTTGTAACAATTTTGAACTTCTTCAATTTTTAATCTTCTTCGAATATGGAGTGAATGTATATATCACGTTCAAGATTTTACCAAGCTTCCCTTAAATGCATATAACTAGATTTTTTTAATTTGACATTCTTTAACAATTTTGTATTAATGGGACCAGACCTAAAATATTTGCCGCTAAAGGTACACTCAGAATAAAAATTGCCTTGTTCATCAGTTTTTATTTTTCCCCAAAAAATATTTTCAAAACAAACAATACACATATAGCAGTCATCTGCATCAAAATTTATTGCTACCTTGAAATTTCCTGCTCATCAGTTGTTTTTGTTTATTTATTGAAAGCTATAAACATTTGACTATCAGTATGCACTCAAGTCGGGAGTTGTGTCAATACAGAACTGGGTCTCAATTGACGCATTAACACCAAGAAGGCACCGTGTACACCAGCGATAAAATAGACATGAAAAGAAAAGTGATCAAACTTAAAAGATTATGAAGTGTGATCCACAACAAAATATAATGTGTTGAAATTTAACAAATGTGAACAAATTTAGAATTTGAAAACAAAGTATGTTATATTACTACTACTACTACTACTGCTGCTGCTGCTGCTACTACAACTACTACCACTACTACTACTAATGATGATAATGATAATAATAATAATAATAATAATAATAATAATAATAATAATAATAATAATAATAATAATAATCATCATCATCATCATCATCATCAATATATAAAAATGGAATAAATAAAAAATAAATAAATACATATTTGCTTGTTGAAAAGGAGGAAAGAAAAGAAAGAGAAGTATTGCACGTAAATCCACTTGAAAACACTTCCCATATCAATATGCTAGGTCGTCACATTTCGTGGTTTTATTGTTACTTAATAATGCATTGTTTTCACGTCATGCATATGATCGTCATCGGAAGGTTAAAAATTGGGCCTTGTAAAGGTTATCGAGGGTAAGTGAATACTTGTAGGAGAGCTCTACAAGTACAGCTCTTCTTTCTTTGATTTAATTTCTGGTCGGAAGTGTCGATACCATGTGTTAATGGTTTAGATACCCTTCGGTGAATGGGGTCAGATATTTATTTAATTATAAGGAAAAAACAAAACGAACAAACTTGTAATGTGTTTTATAAAAAGAATATGACTGGCAAACATTTGGATAAGAAAAATAGGATGTAGTAAAAGACACCGATGTTTAAAATATTGATCTTATAAATTAAGCATGGCAGCATTTAATAGGGCGTTTTTGTGATTGAAAATGTACTACAAATGTACCAACATGGCAAAGGGTTTTTACGCATATAATTTCAGTCTAGAAAGGTTGCCATTTGTAATTTCTTCTTCTTGGAATATGTTGTTCATTTCGAGAGATGGGCACAATTTTTTCGCATTTCGATTGTTTGCATGTGCGTATTAGCACACACTGATGCTATCTTCTAGCAATACAATATGCGATAATTACAATGTGTGTACAAAAGCTACATTAGTTAGTCAACTAGCTATATTCAGGTCGATTTCTCGAGCACTGGAGATCCCTTGACACGATGACTTTGAAAGCAACAGCAACTGAAATTTCTTAGACTCAGTTTCTATTTCTGATTGTATTTCAAAAAATTTGCAAAAAAAAAAACCATTTAGTATTCTAATATAAGTAAACACTTTGTCGAAAATATACTGGGACAAAACACAGCGCATCTAATGCAGACGACGCAGAAATCTTTGGCCATGTTTCGTATGACTCTATCTTGTTATTGGACAATCAAGTAATTTCTATAGTCATAAAATTATTTTACCGACATTAGAAAACATTGATGACGTATTGAAATGCTGATAGATTTATTTCTGGATTCTGAAAGTGTAAGGAAAACTTAGCTTAATTTAAGACGAGAACGGTGACTAGTGAAAGCTGAATGCGTTTTGATGTTTAAAACTCAATCACTCTTTTCTTTCATCTGAAAAGTACATTAAAACATATTTTCGGAAGTATCAACATAATATAAACCGAATGAATTATAATTGATCAAGTTAGTTTCAAAAGAAAGTCAATTATAATATTTTAGTTCAAAATATATTTAAGAAATGAAAAAAGATTTCTTTATGATTTAAGAATAGGATACATTACCGTTTTTTTTTCTAATACTAGCATAGTCTTTTACCATTGCTGACAATAACTAACGTGTCCGTGTCGGCTCGGAAATCAATCAAGGTGCATTTTTCAGGTTGATGCTCTCTGCCTTCACTTCCGCTAATATTTAAGCTGTGATACAGTTTTATACTTGAACTTTGGAGTGTTCACGCAGTCAAATGATCATTTTTTGTTGACTTAAAGATTGTTGTTTGTAGTCGAATTTGATATTTACTGAAAAGAATAAAATCATCAAAGAAGCTAAATATGAAAATACGCAAACCATTCCATACAGAAGGCATACAGTTTTGGATACCGCTGATTGTTTATACTGCATCAAGAACAAAAAAATATCATTATATTATAATATTAATACTATTTAGTAAATGAGTACATCCATTGAAACTAATATCATCAGTTATAAAACATATAAACCTACTGTATTGTACATATTAGGGGTGGTATAAATCGTGATCCAGATACACATTGTGTTTAAAAAGGAAACATCATTATATAGTCTTATTCATCTTCTACATTCACAATATTTTTCAGTACGCATATTTCATATTGTCACCTCTTCCTTTACCATATTATCAATATGATTCTCTTCTGAATCAATCTGGATATAATCACACCTGATATAATAATAATAATAATAATAATAATAATAATAATAATAATAATAATAATAATAATAATAATAATAATAATAATAATAATAATAATAATAATAATAATAATAATAAAAACTATAGTAATAATAATATTAATAATAATAAATAATAATAATAATAATAATAATAATAATAATAATAATAATAATAATAATAATAATAATAATGAAGATGATGACACTAGTTATAGTAGTAGTAGCAGCAGTAGAAACAGTAGTAGTAAGTAAGGAGACAGGACATTGCGTTCAGTGATAAACCAAAATGTGCATATACTAGAAACTGAAAATGTAGGCTAAAGAAGATTCTATTGACAGTGAAACAAACTGAATTCATCAGAATTTGATTATCAATTAAGTTATAAAACGATGCAAAGGATACCTATATAGTATGCTTATTATTATCCTCATTCAATACAATGAATTAAATGACGTCATGCGCGTAAAACATACTAATTGGCTTAATTAAAACAGTATAAATCAGTAGATACCCGTTTGGTACTAGTGTAAACCTGTATACACGTGTATAATAATATCTATATTTAAAACCGCCAAATAAGCTGACATAGAAATCCATGCCACTCATACTTCTGTCAAGCGTCCTTGTTTAGAGTAGAAAACGTCCATTTGCTCTTAAAAATATTGATATTGTAATTTTTGGATGTGACCTATAAGACGTAATTCACCTTGCACTTACGTTGTTACCTTACCATCATTTTGTCAAAAGGACAGCATAAGTTATTTATATTGTTTTGGTATAGGGAGAGAACATGCATGCCGAACTTTTGTCCCCAAAATTTCTTTAGAAACAACATTTTAAATAAATATTTGCATTAGTGATATTTTGTATCAAAAAAGATATGAAACAATGGCTGTTTGCTAGTAGTAAATATTTTGAAAGTCAGCACAAGTTGGTTAGATTTTCGTCTAAAGGAGAAAAGTTTAATATTTAAAAATTTATTGCGTATTTTTTTTTAGCTTTTGGATTTGTTTGCTTGAAATGACACTTTGTCGGGTAGTTGACCACATATATTTAAAGTGTCTTCTCGTTTGGACACATGATAGAGAGTACACTTGAACAGTGTTTGATGTTACCGATGATGTAAATTATTTCATGAGAAGTACTTGAAAAATGCTTGAAACGGGGTGGTACAGGGACGGGCTCTCTGTCAAATGTAAAATATTAAATGATTTGTAATTACTCAACGAGCCAACAACAAACTTCCCGTATCATCCTGATACCATGATGCCACAGCCGTATATATCCGATCATATCACCACTTGGCAAAACAGACCCTAATTGGAATGACTCCGAAATGCTTTCGTATCAGATCAAATGTAGATTCATACATTGTCCATGTAGGAAAGTTTTAAAAGCATGGAAGTATGAAATTAGACCGGAGAAAGTTTAACACCGAAGATCAGTATACTTCTCCACAGACAAAATGTGGAGCACAAAGAAATGAATAATGTAATGCGTCATCGTTCGTGAGAAAATGTCGGTATTGAAAACGATATAAATCACGTGTCAATCCAAGGTATAAAAGGAAGCTGTTGGACAATGAACCATCACATAACTGCTGGAAGGTGAGTACCTACATTGTCCTATTGAGAAAGAAAAAGACACAATGCAAGCTGTCCTTATAATAACCGTTGTAGGCCTTTTGGCCATTGCTGGTGAGAACGCCCAAAGTGACCTATCTCTCTCTCTCTCTCTCTCTCTCTCTCTCTCTCTCTCTCTCTCTCTCTCTCTCTCTCTCAAAATGTTAGAAAGGACAAATGATGTGTATTATTTTTACTTTAAACTTTACATAATGAACTTGAAATGAATAATCATTTTGTTCGAAACTTATGAAATGATTTATATAGCCGTCACCAATTGAGATGTGAAAGGACAAAGTTTTAACCGATCCAAGGGCCCCATGAAGGATATGAAACATAGACCTAAAAGTCACATGAGGAGAATCCTCAATATCGTGAAATTAAATCGCAAAATATAGTGTACATTTTCAAATTTTAAAATCCTGACCAGCATTCGGATATTTGGGTTTTAGTATACTTGTTATTTGCTCAACATGACTGTGTTCAAGATGTGTTTTATCTCGTATCCTTTTATTATCAGAAAAATGATAAGAGAGGACGATGACTGAATTAAATTTATCCTCGAATTTAGAAACAGAGTCTTATAGAGCTTTAGTATGCAGTAGTATTAAAATATTTGTGGTAATAAATATATTTGATTTCAAATGTATTGTTTGCTGTCATGTTGATATTTTACAGCTAAGCATGTAGGTATATTACGGCAATCGCATATTTATTAACTAAGTATGTATTTCTTTCCCAGCCGGAAATCCGGTTTGCTTGTGCACCAAGGAGTACATGCCGGTGTGTGGGCTGGACGGGAAGACGTATGACAACCATTGTGAAATGGAGTGCAAGTAATGTCAATATATAATAATTAATCTTATCAATATCAGTCCATCTCTCTGTATATTTCTTTATATCTAAATTATGTGAGAAAATTTGTCATGTTTATTGTAATACTAATTTGAACAATTTATTCCTAAATAAGTTCCAATACTTTACCATAAACGATAACAAAACATTATATCTTACTTTTCTAAATGTTGATTTGCGACTTATCAGATTGTTATTACAAGTGGAAAAATATGTTAGAAATACATTTTCTATGTATTTTATAGTGGAGTTAAATTGGATCACACTGGACCATGTGATACGCCGAAAGAGCTCGATTGCCCCTGCCCTCGTATTTACGATCCCGTTTGTGGAACTGACCATGTTACCTATGCAAATGAGTGTATAATGAAATGCAGGTCAGTAATGATGTTATCGATATGTGTGCGTGTGTGCGAGCTGAGTGTGAGTGAATGTATATGTGATTCAGTCAGGCTAGTGACAATATGACAATAGACAGTTTCACAGGAGAGCACATATATAGCCAAGTCATAATTTCGGAACTGGCGAAAGCTTAGTGAACATTGGACAGTGAGCAGTACCGGATTTAGGCATAAGCTAAACAAGCTACAGCTTAGGGCTTCAAAGTCTGAACTCAGTCTGAAGGGGCCTCCAAATTTATTTTATACCAAATATGGCCTCTATAGCTTCCCATAGCTTAGGGCCTCGCTTTGTCTAATCCGGTAATGAGAGTGAGAGAAAGTAGCATGTATGTGATCGTCAAGCTTTAAATCACAATAATGGCAGGTATCTGTAAAAGAGCTTGGGTTATGATAATATCTTAAGCGTTTTTGCTGATCAGAAAAGGAACAGAAAAGTAAGATAATTCTAGCTTATCGTCTATATCCTGACTGCACAAGAAAATTTTGTTTGCTTTTTTTTGACTCTTACTTTTTAAAAGTCGTACAGATGACATTGAAGAAATTTACAGCTGGTTAATAATATCTCGAAATAGATTCATGGTAAAGTTTTCATCAACTTAGCTAGTCAAGGTTCCCATATATTAAACTATTTACACCTCGGAGATCGAATGGCGTTGTCATAGCGACATCAATTGGATTTCATGAGTTTTCTCTATCAGTATGTAATTCCAACTAACCAATAGTGTACAACAGTGGTGCATTATGGATCAGCCGAAAATGGTGTAGATAAATTAACACATCGGAATCTTGGTTTGCAAAGATGGGTTTTCATTGGTACAAACGTTTCGTTCTCTAGAGGTATCCTAAAGGTTCACGAGGGTGAGTGCAAGGTCAAGAGGTCAGTTGCTGGTTGCGCATGTCCCATGATCTACATGCCAGTTTGCGGAAAGGATGGACATACCTATGGCAACGATTGTGACATGAAGTGCGGGTAAGTCCTGGAAAGATTCAGTTAAATATATTTTTTTTGTTTTAGTCCGTACCCGATGAAAAAGCCTGCGTTTCCTTATTACTTTATCATTTTGAGGCTCTTATTTTGTGTTAATTATACATCAAAATTGTACAAATGTTACAAACGTATTATCGGTGGCCCAGCCGGATTTGAGAAAGAGATCTTACATCAGGATTGAAATTGAAGTTTAGAAATATGCGATCTGACTGGCATAAATTTAAGGCTGTTTTTAGATTAGCCAACGAAACGTTCAAAGTCTAGACCTGACATTAGGACTTTTGTTGGTGGAAGGGTCTTGGTTGGAAGAAAATGGAAAATACCAATTAAAATAGATGATCATATATATCCACAGAACTAAGCAATACTGTATACGATAATTATGTAGTTCTACTATGACTGAATAACATAAAATCCTTTCTCATAGCATGCAAATTGCAATTTGAAATTTTTAATACTTCTTTACATGGAACAAGTTCATATAAAGAAATAATGCAGAAGAGTAATGAAGTGAGCGGAAAATGTCAAAGTGCTTTTCTCGATTCTTTAATTATTAATAATTTTGGACTTTTTCTTCTTTAAAATAAATACATGGACCATTTCAAAAATGTAAGTCTTGTAGTTAATTGTTGATTTAAGTTATCAATTTTAAGTCAATCGCAAATGTTATCCAATGTAATTGCTTGATTCCATAGTCAAGTTTCTATCTAGAATTTGATTATATTTGTCATTGCCATGCTTGCTCTTCCTAACGATAGGTGATATAATATTGTGTATAGAATAATATTTACATTAAAATCGGGTATAATTTACTCCGTCGCCTGTATACTCATAATGCGAGATCATAGTTTTCTTGGTATGATATAGACGAAGCAGATTTTTATCTCACAATATTTTGCCACATTTCAAGTCAGAAAACAAACAACAATGACAAAATGAAAACAATAAGAGGCGCGAGTTAGACCGATATTTTTTTTATGATGGCGTCTGACTATTGACAAAAGCAAGACCATGTGGTCAATATATTTGTACGACTAATACGCGTTCTGTAAAAAAAAATATTCAATTCTGTTGATAGACTAAGTTATGCAAACAATTGTGCCAAAGTTTAACTCTTTCATATATTCATCCACGTTTGCTGATATAACATAATTCTGTAAACAATATTGAAACACTTTGATGCCAGGATGTTTTCTGATAAAGTTAGTCTTATTATGTAGATCATCTTACTGCGACAAAGTTCTTTCACTGCTTTGATATTTTTATTAATGGCCGCACCGTTCAACATGTGATCTACATCACTTGCAAACATTTGTTAACTCTTTATGTCAGAGTGCGTATTGCCATATATGGTCTGATTCTGAAAAATAGCCTTTCCCTTTAGGCAAGTACATTTTTTAAAAAATTTCTAGCAACATCAGTTATGTGTATGTCGAAGCAGTAATATATGTACAAATTTATTATTTTATAATTCGTATAGTATTAAAGATCTTTATGCCTGGAGACTTGTGATAAATTGTGGTATATTTCTGTTGAGCGGTTTCGGAATGATTGTCTTTGAATTGTCTTTTTATTTGGTGGCGGATTGGCGCATTTTTTTCTCTATAAATTTGCAAGCACTTTTAACAGGGATTCTTGAATAAAATTTGGTCACATTCTATCAAGCAGAAGTCTCATTTTTGTTTCAATGATATCTTTGAATATTTTAAACATATAGACAAAATGGAACATTTCTTCGCCGTCAATAACCATAAAAGACTCGTCTCTCAAGCGACCGTTCTTCAAATTTATCATCCAGATATTATGTGTATAGATTTTGGCTGTTTTATGCCTCCTAGATGGCTTCAACAACCAAATGTTTCCAGCCTACAGCTTGCTAGCAAGGATATAATAAATATAGTATAATTTAACATCATTTCTCACACAAAGTAATGAATATTTTCAGTGGAGTTGAACTGGCATACGAAGGAGAGTGCAAGGCGACGACTTCATTTGAACATGCTTGCATTTGTACCATGGAGTACAACCCCGTTTGTGGCGCTGATGGACACACCTATGGAAACGAGTGTGCTCTCAAGTGCAAGTAAGCTAAACATTATTTTGTGAAACATCTTACGAACCATATCGATTCCCTCTTAAGACGGGTTTCCATATTAAATGCATGAAATTGGATCTCATATAGAAAATACGATTCGAACTCAGCATTAGCTGCAATTCCTATGCATAAAAGAAGCTTATATATTGTTGTCAATTAGTTTCTTACTGTTAGAACAAAAAGGATAAATCTTAACCAGTCTTTGCACAAAATGAGCATTATACCAGGGATGGTGATACAATGAAATTGCATGAAATCAAAGATAAAACCAATGGAAACTCCTCAGCTAGCTCTCAGTTTGAATTAAAATCTACACGTGTGACAAAACATTCACAAATAGTCGAAGTGTGGCTCTTTACTCATGTAATATTCCTGCATGCATTCACGTTAATACTTCTTATGAGATCAAAAGATAACAACATTTCGTAAAATACTAAGAGTTTAAGCTTGGAAAAGTTTGACGTATACAAGCTTATTTTAAATTATGTGCTTTATTATTATTGAACTTTCATTTCAGAAGTGTTGCATTGGCCCACATGGGAGTGTGCAAGGTGAAGAGGGCCGCTGAGAATGTCTGTGTCTGTCCTTACAACTACGAACCAATGTGCGGCAAAGACGGTAACACGTATGGAAACACGTGCACCATGAAATGCAGGTACGGGTTGAGTCAAAACGATACCCTCTCTTGTCCTCACCAGCAAATGCTGGAGCGAAACTTCAACCCTGTTGTAACAGCTTTGCTTATATTCAGTTGGGTCAGTATCGTTTTGTACATATTTATACATCCTTTGTACCAATAGTTATTTTTTGCAAAGAAAGTCACGTAATGTTGAGGGGTATACGAGATAATGTCTTTTCAATGTGTCATTTAAAAGTTTCTTTCATTACAATTTCTAGTAAGACCAATCCCGATTTTCATGTCCAATCTATCTTATTTGTACAAATCTTCAAATTGTACAACCAAATGTTTACAGCATCAAAGATAGTTATGGAAGGAGCTTTACTGTAGTAGACATTGACATTATTTCACACGCACTATAATCAACATTTTCAGTGGTGCTGAATTGGCTCATGAAGGAGAGTGCACGGCGACAAGTTCACCTGAAAATGTCTGCATCTGTACCATGGAATACAACCCTGTTTGTGGCACTGACGGTCACACATACGGAAACCAATGCGCACTCAAGTGCACGTAAGCTAAATACTCTGCTCAATGATCTTACAAACCTTTATCGATTTTCTTTAAAGTAATTCCCATTTTTTGACGTATAAAATTAGATCGCACGTAGAACATATGTCGAAACCAGCATTTTCTGCAAGTCCTATGCCTAAAAGTACCAGATATATTTTTTGCAATTAATTTCTACCTGCTATATTCAAAACGGACAATTTTTTACTCGTGTTAACGTAAATGAATATAATTCAGGGGTAAAATGTTTTAACTGAAAATACGTAAAACCAAGTACTAAAGCAAATGGAGACTTTCATCCTTTAATAGTCACCTAGAAGTAAAATACATACATGAGACAACACATGCAGAACGTGCCTTTTTATTTATAGAATATTTCTGCTTGAATCTAAAAGCACGACATCAAATGAATTTTATGTTTCTTATGGAACCAACCTGTAGGAACGTAACTAAAAGTATAAGTTCATTCACATGTTGGTATATACTTACCCCTTAAATAAATAAATAGTTGTTTTATTCTTTCAATTTCTGTGTTTATAATTAATTGTTGAAATTTCATTTCAGAGGTGTTGCATTGGCACACGTTGGAGAGTGCAAGGTGAAGAGGGCAGCTGAGAATGTCTGTGTCTGTCCTTATAACTACGAACCAGTGTGTGGCAAGGATGGCAACACATATGGAAATAATTGCACATTGAAATGCAGGTAATGGTTGAGTCACAAAAGGGACAATATTTTGATCTCATGAACACATGTTGGGGCGAAATTCCCTCCCAGTAGTAGTAGATGTTGTCTGATAATTTAATGACTGGAATTAAGTTTTTTGAAATGTTTGGCACTTGAGCACAAAGGTATCTATGTACAGACGCCTGTCAATTAAACTTAGGCCTACTGTGCCGTTTCATTGCTTTTATATATTCGCAAACTTTCTATAGTGCCAAATAAATTATTTGTAAGCAATTAATAACTTACGTTTATAAAATGTAAATTGTAAATGTCCATTGTGAATCATTATTAAAGATAAAAAATTTTGCAAGAGATACAACACATCATTTTGAAGAAGATTTGTGATGTCGATGAAGATAGTGCTTAGCTTCAAACTTTACATCAGGATCTTGCATGACGAACAGAAATGACCCTTTTCTCATAGAAAAATGGTAGACACATTAGACACACACACACACACACACACACACACATATATATATATATATATATATATATATATATATATATATATATATATATATATATATATATATATATATATATATATATATATATAACCTGACGTCAGTCGAGTCCATTGATAACAGTATTGTAAACATGTCCTCACTCTCTGTGTTCACCATTGACATATGACAGAAAAATGATGTCAGTTCTTCGTCATGCAATAACCTGATGAAGAGTTTGAGGCTAAGCCCTGTCTTCATCTACATCTCACATCATCTTCTAGATGACATGTTGTTTCTATCGCAAAATAGATTTCTTCAATTATGTTTTTAAATCCAGACGCTAATCCAGTCATTTGCTTACAGTATTACTAAATGTGTGCCACGAAAGGACTAAAGAACAAAACAAAACTGGAGAATCATATAGCTTTCAGTGCTAACATTATTAATTTTAAATTGTCTTACTTGAATGAAGATGCCATCGTGCCGTGCCTGTCTCACTCTAACAATGTCATAAATGGGTTAAATTATATGGCGAACACATTGCTGATGAGTTTTCATGTAGACTGGTGAACCTTTGCGACACGTTTGATGATACTCCGATTCTGCAACCAATGTTACACTAACTAAATACAAACCATAACAATGGGTACATAATAGAATTATAAAGAGAAATATACATAAACTCAAGTAGAAGTCTAGCATCTATACATGTGACAAATAATTATGGTTGACTTAATTTTAGTGGTACAGGGCTGGCCCATGAGGGAGAATGCAAAGAAAGTGTCCCCGCCATCAAAGAGACTGAGGAAGCTCCCTGCATCTGCACATTTATCTACCAACCTGTCTGTGGCCAAGACGGACAGACGTACGGAAATATGTGCAGCATGGAGTGTGTGTAAGTATTTTGTAGTCTTGACCACTTTTAATATGTATGGGCTCATGTACGTACGTACGTACGTACGTACGCATGCTATCACCCATGAATGAATGCATGTATGTAGGTAGGTTAGTAGGTAGATGGAAGAGTAAAAGGAGAAGAAAGTCGTGCACCGACCGACAAGACACGTGTTAAGCAACTGGGCAGTTGGTCTAAAACTGTGATGACATTATGATTTATTAATATTGGGTAAAACTCATCCTGCAGTTTCCAAAAAGCATTCTGGAGATTTATTACGTATGTGGTTATAAGGGGACATTTGTGAACACATCAACATTTAATTTACATACTTGACATTGGTTAGAGCAGTGAATTTTTCCTACAAGTTGACGAGACAGATCCAGTCTTGACGGACAATTCGCGATGCAGGAAGAGGCACAAAATAAACGACAGACGTAGTCCTTTCCAATTTCATTGATATGTTTAGCCAAGATGATAAACCGTTGAAGCTTTCGTTGTTAAAGATAATGATTTTTGCAAAATTGTTACTTGAACAGATACAATTATTCGTCCATGCTTTTCATAAATAGTCAAATGATAAGGCTTGATCAATACAAATGAATATTATTCAATAACAAATAATGTATTTTTTTCAGCCACGTGAAACTAGCTCACATGGGTGAATGTGCAGTAACTACCATCAAACCTGCCCATTGAAAAACAAGAGCGCTGACAAGGAAAAATTATATTTTTCTTCGCGAACAGTCAACTGAGGACTGAAACTATATATATATATATATATATATATATATATATATATATATATATATATATATATATATATATATATATATATATATATATATATATATATATATATAATAGTTATAATTATACATGATATTTGTGATATATAATTCTGTTTACTTTGGAGTAATTGATAATTGAGTATTCGATTGCTGATACTATTCAATGTGAATAAATTATAATTGAAAATATACGACTTAGTGCTTTTTTCAGATGTGAATAAAACTAAAACAAAACTGAATTTTATAAAACAGTTATATAAAATAAAACAACACGACAATAATTCCGATAAATCAAAACATAGCGGGTCGACATTTTTCATTGGACTATTTCAATGTCCAGAAATTTTTGATTTCACTGTTTAAAGAAGATAACATACTTGAGTTGAATAAGTGTTCGAGTGATGCCAAACTATTAGTGATAACAATTTGCTGCAGTGTGTGCAAATCTGATAATAAGAAACAAAATTAGGTATTAAGCTATTTCTATCACCCTCACCAAGTCTTTTGCTGTTGCTTTCTTGCTGTTGTCGGTTCCAACAATTTATCTTAATTCATAAAACACGTACATATCTAGCAATATATATTCTAAAAATTCTGCTGAACGCGAAACCAAACTCAAAATTACAAAATTGTGTATATAGTGCTTGAATTTGAGATCCTTTTTTGGAAAGCGGTATTATTAAAATTTAACAAGAACCAATCTTCATTTCATACTGAAAGTTATTTTAAAAACATTTTTATTATGAAACATACAAAGGTTGAACTGTTCTCAGTTTGTGTTTTCTGCTCCACCAGTTCGAGAATAAAGATTGGAGTTTCTCAAATATCTCAGTCTAGCAATACCCTGGTCAGGTTAGCAAACCTTTAGCTCATTATAAAAATACCCGTATTAGATGCACAAAACTTTAGCTCATTATAACAATACCCGTATTAGATGCACAAAACTTTAGCTCATTATAAAAATACCCGTATTAGATGCACAAAACTTTAGCTCATTATAACAATACCCGTATTAGATGCACAAATCTCCATCAGTCTAGCAATACCCTGGTTAGGTTCACAAAACTTTAGCTTATTATAACAATACCCGTATTAAATGCACAAACCTTTAGCTCATTATAACAATACCCGTATTAGATGCAAAACACTTTAGCTTATTATAACAATACCCGTATTAGATGCACAAAACTTTAGCTCATTATAAAAATACCCGTATTAGATGTACAAACCTTTAGCTCATTATAACAATACCCGTATTAGGTGCACAAAACTTTATCCTTTTCAAGCAATACACATGTTATGTTCACAAATCTCCATCAGTCTAGCAATACCCTTCTTAGATTCACAAAAGGCTAGCTCGATCTAACAATAGATTAACATTAGTGCCTTCAATGTATTAAATATAAGAATAAAGAGGGAAACACATGCTAAGAAAACGTTTGAAGTTCTATAATGTTGCGAACATATCTTGAAAATTATCACAATTGAGTAAATTTTAATTGCAAATGTACATCTTGGTGTTTTGTTCAGATGTGAATAAAACTAAAATGAATTTTGTAAACAGCTTGTGTTATATGAAATAATACAGCATTAATTTCGATAAATCAAATTTCAGCGGGTCTAAATTTGTTGATCGTCTATGTCCAGGGTTGTTTTTATCTCGCAGTTTAAAGAAGATAACACACTGGAATTGAATAAGTTGTTCGAGTGATGCCAAACTTTTAGTGATAACAATTTGCATTATCGACGCTACAATATATGCAGCACTGGTTATACGAAACAATTGAGATATTAAATTATTTCGATCACTCTCACCAAGTCTTTTGCTGTTTTCTTGGTGTATTTTCCTACAATGTATCGTTTTTCATAAAACTATTCTTCAAAAGCTTCTGATCACGGAACTCAAGCTCAAATTTCCAAACTTAGATAAGGTGCTTGAAATTGAAATCCATTTTGGGGGGAGACAAGTGTTATTAAGATTTAGTTAGAATCAAGCTTCATTTCAAACTGAACTTTATTTTGAAAATTTTTATTATAATGAAAGATGCAAAGGTTGAACTATTCTGAGTTTGTGTTTTCTGCTCCAACATTTTCGAGAATAAAGAGCGGCGTTTTTTAAAGATTTGTTTGCGCAAACCTTTAGCTCAATCTAATAATACCCTGGATAGATTGTTAAAACTTTAGCTCAGTCTTGTAAAACTTTATTAGGTTCACAAGTTCTTTAGCTCCTTTAGCTCAATACCTGGTTAGATTCACAAACCTTAGCTCAGTCTAACAATAACTTTATTAGGTTCACAAGACCTTAGCTCAACCTAGCAATACCTGGTTAGATTCACAAACCTCAGTTCAGTCTAACAATAACTTTATTTGGTTCACAAGACTTTAGGTCAGTTTAGCAATACCCTGGTTAGATTTACAAACGTTTGCTCTCGATATAGCAATCGATTCACGCACTACATTCAATATATTGAATATAACATTAAAGAGGGAAACATATGTTAAGAACATTTTGAAGTTCTATTATCGTGTCAAAGAGACTGGAAAATTAGCGAAATTGATAGATTAGTCTTGAAGTTGAGTTTGTCCCTGGCATATCTTTCCAGTTAATTGCTAACTTGTTGGGTATGTGCCAGTCTGGTGATCTATGAAAAAAACATGGTCAATAACTTAAGAAAAGTTGACGCCAGCAAAAGCAGCTTTGATTCAATTCCGATACTACCATTATCAAACTGCTCCGCTAATGCGACCTTCACGTTAATCTTTGAGATTGTGCCTTATTTTTGGGAATGAAAACAAGCAATTTCGGTGGAACTTGGAAATGTACAGTCAAGAAACTCATTTAGATCATCTGGAGGATTGATATAGCTGTGGGGCTTAAAATGCTTTTTTTTTGGATGTAAATGAACTAAATGAACATAGTGGTTGCGACATATAGTTGGACAACATATATCATAGCCAAGTAAATAAAACTAGCAATATGCATATACAGTAGAGAAGGTTCGTCCTACTTTAGTAGCCTATGACTTAAGACAAGCCAAACTGTTGCAACCTAATGTACAACATGAAATGACAACATCTCACACGCCACAAGGGAGTCTCAGTAGATGGTTTTGGTACAGTAGCAGTCCCATAATGAAAGGGTTTGCGGTTCTATACCCTATTAGGCTGTCCCATTCCAGCTGGCTTGGCTTTTCCACGGGATCGTCAGTGAACTTCCATTTCCTGATAATCATGCCAAAAAGGTTTTAAAAGTGCCTAAATAAAAAAATAAATAGATAGATAGATAAATAAATAAATAAATAAATAAATAAATAAATAAATAAATAAATAAATATAACTACTAATATTGGATCACAACGTATGGAGTTTGTAGTTGGCTGTCAAAAACAATAACATCGTCCACTTTTACAAGCCATTTTCAAAGTTTTCATCTTGAAATAAGAAAAAGTTCAGACGTAGATTTGATAAAATATTGCCACTATTTACTCTGCAATTTGTCCCTTGAATAGTGATGAATTATACCATAAATGTTGGTGTTATTGAACTATAGCGATGAAGGCTGTCATTCTCGCGCTTTCATATACAACTGTTCAAACTGAACACAAACCTATCCTACAATAACTTGCAAAATTTATTGTGCAAAACGATTTATTAAGAGGAAGGTCAACACACGAAATACTTACAAAATCTGGGCTTTATCACGTGATTATTCTGTTCAGATGCATGTTAGAAACTCTGATATTCAGACACCTGATTGGTTGATGTCCAAGTACCAATGGTTTATATCGATCATCCAATCATTATCTTCCTATGCAAAGGAATATGGACAAATTCCAGTTGTTAATTTTGTAACATACTATTTCATATATAACTCCTTTAAAAGTTCGAAATCACTTGATGTCCAAGTACCAATAGTATATATGGATTATCCAGTCATTATCTTCCTATACAAAGGACAGTAGACAAATTCCAGTTGTTAATTTTGTAACATACTATTTCCTATGTAACTTCTTTAAAAGTTTGAAATCTGCAGAAGAAAAGTAATTTTGATATTCCTCATTCTCTTAATGACTAAGATAAATCCTTTTGTGATATTAAAGACATTTTCTGTATAAGGTATAACCAAACTGTGTTCAAACTCACCCATAATTATTTGGGTATTATTAAATTCATTTATTTCCTTACATTATTCAATCGATTGTTAGCCCATTCTTGATGGTCCCACTTTATCTCTAAACTGCGATCTATGCTCTTTCTTTATCACAGCGCTTCTTGCATTCAGTGACACTCGAACTTAAATACAAATGTAAATCTGAATAGTGCGAGTTGTCTTGTATGGTGTTTCCAAACGTCTCTAGTCATATTCTGATGTACACCGCAAAGATTGTTCAATTGCATGATGGATGCATGTTGTTTTGATGATCTTCGTAGAATAAGCTTTCGGAATCCATTTTAGAGAGATAGCACAAGAACTATTAAACCTAAACCATTATATTTTACACACTTTATTGTTGGTTCTAAAAGGAAATGAAAAAATGTATACATGATATAGCCATCAACCGTGTCTTTTGATTTCAAGGTAAGCAACTTGCTGCATGATAGCGAACTTAAAACTATCATTCATCAAGCAAGATGCAGATATTGTCAAGGAAAGAAATTTTAGCAGCTCCGTTACTAATTTTTATGTGCTTTTGTTGTTCATTTAGAAATACTTGGCTGGAATGAAAACTGTTCATCAATTTAAAAGCTAGACCATGTTTTGTGGACCGTCTTGCTGACATATTTTGTATATCTGAGATTTGAAATATTTCGGGATAAGTTTCTTTCCACTCACGTTTCACAATATTAAAACACTCTGGGAGATTCAAGCGCGAGATTCGATTACGTTGTGCAGTCTCTAAAGTGATGCTCTTTTCTGTTGGAAAAGTGACAATTTTATTTCCCTATTTGTGATTAACAGATTGTTTAATTTATTATTGTATTGGAGACAAATATTTTGAGTTCGTAATTATGATTACTACCTACTTCTTAAGCTGGTTGTGTAGGTTTGATGATGAATATGAAATCTCGTAAAGAGAAAATGAATAGAGTTGATAATGATTTTTAATATCTGATTTTTTTTAACTTAGCTTAAACTTTTCCTTTATATTCTTGATAGTATTGCTGGAAATATCTACTCAAATAATTTTTGACGACATCAGGAATGAAAGTATTTAGTAAGTATAAGAGTACAACACGCGTACACTGTTTTAAAAAATCCATATGGTGTGCCTTATAGACCTCGATATGTCCATGGAAAATAAAACAAGCTAAGCGTACAAGTAAATAGTATTATATCTTTGAAGGGTATAAGAAAAGTATAAAATGAGATCCGCCAAATATAAATATCATCAAAATTTATTCCACATTGATCTTTTCTTTGGAATCAATCATCAAAGAAAGGAGTTGCTGAATAAATAAGCGCCGCTAGATTCCGAAATAATGATCACAGTGATTTTTTTTTTAAAGTTGAGTTACAGACTTTAGGCCTAGTGTTTTCCCAAAGATTTATTTAATATGTTCTTTTGATATCATACCTTTATATATGCTATACGGTAAATCAATGACAGTTACACATCAATAAAAGTGTCATTATTATCACTATCATATAAATAGGTAACTAATGAATATATTTTAAAATGAGGTAATATCGTGTAAAAATTTGATCATTGTCGGATTCATATGTTAAGAGTGATGGATGTGTTAAAATGTTGCATCAGAAAATAATTGCATTTGTGTGTGCGAACAAACCGATGGTTTACAGAACGATAATAAAATATCCATTTGCTTCCAAATTAGGTCACAGAGAATTACTTTTAACCTCAATTGCTATGTGGGGTGGGGTGACGTCTCAGCCGCCATCCTCCTCAAAGCGACTGTAACAAAATGTTTCGAGGTCATGCAATAAATTCCTGACAGAATAATGTCCAATGTTAAAGCTGCATGGTTTGCACCCTTAGAAGGCCCAGTTTAGTCTCCTGTCTGTAAAAGTTTGCACATTCGGTAAACGTGCATATGTAGCTATCACTGACGCATGAATTTCCTATCCCAATTAAGTTGTATATTACAACATAGTTGCTTAAGAGGACTGTTTTACATAATCTTAATTCTTTTCTTAAAGAAAGTAAATTTACGACTTTTACATCAATGTTTCATAAGAACCTTAGACGTACAGGTGTATTGGTTATAGTAGACATTATACGATATTATAGATGAAGTTCATTTGCCGATAAAATTGATCACATTTTTATTCAACTAAAGCATGTATTTGGCATAATATTTAATTAGTAACATTTTATCCTGAAGAAGCACCAGTCATTGTATAAAAGCATGTTATGAACGGGTCTAGATAGCATTTCTTGTTCCATATTCGATATTTTCAACATTTATATATAGTTTAATACAAACAATACTATCATACAGGTTAGAGAAATTAAATTCGTACTCTATGGAGTTTCGAACCCAGGTCCGCGAGTAAATGGCACCAATCGCCTTGGCTGCACGCACCAACCCATATACCGTCACTACTAAGCACGCATCACCAATAAAATGATGACACTGAATCGGTGTTATATAAGCTCGTGCGCAGAAGACACACTTGCATGACGACCTAGTAATTAATTCTCATATATATACACACAGTCGTTCTAGATTCCTATGAAAGAAACATAAATATATACCAGGCAGAACAAACTGTGATATCCCTGGATTCTGTAGTAGAATCTTGATAATAGTGGGCAGAAATAATAGTTTAATACAAACAATGCTATCATACAGGTTAGAGAAATTAAATTCTTACTCTACGGAGTAGCGAACCCAGGTCCGCGATTAAATGGCACCCATCGCCTTGCCTGCACGCACCAACCTATATACCGTCACGACTAAGCACGCATCACCAAAAATGATGGCACTGAATCGTTGTTATATAAGCTCGTGCGTAAAAGACACACTCGCATGACGACCTAGTAATTAATTCTCATATATATATACACACACACAGTCGTTTCAGATTCCTATGAAAGAAATCAATGTATATAGGATTTTTGTTTTTACAAATAATTATAAATATATACCAGACAGAACAAACTGTGCTATTCCTGGATTCTGTAGTAGAATCTTTATATATATATATATATATATATATATATATATATATATATATATATATATATATATATATATATATATATATATATATATATATATATATATATATATATATATATATATATAAATGGGTGAGGGTGTGTGTACAGTAAGAAATATTATCACTAAATCTTAGAGATGGTTTACAGAAACTGTTCGATTTATACAAAAAAGACATGCCTTAAAAGCTGTCGTATCTATTCAAGAAAGACATGTCTTAAAATCTGTCAGATCTATTCTGCAAAGACATGCTTTACAAGCTGTCGAGCGTTATAAAAGCTACCAAAGCAGGGCAAGCAAATCGGAAAACAGAGGTGAAGTGGAGTTTGTAACATTTTGCTATTAAAAAGCATCGTTTTGTTTTTAATATAAACCGTGTAAAGTTTAGACGTTGTACAAACATCAGTCTATTATTCATATGTTAAAGTTGGACGGCACCTGTTGCGTCGATTGTAATTCAGACGTTGGTAAGACCTTAGTTCGGTGAACGTTGTTATAAGGTTGTGATGCCAAAGTTAGGATATAAGCATTGGCACAAAGTTGGGTCAAGGTTTCCTAAGTTCAAAACGTGTTACCTAAGTAATTCGTCTCTAAATGTACACATAATAGTGAGTTATTTAATCGACATTAAATGTATATTCGTTCTCGCAAATCATTTTTTGTCCTCTACTTAAATCGTGAATTTCGCCAAAGAATCACTTGATTCCCTTGAAACTAAATATGTAGAATCTATACGTGAAAGAGATTATCTTTTTGCAGGGTTCAGTATCTGATCTTTATTGTTTGTTTTTAAATTAAACTTCATATTTAATGTAATAGTGTTCGTATTGTATCGTGTAAGTAGATTTGTTGATTAGATTAATGCAAGTTTAAAAATGCCCCGTTTAGATCAGTGTTTTATTCTTTTTAATATTCTTTTATTTTTTTTCTCTAATCATGTATTGGAACTACAAATTGTATTAAGAATGCATATTTACTTTTAACATACTGCTGACTATTGGCAGTACGAGTTCACTACCAACTTCATGCTAGGTAATAATTGAGACACAAAATAGTCTTTAAGTTATACAGCATGGTAATTTGTTATTTTAGGTCCAATTCAGTAAAACACTTTTCCACAAAGTGACTGTTGTATTAGTCTAAAATATTGAATTTTTGTAAATACTTTGGCTATGGTTAATTTATTCGATATTTAATTATTTGCATTATATTCTTAATAAAACCCACAGAAATTCCAGAATTGTATAAAATTGGTAAGCTGGAAGGAATATTGTAATTTTATATGTATGTTTGTATCTACAATGTAACACTTCTGTAGATGTATGTCCATATCGTGAATGTAATTCATTATATCATTAATTTCAATGTGGTTCGCCCCGTCAGACGGTAGAGGCTTGCCTTTCTTGCAGTAGATGCCGGATCTCTATCAGCCTTCCACAATGATGCAGACAAGATCTACACTGTTAAGGAAGCCACCCTTTTAAAGGGGCATGAACTATCTAACTCTCGTTAACCATGTGCGAAAGATACCTATGAGTACAAATATTTTATAACCAGAATTGATGGGGGCAAAAGACGTTTTATTAAACGTTATGACAATCTTCTCATTACATTTCCACATCTTTTTGAAGAAACTAGTCTCTGATCTTATAAGTAGGGTTGGATCAAATGTCTCTCGTAAATACAATTAAAATGTATTTCTATCCCGGCCTTATGGACAATTGTTTTGACTATGCCATAAAAATAAGTATTGGACTTATTCATAAACCACGTCTAAAAGCACTTGCTAATATAGTCTCATTTGAAACAAAACGTATTTTAATATTAGATTTAGTCTAATGTTTCATCTTTTTATTCCTGGTAGTGCACATGTATTTGGAAAACCGTTTTTCTATTCTGTTCCGGAAGTTGCTTTTAGTTTTCTAGGAATGTACGCATGAAAGCTTGTGGCTGGTGCTACAAATATTGACATTCACCTACCCTACTGAACGCAGTATTGAAAACAACGAATACAGTTGGTAAATACAAAGTTGTACCCGACAAAACTTTTACTTTAATTAAAACATGTTTTAAAATGTCCACATTATTTTGTGTAGTAGCTTTCTTGAAGCATGTGATAACTTTTGAATCTTATCTTAAGTAATATGTACATTGATTTAAAGTAAAAGATATCGATCTCACTGCTGAGCGTGGATTGCATATTTAAATATTGATTATTGATTCCATTGAAAACCGCACATGCATCCATAATGCCCCTTTCTCGAGTTGACAGGCTTGTATTATTTTATTGTAATAAGGTCAAAGGGACATATAATTTGTGGACCAATAGCTGATAACTTATTTACAAAACTCATTAAATCTCTCAAGTTTAGTTTCTATATTCTACAAAATAGTTTGATGGGCTTCTCCTAGAGATAGATACCAACCAAGAGGTTTTAATATGTTGTTCGTTTTCCTTTGTAAACATCAGATAAGTGTTTGAAAAAGAACCATATTTAAACGCATTTTTGTGACTATAATAACGAAACTTAAACATTAATATATCAAAACAAGGCAATCGTAAAGAATGCGCCCTCCGTACAAGTTTTGTTGTTAAAACAGAAGTAACTGCATTTGCGCTAATTTATAGCCTTCAATACTTACGAATTTATAGTTAGTTGACGACAAGTCGAAGGACAACTTTTCATTTATTATAATTCTGCCAAGAAGCAGCAGGGAGGGTGAACCATACAAAGTGATTTTTCGAGCAAATTCTCTATATTTAATAAAGATAAAAAATGTCAATAACGCTAAACCAAAGTCTCTAATTGAGTATATTTCCATACGGTTAAGAACCGGTAATATAAATCGTTTAGGTTAGCTTAGTTTTGTTATACTATTATTGAGTTATTTTTTTACGATTTTGTTTACTTGTAAAGCGAATCAATTGTTGTCCTTCACCTTCCCTGCTGCTCCTGACTGTCAAGGGAGTTAACCGCAGATTTTATCCAGACCAACTCAGTTTTATTACCTAAATTTCAAGTATGTTTATTTTTGTCCCATCTCATTATAATATTTACTCTACGAACGTATGCTAAATAGAGTTTCGTTTCTTAAATCAATAATATTTCCATCCTGATTCGTGAGTTTAAAATTCATTTTTGACAATAATCGATTATGTACAAGAAGGTAGACTTGATTTATTGGCTCAGATACAATAAGCCACCGGGGGGGGTGTTTGAATACTGGATATGCATAATATATATCCCTGCCGGGTTTGAATAGACTTAGAGAGGTCGACGTGGTAACTGCTATCAATTATATCACATACTAGATTCAGTGCGATGGTGGATGTTATATTAACAATATTAGGTGAGATAAGACGACCTGTTCCATATGGGTCATTATTATATCTGAGAACTGTTGGGGAGAGGGGCGGAATTAAGTTTTTTCATGAATTACATATTGTTCTAAATTGTTCATCAATAAGATTACTAACTGATATTTTTAACTCGGACGAGTCGAATCAGGGAATAATGAATGTTGGTATCTGTTGTGCACTTATTTTATAATGTTTCATAAATAATCTTGTTGCTGTATGATTAATGAAAACGTCCATAAAAGTTTTATTGACAAGATCAAGGTCTGCTGCAACGGCGTTTAGATGATGTATTGTTTCGATTATTTGTCGTTTTATGTCCTCAGAATAATGCTGGGATATATCAGAAACTACATGTTTTAAATTATTATAAATATTTAACAATTCAGTCTTCACGTCAATCGAATATGTCTTAAAGAAATCCTCATAAACTGGGACATCAAAACCCGATGTAATTGCAACTGAAATATATTTCATTCTGAAAAAAAACCCATGATTTCATTCGGTTTTTTGATATTCTGGTTGTTTTAGAAACTTTCTCTTATCTGTTTTAAACTCCTCGATTTGTGGTTCTGGTGGAACCTGATAGACCGGTGCAACTTCAGGCCATCCCAACACTGATCTAATCGAACTTTGATAAATATCTACAGTATTGTCAGGAGAAGGAATTTCAATCACCGACGATAATGTTGGTTCGTAAACAATAATTGCTATCTTGGATTCTTTCCCGGTAATATATTTAATTCTGCGCTGGAATTTCTCATTAATTTGCTCTATCTGATAACTGCCAGTTGGAACACTAACTACTTGCCAATCGGAAGTTCCATCATGGTTTGGGGAAATTATACATTTTCATAATATATATATATATATATATATATATATATATATATATATATATATATATATATATATATATATATATATATATATATATATATATATATATATATATATATATATATGTTTGTATAATTTCCCCAAACCACGATGGACAGGTCGTTTTGTTAATCGACATGTCATGGCTTTTAATGACACGAGTTTCTCCAAATGAATTTTGGCCTTATATTTTAAATATTTAATTTTGTTATCTTTCTTTTTTTCAACCTTTCAAATTGTTTGCAACAATCTTGAACTTGGTTCATTTTCAACATTGTACCAATATATAGTTAATGTTCTTTCATGTAAATGCTTTTACCAAGTTCGTAATGACGGGGACAGACCTAAAATATTTAACACTAAAGCGTACATTCAGAAAAAATGCCTTGGTTGTCAGATATTTAGTTTTGTTGTTTTTTTTATAAATTGATTTCCATGCAAACTATAAACATTTAACAATCATATTTATCAAAATGTATTGCTACTTGGACATTTCCAGCTTAACTTTCATTTAAGTTTTGAAAGCTATCGATTTTGACTTTTTTGTGAACTCAAGTAGAGAAGTTGTGTCAATACAGGACCGGGCTTCAAGTAACGCATTAACTCCTACAATACACCGTTTATATCAGCGATAAAATTAAAAGAAAAGGCAAGACAGCAAACTAACTACAAAGAATATGAAATTTAAGTCAGTACAAATATCAAATGTTGAAATTTAATAAATGTGAAAAGGTTCAGTATCTGAAAGAACGTGTAATAATAAATGAAGAAATAAATATGTATGACTTTTCTGAGATGGGCGAACTGACTTAATCGGATTATATAGGCTTGCGTCCATATGGGCATGCGCCTCTGTTTAATTCCTGAACCGCAGGCTGATAATTTTCCTTGGGGTGGGGGAGGAGGAATGAGTGCATCATCCCCCAGGCGTTGATACACTCAAAGAGAACTGTTATTTTTGCAGACATGTCCTGGGCCAATAAACTTTCAACCACATCAGCACACTCCTCAGTTAAAGAGGAGACTCGTTGGCATGCATGTATTTCCAGACTCTCTGTTCTTTCATTCTAGGTCTCCAGTCCTCATTGCAGTGTGCTATGCCACCCACCCACATGCCTCTCCGCCACAGCATCAGCTAGGGGCTTTCTTTGAATGGGAATGGATCCAGCGCACACTCAAGTTTTTCCTGCAATAGCAGCGTTAGTCCAGGTGTCAGCCATAGCAAGATGAGACGCCAGTCGCGATTGCTCTGCGACTATGACGTCACTCATCGAAACATGGCTTCTAGATGGGTAGAAGTCGTTCCACATAACCGTCTAGGTGCGGTGGTCTGGGTGAGGAAGAGGAGGCGAAGGTCCCGGTATGTGGCGCGAAGTGAGGCGATGGACGTCGTGAACGCTTCGAAACGGCAGACCGTACTTATTTCAAATTCAATCCAGTTGTACTTAAAGACAAAACTATTACCAAAAGCGTGCAAGCCACATGTGCAATTTGTCAAATAAAAATCAGATTCAAAATTTTTCCTATCACCTAATAACCAATCATATCTAGGACATTGTGCACACAAATGTAGTCCCTAACATATTTTGCTAACTAGTATGTCTGAGTAACATATAAACAAATTTTTTCAATATTAGGTGTATGGTTTGAATTTTGAATGGTGGAGAAAAATGATCATATAAGGTTCGTAGTTTTTACCCTAAAAAAGGTTTTAGGACGCCAGTCCATATGACCAGCGATCGTCTGCTTCGTCGACTATATCCGCTGCACTGCGTGGTTTTCTTACGTTTCAAATTCGGGAATGCCTCCAACCTTTGTATTACAGCCAGTGTTTTGGCGGCTTCAATCGGAGTCCAGTGAGTGCTTGTGGAAAGCTCTGTTGTAATAATAACCGAGTATCCGAACCCCAAATGTCCATGGTTGACTTCGAGGTCTCCTGGCAGCAAGTTGTTTCCAGCCGATGTACATTACAGCGCTGACGAAATTATACTCCTTTTTTCATCGCTGTTGCAGCTGAAAGTCTCATTTTCACCAGTTTCTTTGTGTCGGGTTGTTGTTCGTTAAGCTGCAAAGATGTTCGTGGAAACCAGACTGAATGGGGTTTCATTTTATTCAAGCATGGCATATCGGGGGGGGGGGCTTTGTTTGACCGTCCATATAATAGGTTTATAAATAGATCTAAATGCAGTATTCCTTCCTGCAGTCTTCTGAGGATTTAAATCAGCCGTCATTCTGCTCATTCACTGCAGAGTAAAATTTGGCCTAAGCAATACCAGTTTCTCCAACATTAGCCGAACATGGTTAAATGATGTGATCACTGGACCTGTATTAGGTCACCTTGTCGAGCCAACGTTGGACCGATCAATCATTATACAGTTTTGACATTGGGCTGACGTCGCTTGACACCGTACACCGTGACCTGACGTCGTTTGACACCGTGCTCCGTTGGGATAGCGTTGATCCGAAAGAGAGCTAATGAAGTTTGGTCAGCGTCATTTAGCCACGTTGGACCACTGTTGGAGACGACGTTGGTACAGCGTTAAAGAACGTGGGTGCGATGTATGAGATAGCAGCTTTGACTGTCCAGAAAAGATAATATTTTCAATTCGTACACCACGTACCCAGTTTTTGTTTAGTTATACCGGATGTAGCTATTATGTCTGTATGTAATAGGCATGCGCAAAGGGAAGTTTTAGTGAAGAATTACACATCTTGAATGTCATTAGTCTCTCATCTGAGAAAAGAAATTTTATTAAGGTGGATAGAGATAAATTTCTCTTCTAAAATACTGTTGATCAGTATTTCCCTACCCAAAGAGGATAAAATGACGTTGCCAAGAATATAAGCAATAAATTTCTTCCTAAACACTGTTGCCTAACAGCTGCTAATATTGTTTTAATTTTATTAAGAAGAAATTTGTCGTGTCAGACGTAAACCAATGGATCTTCTGTACATTACATGCAAAGTCCAAATATGCGCAAAGAAAGAAAATTAAAATGATTTTTCTCCTCTCTACTTGAAAATCTTTCGTCAAGCGAGGACAATACTCATGTAAATTCGTGGTTGTTCACTTCTTTTGGAAGAAATTCATCTGATATGATAATCAAGTTTTCACATTAATGCCATTAAAGGTGATTTTTTTTACTCCAGCCTTAATGGTAATTGACCTATTGTCCCTTGTAAATAATGCTGATCAATTAACCAATCAGCGAGCATAAATTATATACACCTCCTGGCAAGCTTACCTTTGTCATTTTCCTACAAGCTGCTTTTGGCAATAATGAATTGATTAAATTAAGGCTTGTAGTTGTAACTGTCAATATCTAGATTATGTAAATGGAGGAATAAGATTTATTCCTTTGCCGAAACATAGCCAAAACTTCGATGGATAAAAAATTTTTGTGGTCGCGTGTCCGGTCAACTGAATATGGAAACAACTGACGGCAATTACAACATGTTTGTTTGCACAATGTTTTTTACATGTCCCGTCGATAGCTTTAAGGGAAAAAAAATGAAATTGAAAAATATACGTAAAAATAAACATTTCTAGAATATGGGTAATCCCCTCCCCTAATTTTGGGTTTTTATGTATATTATTTTTCTTTTATAAGAATCACTGAACTCCAAAACTGCAATATAATTTAAAGTTTGAAAACTTACACTTTAATGTTGGCTTGTCTCATAAATAATGATTTATCGTCTCGATCTTTTAGGCACTTGAGTGACTCTATACTTTCTTATTAGGCTGAAGGAGGGTGGGGATACAAAAAAATGTAATAAAAAGGAAATACAAAAACAATGGTTCCAGATAATTATCGACTGATATATTAAGTAGCATCTACATGTTTACATTAACAGACAACATTGATCAAATTCCATATGACGAACAAAATATAACTTTTGAAATTATTGTGTACTTCTAAACAGTAATTGTTTACTATTATGTTATTAAGACGACAATGAATGTAATTTAGTTTAATTAACTCAAGTTAATTAAAACAATATCCAATTAATTTTTGCAATAGCTTTTTTAAACATGTGATTAATTTTGAATCATATCTTGAGTAATATGAAAAATTATTGTTTAAATGAGATATCGATTTCACTGCTGAGAGTGGGGTCTATATTCAAATATCGATTATTGGTGATACATATGCATCCGCAAGAAATCTTTCTCAAGTTGACACACCCGTATTATTTATTTGAGTAAAGGTCAAAGGGACCTATCATTCGTCGAGCTATAGCTTTTACGATATTTACTGTACTCATGGAAGGTCTCGAGTTCCGTGGAATTGTATTTGCATGTTTGATTAATAGGTAGATGTCTTAACATGATATGGACTTTTCCTTGGCATAGATACCAAGCTCTTGTGTAATATATGTACCTCATTTTCAGTTAGAAATATTCAAAAATAACTTTGGGTCAAAACAAAGCGAATCTAAAATAAAATTACTTTCTTCATATAAATTTAGTCGAAATAACATAAGTAACTGTAATTTCATACCAATGAATCTTAAAATGAGAAATTCTTTCAGGATGGAACTATTTACATTCAGTTCTTTCCCTCAAAACATATGGTAAATTCTGGACCAGTCGAAGGAAAACTTTATATATTGGTAATATTCTGTGATGAAATTCATCATAAATTCACACGTTTTCATGTGGTCAAATAGGCTATGCCAGTAATTAGGCGATAGATTTTTAACTGTTCATATTAAGTGCCATCTGAGATCTACATTTCCCACTAAAGTATTATCTCGATAACTCTAAAACAATGAATCTAATATTTGGCATTATTCATTGAGTTGTTTATACAGGCATTAAACCATATATTGCCCGCGATCTAAAACACTCTAATAAGCCAAAATTTTCGAGCACAAAAATGTTGCTACATCATTTTAAGTTTTCAATGTTTAACGATTTATAAGGTCTATTGTAACATGGGCAATGTTGATTTTCATAATGCCCTGACATATTGTAGAGCTTTCTGCCTTGCTTTAGAAAGGTTTTCTAACACTACGTGATGTGTGAAATATTATAGTCTATATTGTTATCTTCCTTAACCATTAAATTGAATGAAATAAATTTTATTGACTCCAGTGCTGACAACTACAGTAAATACTGCCATGAAGCCATTTTATACTATAGTTTCGTTCTTGATTTAAAGTAGTGCCATATTTGAAAAAGCTTTGCGCTACATGGTTGCTTTTAATAGCAGAATATTCAAGTCTTCGTATTGAACAGCGGACACAAAGAAATAAAAAGAAACAAATAAAGTTCCTTCTGCAAATTAGAATTACAGAAACACAAAATCAAACATCCAAACAACTAAAGCAGCAGACAGATTGCTTATCAATACGCAAAACCGCATACAACTGAATTCTTAATATGCTGGCTTTAGAGAATAAAAACTATATAGGTATGCCTATATGATATATAGTTCAAGTTTTGGGAAGGACGCAAACATCTTCGGTAGTGCAATATTTTACCGCGTATAACGCGCGGCGAAATTAAAACTATTCTCGACGACCCATCTCAGTTGTTGCAAAGTGCGAGTGGAATGGTTTCGTCTTCGCTGGTATGCAGTATACCGTGCCTTATCCACAAGCATAAACATTTCTATTTTTTTGTTCCCAAAGACTCGGATAAACTTAACAGAATTCCAATAGAAACAGCATTATTTTTGTCAATGACTTAAACGACATAAATACAGATACATACTAATAAGCCTGATGGTAGCATTAACCTAACAGATGTTCCGGAAGATTTCTTTTTCATGAGGTAAAAATGTTATTTCCTGATATGTTACACGTGTTACGTATATAAAAGCATGCTTCAAGTATATTAATATGAATAAAACAGTACTCATTCGATATAATATAAAATATCGTTATCCCAATGCAATAAATAAAATATTTCGTCATCCCAATGCTGATTTGTACATTCAATGTCACGTTTTATCTTATTACCGGTGCTAATTTTCACGTTAATGACGCGACTTTTAAGCGCGATACCTTTATTGACGTTAAAGTATTTTAACTATATCTGATTACATCATTCTTAAAAAAAAAATTTAAAAAATGTCTTCTTCTTCTTCTTCTTCTTCTTCTTCTTCTTCTTCTTCTTCTTCTTCTTCTTCTTCTTCTTCTTCTTATTATTATTATTATTATTATTATTATTATTATTATTATTATTATTATTATTATTATTATTATCAACATCATCATCATCTACTGTTAGAGCTTACGTTTTAATCTTGTAGGAATTTATAGTTTCCGTGTTTAATGTTTTATGCTAATGTTTTTACCAATTTTACATGTCTAGAACTAAACTTTTAATTTGGCATTTGGATAACAGGGCGAGGGCTAAAATATTTTCCACTGAAGTGTACACTCAGAATAAAAATTGGCCTGGCTGTAAGTATTAAAAAAAATAAATTTTGAAATTAAACACAGTTATCAGTCAAGTGTATCATAATGTATTTCCACTTTAAAATTTCCTGCTCATTAATTGTTTTATTTACTGATAGCTATCAACTTATGATATTTAGTGTGCACTCAAGTAGTGGACTTGTGTCAATACAGGGCAGGCTTCCAGTGACGTATTAACTCCTACAATGTACCGTTTTCACTGGCAATAAAATAAAAGCGTAAAGAAAAATGAACATGAAGTTTGATTCAGTACAAATAGTAAATAATGGAATTTAACAACTGTGAAAATCTTCAGTAATTGAAAGTACGGCATTTAGTAATAATAATAATAATAATAATAATAATAATAATAATAATAATAATAATAATAATAATAATAATAATAATAATAATAATAATAATAATAATAATAATAAAAATAAATAATAATAATAATAATAATAATAATAATAATAATAATAATAATAATAATAATAATAATAATAATAATAATAATAATAATAATAATAATAATAATAATAATAATAATAATAATAATAATATAAATAATAATTATATAAATAATAATAATATAATTAATTAATTAATTAATTAATTAATTAATTAATTAATTAATTAATTAATTAATTAATTAATTAATTAATTAATTAATTAATTAATTAATTAATTAATTAATTAATTAATTAATTAATTAAATCTATATGGCGTTTTCTCATGAACGGTCGTGATGCAAAACCTAGAGCTTTCCTTTGCATGAAGAAAAGTAATGACCACCGTTGTTTTGTGTTGTTGTAAAAGCTGGATTTACGCGATCGAAGTGTATTCCATTTTGAATCTACTTTCTTCTACGTGTATTTGAAATTATATTATCAGGAGTTTCAGAAAATTCTCGTTCAGTATTCTGATATAAGCAATAGTTTTGACAATAACTAAATGTGAGAAAAATTAATGCCTGCAACGTAGAAAAGTGAAAGGGATGTGTCACTATGTCACATGATGAACAATCGTGTAGATTCTATATTCATCACCATGATCCTATCATAAAATAATTTTGCATTGGTCCTACGTGTAAAAAACTTCAATCATGTCGGGCAATTCAACATATTTACATCGTTCTTGCTTGTACACAGTTCTAATATTTTCAAAAACCTATTCTTCGTAAAGTTGATAAAGACAGCCGAATAATGAAGTAATCTTTTTCTTCAGAAACAAAGCAGCTCGAGCTGTCTTATGCAACAAAAATGACCTAATAAATACAGAGATGACCTGGAGGAGATAATATCGACAACGATGTCATTAATAAATAAATATGATGATGGCACAGCAGTAAAAAAAAAACAGATGAAAATTTAACTATGATTTGCTTGTGGAAAATCAGAAAAATGAAAGAAACAAATAACACGTAAATCAACTCGAAATGCGTCTCACACCAATATGCTATATCATCACATTTCGGGATTTTGTTGCTACTTAATAATGTAGTTTGATTTTATGACTTGCTTAGGAGCGTTATCGTAAGGTTGAAAAAGGGGCCTAGTAAAGGTCATTGAGGATAAGTGAATATTTTTTGGAGAGTTCTCCTATTATCTTTTCCATTCATGTTTGATCGGAAGTGTCGATACAAAGTGTCGATGATTCAGATATCGTCCGATATATGAGGTCAGGGACTTACTTCATTAAATGAGAAAAAGAAAGTTGCAATGTATGTCTTGAAAAAAATGTGGTAGGCAAACAATTGTATTTAGAATTGTGTAAACACGAAGATAGCGTTAAAGACTCCGTGTTTAAAATGTTAATGATAATAGGGCAGGTGCGACTACTTCCAAATCGATGTTTTATTGTGACGGAAATGCACTTTAACCTTAAGAACGTAGCAAAGGGTTTTTTGTGTTCATATAATCTTAGTTTATAAAGGTTCCCATTTTTTAATTTTTTCTTTATCGCTTGTAATAACTCGTTTTTTTTTTTAAAGAGATGGACTTATTTTTTTCCTCATTTCGGTTGCATGTATGTATTAACACACAGACACCCTTCCTGCAAATACAATGCGTTAAAACTACATTGTGTTAGCTAGGAAATCAAATTGCATGGTGGATTTTCCTGACTAATGCTCTTTGCATGTCACTTTATTCAAGCAGTACGCGGTAATACGGTCTTACAGCTGAACCTGCAGTGTTTATGCAGTCAAATGATCATTTTTACTGAAAAAGATTGTCGTTTACAGTCAAATTGAATCTACACGATAAATTATAAATCAATAAAGAAGCTAAAAAAGAAAATAAACAAACAATTTTTGTATAGAAATTATACAATTTTGTTTTCTTTACACTAAAATTATTGTGCTGGATTATGCACAATATTAAATAAATAAATCTTTTGAAATTAATGATGTCATCAGTTATAAAATGCACACATGATCTTAATATATTTTATCTACCTGGATGGTTATAACTCGTGTTTTTGGTGCAAACTTAAAATAAAACATCATTATAAAACGATATGCAGATTCTACGTTTACAATATTTCCTTGTCCGTATCTTTCACATTGTCACCTCTTCCTAAACCGTAATATCAACATCATTCTGTTTTGAATCCATGATGAGACAAAAGTAATTTTCAAAATCATGTTCGAAAATAATAATAATAATAATAATAATAATAATAATAATAATAATAATAATAATAATAATAATAATAATAATAATAATAATAATAATAATACGATAATAATAATAATAATAATAATAAAAATAATAATAATAATAATAATAATAATAATAATAATAATAATAATAATAATAATTTTAATAATATTAATAGTAATGACAATATCAGTAGTAGTGGTAGTAGTAGTAGTCGAGATGACATTGCAAAATTATGTCATTAATACATATAATGGTTTTTTTTTAATTGATATCCTCAGTCTGTACAATGCCTTAAATGATGTCATGCGCATAGAGACATTAATAAAAAGCAGATGAGTTAAAAACTATCAATGGGACTTTATTAAAACAGCATCAGTTAGTGTATACATGTCTGGTACTAGGGTAAACTTGCAGACTCTTGTCGGAAAAAAAATCCATATTAAAACCGCCATAGAAGTTGACACACAATCCCATGCCACTGCTTTCTTTTCCTCTCACGCGCGCGCTTTCTTTTGTTCATGTTGCATTTGAAAATATTGATACTGTAATATTTGGGGATTTGTCCGAGAAGGCCCGATTCATTTTGCATTTACGGGGCTACCTTACCTTCGTGTTACCTCACCGAGTTTATACTTTATTTTTATTTTTTTTAGAGAATGGACATTCACGTATTTAAAATTTCTTTTAAAACAACATTTTAAATAAATATCTGCATTAGTTCTGGTTTTTATAGAAATAAGATTTTTTTCTTCATTGAAACATTGGCTGTTTGTTAGTAGTGCATACCTGAAAAGTCAGTACAAGCTTTCTAGTTTGACGTCAAACAGAGCAAAAAATACTATTTCAAAATTTATTGTTTATTTCCAGAGCTTTGGATTTGTTTACTCAAACTGACACTTTGTCAGATAGTTGACCACATATATTTGAGGTGTTATCTGGCTTGGACACACGATAGAGAGTACACTCTAACAGTCTTTGATGTTACCGATGATGTAAATTATTTCCTGAGATGTACTTAAAAAGTTCTTGAAACGGGGTGGTACAGGGACGGAGTTTCTGACAAATGTGAAATGATTTGTAATTACTCAATGAACCAATGACTAACTTCCCGTATCATTCTGATACCACGTTGCCATAACCTTATATATCCGATCCTATCACCTGTCTTTTTGGAAAAATAGACACTAATGACTCCGAAAAGTTCTAATAGCACAACTGTATGACATTGGACGGACACTTCATAAACACTGATCGTAAGAACTGTCCTCCAGATATGAAAAAAAAAAAAAAATCTAGAGCTCTCACAGAGAGGCGAATACTGTAAACCGTTATTGTTCTGGAGAATGTTTGTACTGTAAACAGATTACGTGTCAGTCAAGAGGGTATAAATAGAAACGGTTGAACACTGATCCGTCACAAAACTGGTATAAGCTGAGCACTTACATACTCATATCGAAAAAGAAGCAAGACACCATGCAAGCTGTCTTCATTATAACCCTTATAGGCTTTGTGGCCATTGCAGGTTCTCTCTCTCTCTCTCTCTCTCTCTCTCTCTCTCTCTCTCTCTCTCTCTCTCTCTCTCTCTCTCTCTCTCTCTCTCTCAAACTGTCTAAAAGGACAAATGGTAAGTATGTTTTATGCTTTATATAATAAACTTGAAATGGCAAAAATGGTGGGATATTTTTTTACTTTAAACTTTATGTAACATTCTTTAAATGAATGCATATTTTGCGAAGTTTATTATACGATCGAAAGCTTCCATAATTTGCATGAAACAAATGATAAAGTTGCAACTGTTCAAGAGGCTCATAAGGATTTTTACAAAGGCCTAAAAAGGCGCATGCGTAGACCCCACGTTTTTGTGCAAAACAAGTCACACTAAACTGTACATTTTCAAGATTTAAAAATCCTGACTGGCATTCTAACATTTGTGTTTAAGTATACATGTTATTTACCTATTATAACAGTGTTCTAAATATATTTTATTTTACATTGATATTTTATAGGAAGAATAATAAGCGAAGACGATAATGGAGTTTAACTTTTTCTGGATTTTAGAAGCACAATCCTTAAGTTCTTTTAGTAGGCAGAGATACTGAAATGTTTGTGATAATAAACATTATTTATTTTGCATGTATTGTTGGCTGCTGTTTTCTTTTTTTTTACGGCTAAATATGTAAGTTTATTGCAGCAATCACATATATTTTAATTCAGTGTGTATTTCGCTTACAGCCGGAAATCCGGTTTGTTTGTGCACTATGGAGTACATTCCAGTGTGTGGACTGGACGGGAAGACGTATGGAAACCAGTGTGAAATGGAGTGCAAGTAATGATAATATATAACGCTAAAACTTGTCCTTAATAGTCTATGTTTATCTTCCTTTATGTCTAAATTACGTGAGAAAATTTAACATGTTGAGTGTGATTTGGATACCTTTATCTCCCAAATAAGTTCCAATAATTTTCCATAAACAATAACAAAGCTTCATACCTTAAATTTTTAACGAAAGAAAACAGCAACTGTTGACCGTTTTGGAAATCTTTCAGAAAACGTAGAATAAGATAAGAAGATTCTTTCTCTTGTTTGGTACAAGCACGTGCCAAGAATATGGGAGATGACAAAAATATGCCAGTTCCTTTACTTACGTTTCACTTGTTGATCAAAAAAATTCATTGGCACGAAGAAAGGCGATAATATGGCGAATTGATGAAAATCAATAATTGATTGGTTATGATAAATAAATAATCGATCTTTGGTTTCATTCGATTCCAAATGCTAACGTATGCAATGTATTTTTGTTAACAGTAACTCTAGGAAATGTCGATTAAGCCCTTAGTTAGTCTAATGAACTTTTAAAATGCAAATCCAATATAGCACAAACATGAAATTGGTTCCAATGTTTGCTCAGACCTATTGTATTTTTTTTTCTTCAAATTTTTGTGTAATAACATGGCGAACAAGTTATTGCATATATAATGCCTGGAATGAAAGCTGTAGTAATTAAGAGTATAATTCAATGAAAGTAAAAGGAGACTAGTTGATTATTTTTGTTAGAAAAAAAACCCAACTGAAGCAGGGATACAATGAACCCTTCAATTGTTATTTCTTTATTTATATTGATAAACATGATTTTTACAATAATTTAATTTGAGACCATTTCTTTCATTTCTTGTTTAATAAAATCACGCAAAGTAAATCGGGTTTAAATTATCATCTGGACCCATGTTTAAATCTTAACTTCCTGTTAAAACAGATATATTTGCTTGCATGTTATAAACTTCTGCTGCTTAATCGTCAGGCGGACGTTCAGAAAAATATAAACAAAATACGTGTAGCTGTTCTTTACTTGCATTTATTGACGGAATGTTAAATGAGGAGTGGCATTGCAAGATGAAAAATTATTAACTTATTAATCCGTTATTTTAAGTTTGATACTCAATTTTCCCCATCTTTTCAGTATTTCCGGAACTGTGCTTTTTCTCATCTTTTACTCCATTCAACTAACGTTTTGTGAATGGTGGAGCTTTTATCCATTTTACAAGAAATCCTACTTCACAAAATGCTACCAAGTTCGCGGCGAAATGCGCAAGTAAATGTTCAGTTACATACAGTATTTTATGTGTGGATCATAAAATTGATCCGAATTTTAAGCATTTTGGAATAAATATAGAAGTATAAGGCTCTCGGAAATAACGATCTTGTAGTTCCTATTCATATTTCAGAAAGATGACTTTCGGTCGACTCTTTATAACCAGGCTTTGTAGACGTTCCGTTGACTCCTTCGCATACATGCATGCATACATATATAGACCGGATCAAAGGACGTTCATAGTGATTTCATTATAACATAATAAACTGATAGTTGCGATGGTAAAGCTGCCATTATTAAATCATTTCCGTACTAACAAAATGTTATATAAAATCTAATTTATAACAGATATTAGACATGCGGCAGAAATTGTCTAAATGATACTTTGATTAGCTCTTCATTACAACTTGCGTTATGGAGTCGCAAAAGCGTCAACGTCATTAAGAGCTTCCATGATTTCTTCAGACAAAACTGTTGAATTTCGACCTTTTACACAGGTAACACAAGTTGAAATATGTTATAAATACATCTTTTCTACATTTTCTAGTGGAGTTAAATTGGATCACACTGGACCATGTGATACGCCGAAGGAGCTCGATTGCCCCTGCCCTCGTATTTACGATCCCGTTTGTGGAACTGACCATGTTACCTATGCAAATGAGTGTGTAATGAAATGCAGGTAAGCAATAAAGAGATTATCGATGTGTGTATGTGTGTTGCAGTTGGGTATGGGTGTGATTGTGCATGGGATTCAGTCAGCATCTGATCCTGGAACAAAGAACACTTTGATATGACAATAAAGATGTATCCCAAGTCATAACTGATTTCGAAACCGGCGAAAAAAAAAAAAAAAAAAACCAAATGATCAGGGAACAGTGTGATGAAGTTATGTATGTGGTCGCCAGGCTTTAAACCACAATGATGGCAGCTGTGTGTAAAACGGCCTGGGTTACAAAAAATATCTTAAGCACATAATTGTAAAATGGCGAAAACATAAGGTTTTTTTGTTTTTTTTAAATTCTATTTTTTATTATCCCCGTAATGGGTTGACCATTGGGTCGGGGAACCATCCCAAGGTCACGTTACGATCAACATTTCTTGTTTCCAGATGAACTAGGGATAGTAAATATAGTTTATATTAAAAGAAAGAAAAAAATAAATAAAAGACAACACAAACATGCACACACTCATGCACGCATGCATATGTCACAATGTAGGTGACATAAGCTTTAGAAAATAGTGTTTTGTTCCTGTTTACCATCCGATCAGTTACAAGTTACCTATTGATCTATTGAGGTCCATTTCTTAAGAAATTGGTCCTCTTTTTTTGTTTATCTCAGCAGCATATTTTTCAACGTTCTTATACATTTCAACTCTCTGCTTAAAAGCATAGATGGAAGGATTTTGCATATTGAATCTGAAAGTATAAATGTAATATTTTCCCAAAATAAGCAATAAATTACACAAACTGTCCAGTTGTTCACTTCCTAAAAGTATTTCCTTTTTTGACAGATGTACAATATTTGGGCAAGATGGTGCGAAATGATCAATAATACTGTACCAGAACTGTGAAGTAATATTGCAATCATAGAAGAGATGTTCAATACTTTCATTCTCTCTTGAAAAGAATAAACATATTGGACGACAACAAATGTAGGTTTTGCAAGAGAGCGAAAACATAAGTTAGGTTGAACTTATTGTCTTCATCCAGATTCGACAACTTAAAATTTGTTTTCATTCTTTTAGCTCTTACTTTTCAAAATATGTACGGATAAAACTGAATAAGTCGACAGCTTTTTAATAATATGTCAAAGTAGACTCACAAACCAGTTTTAATCATCTTCACTAGCCAAGGTTCCGGGAGCCCCGAGTGGCCGAGTGGCCTAAAGCGCTTTCCGTTACAGATCACTGCGATCTCTCCTCTGTCTGCGTGGGTTCGAGTCTAAGATTCGGCGAATGTGGATATGTGAGTAAGCTTTCCAGTGGCTTCTCGTGGGTCGGTAGTTCTTTCCGAAGATTTCCCGGTTTCTTCCTCTATCATTAATACTGGCCGCCATGTATAGCCTATTGTGTGCTGAAAAATGTTGTTAAGCCCAAGAACAACAACAATAACAAGCCAAGGTCCCCACATATTAACCTATGTACACCTCAGCGGATCGATCAGATATTTCAATGCTATCTTTTAGCGAAATCTATTGGATATCACGAGTTGCCTCTCTTAGTAAGTAATGCCGACTCACCAACAGTGTGCAACAGCGGTGCATGGTATGTCGACCGAAAATGGTGGATGTAATTGACTTTAGAGGGATTTTTTTTTTATAAGTTTAACATTGAAAATACAAGAGTAGCATTTACAGATGTAGTTGAGGGTAAGACTGTATCTTTGCAAATATGGATCGGCGGTGAAAAATTGCTTTTGAGTCCATTCCAGTTATGTGATCCCCTTGTCCCAATCATGATGGAACAGTGTTCATATTTAAACAACTTGATTTTAATTGGATGAGGTGGCTCACCGCCGCATACAATGAAATTCACAGACCTGAAGCATTGAGACATCTGATCAATCCTCCAAAGTGTAGAATAATATATCGGAACCGTGGCTAGCGAAGATGGGCTTTTAATGGTACAAACACGTTTCGTTCTCTAGAGGTGTCCTAATGGTTCACGAGGGTGAGTGCAAGGTCAAGAGGTCAGTTGCTGGTTGCGCATGTCCCATGATCTACATGCCAATTTGCGGAAAGGATGGACATACCTACGGCAACGATTGTGACATGAAGTGCGGGTAAGTCCTGGAAAGATTCAGTTAAATATATGATTTTTATTTTAGTCTGTATCCAAGAAAAACGTACATGTTTCCTCGTTACCGGTATAAATAGGATGCAATTATTTCATGTTCATTACAGATCAAGCTGTACAAATATTACACCGCGTGCTTCGATGGCTTCTGTGACATTTAACCAATTGTGATTACGTCTGTCTATAAAGTGAAGTTTAAATCCATGCTCTCTGACTGGCATAAATTTAAGTATATAAACCAAGGAAATGTCTAAAGGGATAAACCAGATATTAGGAGCTATGTTGGTTTGAAAGTCTTTCATGGATGAAAATGGGAATCCTATGTATTGGTATGAAAGTCTTTCATGTATGAAAATGGGAATCCTATGTATTGGTATGAAAGTCTTTCATGTATGAAAATGGGAATCCTATGTATTGGTATGAAAGTCTTTCATGGATGAAAACGGGAATCCCATGTATTAGTATGAAAGTCTTTCATGGATGCAAAGGGGAATCCCATGTATTGGTATGAAAGTCTTTCATGGATGAAAACGGAATCCCAAAGAAAACAACTATTAATACACATGACATAAAATAACAATACTGTATACGTTAATTTCATATGCTTGGAAATACCCTAATTTGAACCAGCTTATGGTTCTTGTTGTAATGATTTAATTCAAAATATTAAGTTCATTCTAATTAAATGATTAAATTATACTCGTTCAGGCTTTTGGGGGGAATGTATACGAATTCATCTTTCTCTATAAGAAGAGTCCATACAAAATGTATAAAAATAGCACAGTAATAAGCTGAACTTAAATATATTGGGGTAGTGGTCAATTCTATAAATTATTTGTTCAGACCAAGAAAGCGTAGACTATCCATTCGAGTGAATAACATAAAGTACTTTTTCGTAGCATTGAAATTGCAATTTTAACTTGTAATACATTATTTGGAGCATGTTAACCTAACGAAATAATATAGTAGAGTGATAATGTGCACGAAACATATGGTTGGGTTCACGAATCATTCGTTAGTAAGAACTTCGAATGTATTCTTCTTTAAAACCAAATAACACGGACCATTTTCAAGAATGTAAGTCTTACATCTGATTGTAGGATTAGGCCAATTCATTCGTCAGTTTTAAGTCAAACGTATATGTCAGCCAACCTGATTACTCGATTCCAGAGTAAAGTTTCCATCTAGACTTCGGTTATGTTTGGCAGTCGAGGCTTGCTATTCCCCAAAGATGGGTGATACAATCCTGTGTATAATAATGATATTTACAGTAACAACTGGAGTAATTAGCTCAGTTGTCTGTACACTCATAATGCGAAACGATAGTGTTATTGGCATGATGTAGTCGAGATAGATTTCTTCTGAAAATAGTTTGGTAAATTTCAAAAAGGAGAACAAACAACAAAGATACAAATAGCAAACAAGGGGCGTGAAGTGGATAGCAAGTGACTAACAGACAAAAGTAAAATCAGAGGGTCAATATTTCGGTGCGAGTATTATGCATTCTGTAAAATTTCCTTAAATACTGTTGGTAACATATTTTTATGTAAACGATTGTTCTAAAGTTAAACTTTTTTTAATATTTTCATCCCTGTTTATTGATATGACAACAATCTGTACCCATTGTTGATGACTTTGATACGAGGATGCTTTTTATCAAGTTTGGTTGTATTCTGTTCTGCGAAAAAATTGATTCAATCCTTAGATATTTTTAATAATGGCGGCTCAATTAAACACGGGATCAGCATCACTTGTAAACATTTGCTAACCCTTTATACACTAGTGCGTGATATGGTCTGATTCTGAAGACTGTCCTTTGCGATAAGGCAATATTATTTTTTTCTATTTTTAGTAACAGTAAGCCTGTTTGATATTAAAACAAATGCATTACTTTTATAATTTGTAACAATCTTAATGTTCTTCATGTCTCGATACATTCGATAAAGTTTGGACCATTTCTGGTAAGTGGTTTAGAAATGGTTGTCGTTGAAATTTCTTGTTATTGCGTGGCTGATTTGCATAATGTTTTCTTTACAAATTGGCAAACACTTTATTGCAGGATGCTTTGAATCAACTTTTATAAAAGCGCTTGTTATAAAGATGAAATCTCATTTTTTTTCTTCAATGTTATCCTTGAATACTTTGAATATGCAGACTAAATTGAACCTTCCTTCACCGTCAACTAACGTCAATAGACTCATCTCTAAAGCAATCATTCTAAAATTTACCATTCAAAAATTATGGCTGTATATTTTTTTCTGATTTATACAGCCCAGATTGCATCTGCAACCAAATGTTTCGAGCCACATAGCTGGCTAACAAAGACGGTGTTACTCTAGTAGATTTTGACATCATTTTTCACACAACATAATGACCATTTTCAGTGGAGTGGAGTTGGCTCATGAAGGAGTGTGCAAGACAACGAGTTCAGTTGAGCATGCCTGCATCTGTACCATGGAATACAACCCCGTGTGTGGTACTGACGGTCACACCTATGGAAACGAGTGTGCTCTGAAGTGCAAGTAAGCTGAATATATACATTTTGTGAAAGATGTAACGCATTATACGGTTTCTATCTTACGACTGGTTCTCATATTAAATGCATAAAATTAAATATCATGCAGAACATGCAATTTTTGCCTTGAAAGTAAGCTTGTAAATTGTTGTCCGATTTCTTTCCTACTGCTGCAATAAAATGGATAAACCTTAACCCATGTTAGCACAGCATGAACATACTATCGAGGAAGGTGATTCAACGGAAGGTAAATTTAAAGACAAAAACCAATGGAAATTCTCTTCATTTAGACGTCACGTTGAGCCAAAATACACACATGGGACAACACTTTCACAACAAGGCTAAGTGTAGCTCTTTACTCATGTAATATTCCTGCATTAAATCACATTAATACCTCTATCGAGTTCAAAGGAAGACCATGTTTCTTAAAATAATAGTGGAGTCAGCTTGGCAATTAAAAATTCTAAACAGTTGCTGTCTTCTCTGAATTTCTGCGTTTATATTTTATTATTGAACTTTAATTTCAGAGGTGTTGCATTGGCCCACATGGGAGTGTGCAAGGTAAAGAGAGCCGCTGAAAATGTATGCATCTGTCCTTTCAACTACGAACCAATGTGTGGCAAGGATGGCAAAACTTATGGAAACACGTGCGCCATGAAATGCAGGTAAGGGTTGAGTCACAAAGATACTTTCTCTTGTACTTGTGCTACTTTAGCTTCAAAACTATATTTCAGGTTCTTGTACGAAAAAAAAAAACAACTCCATTTTTATCTGTGATGGGGAGAATGGTAAATACATTGCCATATATTGGACTTAAACCAGGAAAGATTTGTTTGCAGTTTTACTATGCATGTCCCATAATATCACTGAAGACTGAAACAAACAGAACAACCATACATGTTCTTGTTAAAAGGTGTAAATTTAAATTTACACTCTTATTCGCCCATCCCACCTGTTCAGTATAATGAAAGGAAACAAAAGTTTGGCCAAATGATCAATCACTAGCTTTTATGTAACAAGGTGAACTTATTTGAAACGTTTAATAAGACGGTGCAAACAGGAATTAAAACAAATACGAAAAATACAACTTAAAAGCAGTGGTCCAGAATAACATCATGTAGAACATAAACGCAGACAAAAGTATGGTTTTCTATCATTTGACATTTATCCATACCTGCAACAAATACGTATGGTTGTCTCTATTTCAGTGGAGCAGAGCTTTCACACGAGGGAGAATGCAAAGAAAGTATCGCCGCTGTCAATGAGACAGAGGACGCTGCCTGCATCTGCACAGCAATCTACAAACCTGTGTGTGGTCAAGACGGAAAGACGTACGGAAATATGTGCGACATGGAATGTGTGTAAGTATTTTCAGTCAAGCCCCTTTCAACATATGGCAAAATGTGCGTTGCATGTACTGAATCGTTTACTGTATGCATGTATGTATGTATGTATGTATGTATGTATGTATGTATGTATGTATGTATGTATGTATGTATGTATGTATGTATGTATGTATGTATGTATGTATGTATGTATGTATGTATGTATGTATGTATGTATGTATGTATGTATGTATGTATGTATACAAGATACTTCATGATTCTCAATTTTGGTTAAAATTATTCAAGCAATTTCGAAATGTCATTTAGGATCTTCTTAACGTTTGTAATAATCGCGAACATGTTTGAAAACAGATCAGTATTTTTCCTACATATCTGAACTTAGGGAGACGTGTTCATTAGTATTGAGAGTTGACCAGACAGAGGCAGTACTGTATATTACGTAGTATGCAAAGAGGTACAGAATGAACGGACGACGTTGTCCGAAACAGTCGTCATAACCTGTTTAGCCAAGAAGTTTAACGGGTTGCCACTTTTGTTGTTCATCATCATCATCGTCATCATCATCATCATAATCATCATCATCATCATCATCATCATCATCATCATCTTCTTCTTCTTCTTCTTCTTCTTCTTCTTCTTCTTCTTCTTCTTCTTCTTCTTCTTCTTCTTCTTCTTCTTCTTCTTCTTCTTCTTCTTCTTCATCATCATCATCATCATTATCAATCCATAAACCCAAAAGGTCGTTGAGGCACCACAGTTGACTTTGCAAACAATTCCCTCCATCTTTTCTTGTTCTCAACTGCCCTTTGGGACTCTCCAAATCCCATGCCTGTCCACTCCTTAATCCTGTCTTCCAACCTCTTTTTTTCTCTTCTGCAGAACCCTCGCACTGTGCCTTGAAAGATTGTTTTTGCCAGTCCAGATGATCTTAAGACATGAACATACCACTTCACTTTGCGCCTTTTTACTGTGGTCATGAGGTCTTCGTAGGATCCGATGGCTCGTTGGATCCTGGTGTGGTCTTCTTTGTTGTTTACCTGGTCAATGTATGAGATTCCAAGATTTTGCGGTAGCATCTCATTTCGAAAATTAGAATCCTTCTTTGTAGATCTGATATAATTCTCTGTTTCACAAGTATACAGAAAGTAGATATGACAATCGAGCGCATTAGTCATTTCTTTGGAACCAAAAGCAATTTTGGTATCTTTCCATATTGGTCTCAACCTTATTATTGCTGATGTAGTCTGGGCAATCCTGCAAAGCAGTTCTGGTTTGGAGCCTTCATCTGTGATAATTGATCCAAGGTATTTAAAGCTTGTGACTCTTTTCAGCTTCTGTCTAGTGACCTTTATTTCTGTACTGTTACCATAGGTACTGTTTGTCATCAGTTTAGTATTTTCAGCTCTAATGTCCATACCGTATGCAGTGGAGGTTGTGTCGCGGTGCTCAATTAAGTCAGCTGATTTTTTTTCATCTCCTGCTAAACCATCAATATCATCTGCGAAGCGAAGGTTTGTGATTGTTCTTCCCTCGAACCTGACAGAGTCCTTGTGGTCATGCAAGGCATCCTCCATGATCCTTTCCAGAAAAATGTTGAGAAGTGTTAGTGACAGTATACATCACTGTGTGACTCAAACTGTTGTTCGAAACCAATCTCCTCTGCTGCCATTGATGAAGGCAGTACTAGTGGCTATGTCATAGAGCTGCTCAACAACCTGCATCAGGTTTGAGCTAATGTTGTACTTCCTCATAGTTGTCCATAAGGCTGCATCCATACCTTATCAAAGACCTTTTTGAAATTTATAAAGACGTGGCATATATTCTGCTGATGCTGAAGGTAATTATTGCAAAAAGAGTCTAAGATTAAAGATTTGTTCTGTGATAATCCTTCTTGTTCTGAAGCCTGCCTGATCTGCAGCAATAATTTTCTCTGCTTCAGGCCTTAGTCTGTTGAGAAGTATCTTTAGCATGACTTTGCTCGTGTGACTGATCAAACTGACGGTTCTGTGGTAGCATAGCTGTAGGTTTCCTTTCTTGGGAAGCACGATGACCAAGGATCGAGTCCATGTGGCGGGCCTTCTCCTGTCTGCCATATCTTGTTGCAGATTGTTCTTAGGAATGTAAATGTCTCTTCTCGTCCTGCTTGAATGAGCTTTGCAGGTATGGTGTCAATGCCAGCTGACTTTCCTTTCTTTAGTGACTTAACTATAATTTATACTTCTTCACGAAGGATGAGGTTGGCATCAATATCTTCTGCTTGAGGGTAATTTGGTACTGCTGGATTTCCTTGGGTCTTATGATTGTACAATTCTGAGCAGTATTCGGTCCTGCACTTGGGGATCTTTTGATCTTCTACGATGAATTTGTCTGATTTATCTTGGATGGTTGTAGTTGTTCCTTGTTTATGGGTTGTGAGATCTTTCACCAGTTGATATGCCATTTTGCAGTCATTTCTCCTCAGACTGTCTTCGATTTTGCAGCATTATATTTCTGTACATGTTTTATTTGCCTTTTTCATGCTTTTCCTGATCATGTTGAACAGATGACATTATTTTTTCATGCTTAATATGAATATTTCAATGATAATATTTGGTCAATACAGTTGAAAATTATTCATTAACAAACATTTGTATTTCTTCAGCCACGTGAAACTGGATCATTTGGGTGAATGTGCAGCAACTACCACTAAACCTGCTAACTGAAAAACAAGAGTGCGACCAATGATGTTTTTTTTTTCTCCAAGAACAGTTAAATGAGGAATGTAATCGAATATATACAACATTCAAAGCTTCACATGCTTCAAGCTAAAAAAGAAATCTTACATGTCTTGTAAATATGATAGTAATGTTACCGACTAATAATTTCTAGCAGAATTTATTTGACGAATTTAGAACCTGCCTTGATACGATTCTAGTTGCAGCAAGAATTGTGGACCTCAGTATGGATAGCAATTTTAATCGTCATGAAGATATACGGATATGTATACAAGTTAGGACTTTTTATTTATCGTTGTGAATTGAGGACTGGAAGTGAAAATATAAATGTTTAATAGTTTTAAGTGTTTGTACGTAACATATAACTGGTTTAAGTTTGTTATATTAATAATTGATGGTTCGATGATTTCAATGTTTTCATACGAATAAAATGTGATTGGAAATGCACGCTTTGATGGTTTTAATTGCGTTCGTAAATACTCTGAAATTTATTTTAAGGCCGTTTATATTAAGTATATATGACAAAGTATCAATTTAGCAAAATCAAAATAATGTGGACCTAAAGTTGTTTTTCATGTATTTCATTGTCTCAAGAATTTGCTGTCGAAATTTATAGAAAACAGTACACTGTGGTTGAATAAATTGCTTATATAACGCCCATTTAAGTGCGAGAGGTTTCAATTATCGAGATCTTACTGTATCTTAGTTTGATTATGCTAAATAATTTCAGATGTATCTATAATCTTAAATTTGGCCCTCGTCTTTATTGATATCGCCTTTTCACGTTATTTGTGTTTTCTTCAGTATGTTTCCTTCTATTCAATGAACACTTACCTTCCTGGCTTTTACTCTCAAAATCTGATGAACTGGAAGCGCCAGTTCAAAACTCCTAAATTAAAAATGGTCCTTCTACTTAGAGCCCTTTCTGGGGACCAACTTGTTATAATGATTTAGCCAAAAGCAGCTTTACGAAGATACTGAAGATTTTATTTTAATCTGTTCTAACTAAAGACAGAAACAGTGAGCACGTTTTGGAATGTGTTTGTGTTTCGGGCTTCAACAATTTTGAGAATAACGATCCCAATTTCTCAAATATTTTTTGCACAAAACTTTACTTCAGTCTAGAAATACCCTTTGTTTTTTATTCTGATTGGAACAATAACTTTTTTGAATACAAACACTAGTAGGGAACAGATTTGACGAAAAACAAATTGAAAATGTTAAAGAAACACACCCTCTATGTATTCTATATGGATGCAGTAGATGAATATTGTGAGCAAGTTAGTCCGACAACCCCAACCCCATCGCAAAAATAACGTGACAACATATTTCATATAAAACAGAACAAAACCAGCAACATGTATGTACAAGGAGACAAAACTGAAAATGCCTCCATGGGACGTGATTTAAGACAAAATACACTGTTATTAATGTGCAAACTAGTGTGCAGGAAAAAATTACGTCATGCTTCCCACACAACGAAAAAAGCTTTTAATCAATTTCTTTCGTTAGATTGTCCCTCAGGCTATAATAATTTGCGCGACTCTGTCTCGAAATGGTGATTGGTCATCAATGCTTATCACTGAGCTACTTGCATACGTATCACATGCAAAGTTACAGACAATTATGCACAGGAATAATGTGACATTTCTTTAAGTCATTGACGTCTTTGAATGAAGATCAATATAGTGTGCTGATATGTCAATAGTCTTGATGTATCACAATTATAAAATCCAAAATGTATTTAAATGGATTCACATTATTTCCAAAACAGATGATACATACTAAAGTCTGAGTACTTTGCAATTACAATAATGAAATAAATCAATTAAATCGATCAGCTGAATTGAGCATAACCATTTGACACCATTAAGATAGATATTTATACTCGGAATAACTAATTCTCAAGTAAACATGTCATAACAAACTGACACGCAGGTTTAGAACCAGAAAGAGGATAGAAAAATCATTTTCAGAATATTCCGCTTGTCAACAACGTCTTAACATTTAGCAGCTAAGCAATCAAAGATTATTTCACATGGTTTTCCGAGGGAGGATCTCATCAACTTCGTCAGCAAGATTTCATCTAAATCTTTCAAGGTCAAAAGGCCACAAAAGCATGTTTACCAAACAAACCCACTATCTTGAAGCTATTTAGTATGTTTACTAGAATAATCTTAGCTCAAAGAACACCCCCCCCCAATACAAAATTAGTGTTTAGTATATTATTTACTAAATGACACATACAATCTATATTCGTGAAAATTAGCACACATAATATAAATATTCATAACAACCCAAACAAATCTGATTCCGAAGGATTTCTCTTTAGCTGGATAGTTAGGTGTATACATTGGTTACGATTGGCTATTTCGCATTAGCACAAGGGTAACAATTTGCCTTTTTGACGTATTGATAAAATATGTTCGTGTTTGAACCCCTTTTATTCCAAATCTTAAACTCAGACAACCTTTTGCAAAGGCTCATCTGTTCATGAGTAGTTCCGACATGACCGGTTTAGATCTAATGCTAGAATGTCTAACATCCGAACACAGTCTCCCAATCAGAAAACAACACTTTTATGGTTAAAAGTATAAATTCCCAAAAATACATTTATTTTTTAAAGCAAGTAGAAAAGTCTACATTATATTATTTTGTATCCTTGCAGAACTACATCTTTCTCCTTTTATGTGATACCACAGGCGTTGGTGCATTGCAAATTATGATGACGCTAGCGAGCTTGAAAATAGGGCACAACCTCGTGATGCTATTACAACTCTAGATCCCAAACCTTATGTAAGATAAATGAGAGAAAGCAGCAAGTTTATCAAAATCAACACAATTTATTTCTCTAAATTAAAATGTGAAAAGTTAAGAAACACATAGTTTTCTGAATTAAATCCCAAATAACCCTTAATATCTTATCACAAGTTCAAACATATAGAATGTTTTGAATGAAAGCCAAAAGCCTTGAATGTCTTGATGTACCGATAGTCTTGATTGTCGTGATATACCAATAGTCTTCAATGTCCTGATGTACCAATTGTCTTAAATGTCCTGATGGACCAATAGTCGTGAATGTGTTCACAATAATCTTAAAGTAATATGTTTGTCCTAATATTAATGAGTTCTTTGTAATTCTCATGAATAATTTAGATTATAATACTAATTCTTCTGAAAAAATATCTGAGCGCAACTGTAAAAAGATACCAGTCTTATCTTAAAACAGGAAAGAATCATTTTGTTTAAATGGAAAATTCTACAAACTTGAAAACAAGGTTAGCCTTAAATTTAAATTTTAAAAACCTCTCGTTCTCTACTTACAATCATAACGAACATCAGGTAGGCACTAATCTCACGCACAGCCCTCAATCACGACAGAAGGTGAGCACACGATATAGATATACATAACAACAGGTAAACATGCCAATGAAGTTAAATGAGTTAAAAGTTTTCAAAAGTCCAAGGTAATAAATCAACAATATTTTGATTGTTTTCACACATATTTTAAAAAGTTTGTTAGGACCACACTCCTATAGAAGAAAGGAACGTGTTGCTTTACATCTGTAATCCGTATATCCGTCCCAGATCAGACAATAGCAAAAGAGCTATCATAAATATCAAAGTTAGAGACATGATACTGAATCCACTTTGTAATTGTTTATTGTAGTCTTTTTAACTTGCAAAAAAATATTTTTGTTTTAAAAAAAAACAACAACTTTTCTTTAAAAGTTATGATTACAGTTTTGATATCGTAACAGATCTTTAAACATCAGTAGCACTAGAAGCTAGTCTGGTTAGTTAAGTTGCTCTCTTTCTTAGCTGATGAATTTTTCCGACTAGAAACAATGTATTTATTTTTTAAATTAAGGCACTCAACATAGCAAGCTGATCGACCTTCTTTAATATGATGGTGTGCTGCTAAGGAGAAGTATTTAGATAAAGTGTGTACTGTAAACCAACATGTGTGCATACAACAAGAGTAAAGCGCATTTCGTCGTCGTGTTGAATTGTCGCTAATTTTGTCGCGTTTAGAACTTACATAAACGGAATTGATATGTATCTGTTCTCTTCGTTATACCAATATTTTATGGCGGTCACTCTTTGATTGACAGAAAGATGATTGGAAGGTCAGAGAGAGGGAGGGAGAGAGAGAGAGAGAGAGAGAGAGAGAGAGAGAGAGAGAGAGAGAGAGAGAGAGAGAGAGAGAGAGAGAGAGAGAGAGAGAGATTTGAAGCCCTATTTATGGAGCGATGTTGATATTATTTCACATTAATGGGGAGGCAGAGATAGGTAATAATCAGCTATAAAGGAAGGTGAACTCTCATCATGGCGTCTAAAGGAAATAACTTTATTGAAATGATGACAACTCACATTCTGGATATATATATATATATATATATATATATATATATATATATATATATATATATATATATATATATATATATATATATATATATGCATAATTTTTACATTTTAGATATTAAATTGGCATAAAAAATGATCATTCAAGCTTACCATCTTCATACAATTCTGGAATTTCTGTATTTGAGAATAAAAATGTGAATACTTTAATATCGAATAAGTTAAGAATAATCCAATAAATGTTTAAAGATTAAATCTTCCAGTCTAATGCCAGCATTATTTGCAGAAAAAAAATATTATATCGAATGTTTGATCTAAAATACATAAAAGCATTTAAATTAATTATTAGTTAGCACGACCATGATATCTATATATATATATATATATATATATATATATATATATATATATATATATATATATATATATATATATATATATATGTATGTATGTATGTATGTATATATATGTATATATATATATATATATATATATATATATATATATATAGATATATATAAATATATAGATATATATATATATATATATATATATATATATATATATACAGACATACATACACACATACATAAATATATATATATATATATATATATATATATATATATATATATATATATATATATATATATATATATATATATATATATATATATATACTTTAACTCTGCATTATATATATGCCATATATATCGTACCACAATGTTGATCTTGCTTGTATCTGTAAACGTTTTGCTTTGATAAATGTACTAATTTATTCCAATGGACTATAGTTGAAATATATACAAAGGAAAGAAAAACCCTTTTAGTATTGTCGGGAGTGAGTTAATAAGTAAACGGGGGATCTGTGAGATTAAATCCTTAATCTAACTGTAAAGAAAATTTGCTCTTTGTGTCTTCGAAGCATTCCAGTTCCTTCGTGCTTAGTAGAGAAGGATTGGCGCAGGCTTCTTTCCCACCCCACTTATTTCGAACCTTCCGTAAGAATATGTTTCGAGGTCATGGGTTAGATTCATAATAGATTTATATCAAGTAAGGGTGAGTAAATACATCGTGGTATGTGAATCACATGAATCATAGTTACCTCCCATATGTTCGTTAGACAATGTTTAGTTAAATATAATTCATATCACATCTGGCTCACGTGCAGCTAGAAAATATAACCAGTTTTAAAAAGAAATTATATAAGTATACAAATGGATGAAATAGCTGTAAAATCAAGATAGGACCTAAATTGTATTGCAAATAATGTAGACTTATCATCCAGTGTACAATACAGGGAGCAACGAGATACCTATAAACACTTATCATCGAGTGTACATTGTGGGGGGATGAAATGCTTAAAAACACTTATTACCCAGTGTACATTACAGGGGAAATGAAATGCAAAAACACTTATTATCCAGTGTACAGTACAGGGGCAATAAAATGCATAAAAACACTTATCATCCAGTGTACAGTAGAGGAAGCGATGAGATGCATCTCAACACTTATCATTCAAAATACAGTACAATGGGTAATGAGATCATAAACCCTTATCTCCCAGTGTACAGTACAGGGGGCGATGAGATGCATATCAACATTTATCATTCAAGATACTGTACAGTATAAACAAGTTCCGTCTACCTGAAGTTGTATGAATATAAGTTACGTTGTGATCTCCTGCCATGTCTGACTGACAGATGGGTGAAGGTTGCGATCCGTAAACTAGCTCTTTATCTCCATTTCGCCTAGTGCTTGTTGGTCTAGTGCCATTTCGTTTCGATACCTTTCGTGTATTCCTTTAGTGAGTACTCCACATTGGATCATACTGTCCGATGGTCATAATTTTGTTTAGAATTCACGTCTCTTGGAAAGGAACCAGTAGCGACAAAAATGTCACTCCTGTTGTTATAAATGTTGGAATGATAAAGGAAAACAATACATGAAAGAAAACAATTTCTGGTCCATAGGGCTCAAGGAAAATCTAAGCCATTGGATTACTAACAAAAATACGGTTTGTGCTATTTGTATTTATGGTTCATTAAAATCTCTTTTTATATTTTCATGATTTTTTTCCACATATTACTTAACCTACCGTTGTACAGCAATTTGAATCCAGGCTTTAGAAAGTACTTGTTGGATCAAGATTGCTCTGTGGTGGTGATGCAGTGATGTACGCGTTGGCACACAATTGAATCAAGTTGTTATAAGTTTAAAATTCGTTATCTACAAGATAAATCTCTAAATGTATACATAATCTTGAGTTGTTTAATTGACATTAATTATATATGAGTTATCTCAGATTAGTTTTGTTTTCTTTATTATTTGTGAATTACGTCAAAGAAGTAGAATGTGTTGAACCCGAGCAAAAGTTCTTGTTTACACCGTTCAGTACCAAACGTGACTTAATCAACACCAACTTGTCCCCAGCGTCAGCCCAATCACGTCGGCCCAACGTCAGAATATTCATGGGCCCTCTATTGGGCCACACTGTTAAGCCAACGTTAGACGACGGATGATTATAAACTTTTGACGTTGGTTTGACCACGGTTCATCACTACTCACCTTTGAGCTAAGTTTGACAAATAACTTTCAATGTATAAATTTCAAATTTGATATTTTCCAGAAATCAGATTGATACAAATTTCTGAGAATCTGTGCAACAGTATCACAAGGATGCTTACAGGCTTTACTGTTATATTCTCTTACAACATTGGGGAAAAGAGTCCCAATTTCTTTGCTATCTGTAATCCCTGGCCAATTTGCTGTTAAATAGATAGGGTTAGATACTTTGGAATGTCGTGCAATATGTCAGAAATATTTCCCTCATATGATCAATAGTGTTGATACATTGCTGAACACGAAATTGTCGACTATGTCATTCAGTCAAGACGGCGTATTAGAGCGGGAGGTAGCGGGTTTGAACTCCGGATGAGTTATACGAAAGGTGTATAGATAATGGTACTAACTGCTGCCCCACTATGAGCTCAGCATTAACAGGTTAATGTTAGCACTGGTCGGCATAGTCAGGATAATCTGACTGGGTGCTACACGCTACATGTCTACGGATTAAAGCTTTTTGGGCCCTGTGTAGAGCCAACATAGGGGCCCATAGGGTTCTACGACATCTCCCCCTCGGACATTTCCCCCATCCGGACTACCCCCCGATTTTTCCCCCTGCGCGGACATTTACCCCCTGGACTACCCCCATCCCATCAAATATGACTATCCCCCCAGTCATTTCCCCACCTGATCTTAAAACTTAATTCATTTAATATGTCATTTTGCCAATAAAATATAAAAACTTATATTAAGTTATGTTAAAAGAAAAAGGTTATTTGAAATAAATTTCAGTAGTGTTAAACAAAGTTAACATTTTTCACATATTAAAAATGTATTGTTTAAATGTTAATGTTGTAAACAATTGTTTTCAAGTATTCTATAATGTCATGACTGTAGAAGTCTATGTTTGCAATTCTCAAAGAACAGTCTTTGTACTTCTTTTTTGGTTGTTACATCATAATCCGCTTATCTGGCCCGAGTACTGAATCGTAACAACTACAATTAATTGAAAGACGGCTAATCCATCTATTGTTTATCTTAAATATACCACAATGCACTATAAATAAAGGTTAGATTCAAGCCTCATCAACATACTTCAAAGAAACCTCCTGTTCTACACTCAGTAAAAGCACTAGCAATTGATTGACAAATAGACAATGCCCATTTTTGTTATAACTAACAATGCTTAAAAATGGGTGCGAATTTATGTTCACAGCTCAAATGTGGTGTCAAGCTACCCTTAAGATCAATGTGTGTGTGTGTGTGTGTGTGTGTGTGTGTGTGTGTGTGAGAGAGAGAGAGAGAGAGAGAGAGAGAGAGAGAGAGAGAGAGAGAGAGAGAGAGAGAGAGAGAGGATGTCAGGAAAGTATATATTGTACATTTAATAATCCATTTATTTCAGGTGACAACAATCATACCTGTGCACTAATGGTGATGAGGAATGCGAGTATACATTATAACTAAACGATGCTATATATAAATAAAGTTGTATACAGATAATGATGGGGTAGGAATGTCTGGGGTGTAGTATCTGATGGGGGAAAAGTGCAGGGGCGGAAATATCCGGGGGATGTCAGGATGGGGTCCGGGGAAAATGTCCGGAGGAATGTCCTGATAGCGGCCCATAGCTATCCTGCCTTGTCCATAGATATGTTCACGGTACTATTAACAACACTGCCTTTGAAATCAGACGATAATATACGGGGCCCCTTGAGCCCGTGGATGCCCTGCCTGTGAAATCAGACGACAATACAAGTGGCCCCTTGAGGCCCGCTTGGCCATTAACACGTTTCCCACTTTGCCCTATCGTTAATCCGGTCATGATGATGCATCGGTGATAGACATCACTATATACTGCCACACTGCAGACATCGTAACTATATGACTGAAAAATTGTGAAAGCTATGTTAAAAATCTCTCTCTCTCTCTCTCTCTCTCTCTCTCTCTCTCTCTCTCTCTCTCTCTCTCTCTCTCTCTCTCTCTCTCTCTCACACACACACACACACACACACACATACACACACACAGACACATACTCACAGAGTCATGATACGTGTACAGTTCACAATTTACCTGTATTAATACGGGATATAGAGATATATTATACTGGATGTTTTATATCTTGGAAAACGGAATATAAGCAAACAACAATAGGCTCTAAACAGCTCTGCAGATCTTCCATATGGAATGCAATCAAACCATAATACCATCTAAACACATCAGACAGGAGCATCAACAAACCATAATACCATCTAAACACATCAGAAAGGAACATCAACAGACCATAATACCATCTAAACACATCTGAAAGGAGCATCAACAAACCATAATACATTCTAAACGCATCAGAAAGAAACATCAACAAACCATAATACCATCTAAACACATCAGAAAGGAACACCAACAAACCATAATACCATCTAAACACATCAGAAAGAAACATCAACAAACCATAATACCATCTAAACACATCAGAAAGGAGAATCAACAAACCATAATACCATCTAAACACATCAGAAAGGAACACCAACAAACCATAATACCATCTAAACACATCAGACAGGAGCATCAACAAACCATAATACCATCTAAACACATCAGAAAGGAACACCAACAAACCATAATACCATCTAAACACATCAGACAGGAGCATCAACAAACCATAATACCATCTAAACACATCCGAAAGGAGCATCAACAAACCATAATACCATCTAAATACATCAGAAAGGAACATCAACAGACCATAATACAATCTAAACACATCTGAAAGGAGCATCAACAAACCATAATACCATCTAAACACATCAGACAGGAGCATCTACAAACCATAATACCATCTAAATACATCAGAAAGGAACATCAACAAACCACAATACCATCTAGATACTTTATAGACCTTCAAAGAGGATATGCATATGTACGCTGAATAACTCAGAAGTTTCAAAAAGCAGTGGCACCTTAAGTGCATGTTGCATCCTTTATTATCTTCTGTTATTTTGTGTCACTGAAGGGAACGAGAAAATCACCACTGACGTTCCTTCGCATTTATGATAAATTAAAATGACCTTCAAATATGGTCATACAACAAAAACGTTATGCCGATGGTTATTTAAGCATTTTGTGCGATGTCAGACCCTCGCTCTCATTCATGACGTGTTGTGTTACATGACGTCGCAGTCAGTATGCGAAACAATGTTTCATCGCTCTGGGCAATTCAGTATATATATATATATATATATATATATATATATATATATATATATATATATATATATATATATATATATATATATATATATATATATATATATATATATATATATATATATATATATATATATATATATATATATATATATATGCAATAAACTGACGACGAACATTGCGAAACTAGTAACTAACTAGCCTGAGCGCTTTTGACTCTTAATGAGTCTTTCTAAGAGTCGAAAGCGCTCAGGCTAGGTAGTTACTAGTTTCGCACTGTTCGTCGTCAGTTTATTGCATCTATTTTAATCAATCCCTGACACACGTGATCTCTTGGTGGATCCAGTGCGCTTGAAAGGGTTGTTATTCGCCATATGATTTGTATTCTTTATATATATATATATATATATATATATATATATATATATATATATATATATATATATATATATATATATATATATATATATATATATATATATATATATATATATATATATATATATATATATATATATAGGTTACTGCATACTGCATTTATATGGGAAAATATGAACGACTTTTTCGGATGGCTATGCTGCACGATCTTGAGAGTGTAGCAATATCCATCCGAAAAAAAAACGGTTTTATATTTTTCCATTCAAATGCAGTAACCTTTTTATCATATGCTCATCTTTGTTTCATTACCAAAGACTTTTTAATGAAATTCACAACCAAATATATTTAATAACAAAAATTTATTATTTTGTTATTAAAATAATAAAGTTCACACTCGTAGATTCCTACAATACACAATAATAGTATTCATGCGCGAATAGCTCCGCCCACCTACCTTTTAACTTCATAGCGTACCGCGCGCTCACGTGCATCAATTTTGACGTTATTAAGCATATCACCACATTTGACGCGACATTATCATTGACTGAAAAGTGTTAAACCTACATTTGCCTTAATATGTTGTTAAGCACAATATTTATTATATTAATGGTTTTATGCATGTTAAAATTGAAGTCCAGATGTTTATTATTAATATACATTTGAAAATTACCAGAGTACCCCCAATTGACCCAAACGTTTACTTTCACAACGCATCTTCTCCGGGCCCTTGTTCTGGCTTCAAGAACAAGCGGGCAGAATAGCCCATTATTTCTCAGGCGAAACAATCTTTGAAAAAAGCATGTAAAGCACTTTGGCCTCCCCCTCCCGCAACCGAATATCTACTTAGGGCAAATTTTACCCATGTAGACCATCTTTCTACCTACCCAATTACCTCATCTGGTAAAAACAACGTCAAGGTGTTGTTTCCATTGAAAATTTATTCTACTTCGTAACACTTATTTAAGGCAGCGAATTGTCAATAACGTGTTAATTTATGACCGCTGATTGTGTTAGTTTTAGCTTCACGCACTTGTTCAACTGAAGATAGGGTATACATGGTGGTCAGTATAGGTGGTGGAGGAAGAATGCGGGAAAACCCGGAAAAAAACCTACCAATTAATGGGAAGCTACCATCAAACTCTCTCCCATACCTACATAGGCTATACCCGAGACTCGAACCCACGCTGACAGAGGTGAGATAGCAGTGATTGGTACAATCGAGCGCTAAAGACCACTCAGCCATCAGTGGATCCATTTAATTTACTGAAGTAATTATCTTTTCCAGAGGTTTACTTTAATTAAGAACATTTTTCTAAACATAACACCAGCAAAAAAAATCATTGTTTTTTCAGTGATATTCTTACAACAAAATTTTGATCAAATATCTGAATTACTTTAAGCTATTTTGCCCTTTACTTTAATATTGCTTAGCATTCAAAAAATTTTGACAACATTTCAATTTTATTTTATCTTCTTAGGAGACATGTTCATGTTTACTTGAAAGTGTTTTTCATCCTAATGATTTTAATAACTTATACATTTATACGTGTACATTTCTAAAACTATTATATATTGAAAGTTTTGGTATAAAGCAATTTGATACACCAATACAACTGCTGCATTAAATTATTAAACTGAGATCCACCTATGGCGCAGTAATACATATATATAAACATTCTAGCGACCGTCTGTAATTGATTCTAGATCAATGATGAATTTCCACATATTAATAACGCATGAAACTAAAGATAAAAAGTATTAATAATCCTCGTTTTCTAAACGAATCTAATATGGATACGTTTTCGCCAAAAACTTTTTTGATTTTTGTCCCCCCTCCACTCTCGTACCAAAAGGACAACTATGCAGAAATGTGGAGTGAGAGAAAAGGGGAATTTGGGCTAGATTGAAACCCTGAAATAGTAATTACACCAAGTAACCTACAAAAATATCGTTCATCGTAACGATGCATGTGCACTTTCTTTGGGATCTCTCTCTCTCTCTCTCTCTCTCTCTCTCTCTCTCTCTCTCTCTCTCTCTCTCTCTCTCTCTCTCTCTCTCTCTCTCTCTCTCTCTCGTTGCGGGCTATGAATGACGAACGGAGGAATTTTTTCGTTGTCTATACATCTCGTGGTATATCTTTGGTACAGCGTTCATACTCAATATATTTTGGAAAGGGTTGATGAACTCATAGTCATTTTTCCCCAACCACCAAAATCGAAAGTAATGATCATAGAATATACAGTCTGTATAATAATGATATAGCTACAAAGGTCATAGATTAAGCTGTAGAACCTAGAATGTAATGCTTCCATCACAATCATGAAGATGAAGAAGTAGACGACGACGAAGACTTATGTTTTAGGTGGGGATTTTGGGAGGGGAAGGGGTGGAGCAGATAAGGTAATCTGGACAAATATTGACAATGATATCATTAAGCTACGAAAGCTTTGAAGGCAGAGGAGATAAAACAATAACGGTAACAATTGAAAGTAAATTTATGCTTTTAAAAAAATAGATATTGAAAAGCTGGTTTCTTGTGAAATAGAAGAAAAAAAGAACGAAAAAAGCTGTACATACAACGATTCGAAAACACTATACTAATAGGCTATGTACTCCAATTTCGTGGTTTTATTGGCACTTGCTAAAGTATGCTGTTTTTACGATGTACTTAGATACATGACCTGAACGTTAAAAAGTGGACTTTGTAATGATTATCGACAATACTTTTAGGAGACTTCTTACGTTTATTGCTTCCATTAACATTTGTGATGGGAAGGGTTGATACAAAGGGGTCGATACAATATGATAATGACTCATATATCGTCCGTTGAATGACGCCAGAAATTTTTAATTATAAAAAAGACCAAATAAAATTTACAATATGTTTCATGACAGTATTATGATAGGGAAACAGTTATATACAGTCGATTGTAAACATGAAGACTTCTTTAATAGATTGCATATTTAAAAATTGATATTCATAGATTAAACTTCATTGCAGCTTCTTTGGTATTTCCTGGTTTAACTTATAAGAATATGGTAACAAGTTTATACAACTGTCCACATCTTTCCAAAACTACCAGTTTAAATTTCTTTTATTTTACTGGCTTTGACTAATTCTTTTATTCTAAACAGTTGGACATAATCTTTGTTCACATTTCAGTTTATGTTCGCCTTCCAGCAAACAAAATTAAAATCGTACAATTCAGTTAAACTACAAAGAATATATTCGAGACTATTATCTGAATCAGTGAAATAGCTTAACAGCAACCACCGCACACCTCTACGACGTTGGTCCAACGGAACTAATGGAAAAATTCATCTGTATGGGGTCTGTTAAATCGAAGTTAGGGAAGTTATAATGACTGACTGCAGTTACAAGTTGCATGCAGGTGTACCGGATAAGGTGCATCGGATTTTTGTTATCGGATAGACTGAGACTATTGCATGGTTTTAAGTTTGATCTTGAAACATGTTGTTATGGACGTCATCGCAATCAATATCTCTTTAGAACTACACCTGTCTGCAACCGCGTTTCGGGTTTCAGAAATTTTAACCAGTACGTATATGACTGTATATATTAGTCAACTGCCGATAAACCTGCCTATTTCGCAATCAACTCATGAATACTTTCTTTGGAACGATGAGGGATGGGTTTTTATATGGGTATTTTGGTGGGGGGTTTACTATGTAATTCCAGTTCGATTTTCTAAGAGGCAGTTTTTATCTATTTTTACCTAATGAAGAACATGTACAGTCATGGCCTGAAAAGCATAAAGCTTGCAAGTTTAAGCTAAACATTTTATATTGATCAATAGCAGATGACGTTACTTTAAAAATTTCCCTTTTTATGTCTGATATCTGAAACTCAATTTTATACTGAATTTCAGAGTTTTATGATCTCCAGTCATCAGAATCACGATATTGTCTCAGGATGAAAATCGAACTTAACTAAACATTGTATCATGTTCAGAGTAACATAAATTCGGCACGTTTGCAGACAAAGAATTCATAAGATACACCCGAAATGTTTGTGACTTTTAACTCGTATTAAACTTAATAAAGATACAGTAGATCACATTTTGCACTTCACTATTCCGCTCCGGTGACCTAGTGGCTAGAACGTCCGCCTCGAGTACGGGAGGTCACGGGTTGGAACCCCAGGCGAGTCATACCAAAGACATAAAAATCGTACTAACAGCTGCCTCGCTTGGTGCCATGATAATATGAGTGGGTGGGACATGATGCTACATGTCTGAGGCATTATGACACAGTACTAGACATTATAAACTGCCACACTGCAGACATCGTAGCGATATGACTACAAAATTGGTAAAGCTACGTTAAAAATGAAAATCACACACGCACAAAACACACACACACTAATTCCATAATGACAGGTCACGTCCGTTACCACAATGCTTCTCAGCTGAAGTGTACACTCAAACCAAAAACAGCGTTTGTCGTAAGTTTGATTTTTGTTTTCTCCAAAGTAAAATATAACCGTTATCTGTATCAAAATGTATTGCTATATTAAACTTTCCTGTTTGTCACAACTTTATCTTCATTGGAAAATATCGACATTTGACTTTGAATGTGCACTCAAGTAGCGTGATTAGGTCGATATCGGACGAGTCTTAGAACTCTAGTAGCGTAATTACGTCGATAACGGACGAGTCTTAGAACTCTAGTAGCGTAATTACGTCGATGACGGACGAGTCTTAGAACTCTAGTAGCGTAATTAGGTCGATAACGGACGAGTCTTAGAACTCTAGTAGCGTAATTACGTCGATTACGGACGAGTCTTAGAACTCTAGTAGCGTAATTACGTCGATAACGGACGAGTCTTAGAACTCTAGTAGAATAATTACGTCGATAATGGACGAGTCTTAGAACTCTAGTAGCGTAATTACGTCGATAACGGACGAGTCTTAGAACTCTAGTAGCGTAATTATGTCGATAACGGACGAGTCTTAGAACTCTAGTAGCGTAATTAGGTCGATATAGGACGAGGCTCAGTCATTGATGAACACTTAAAATGGACCGTTAGAACCTGCGATAAAAAAAGAAGAGAAAAGAAAGCAGACTAACTACAAGGATTACAAAGTTAGATGCAGTACAAATATATACTGTCAAAATGTGTCAAATGTGAAATAAATCAGCATTTACTAACAGGGGCGTACTTAGATTATTTGGCACTCGGGTGGATCCTTCCTTTGGCACCCCATAACTAATTTTTGGATTAACCACTGAGAAAAATATATATGTTTGCAAGCATATATTTAAACAGTACAGTACTGTCATAAGTAATCTGGAAATAAGGAAAAAATGCAGGATAGTAAATTTCAGTAAATAGGTAATACTGCATTTTATTTTATACAAAAAACATAGAACATCATCCTGGCTATCAGCCGATGCGGACCGCCCCATTCGCACCCTTCGTTCGCCACTGTTTAAAAGTATAATAATAATAATAATAATAATAATAATAATAATAATAATAATAATAATAATAATAATAATAATAATAATAATAATAATAATAATAATAATAATAAAATAATAATAATAACAATAATAATAATAATAATAATAATAATAATAATAATAATAATAATAATAATAATAATAATAATAATAATAATGATAATGATTATAATGATGATGATGATGAAAATAATAATAATAATAATAATAATAATAATAATAATAATAATAATAATAATAATAATAATAATAATAATAATAATAATAATAATAATAATAAAGTTGCGTAGAGTTTTATATTGTCAATATTAAGAAATTAAGTCTTAGGAATTAAGCAATTAAAATATACTAATTTTCTCAACAGACCTAATAATAATATAAATATTCATGCTCTAAACTAGGATTAAATTATTTTACGTGAGATTGGACAATATCGATATCCTTGATTTAAGTGCATGACACAAATCCGTAAATAAATATTCTTAAAGTCCATAAACACATAATCACAGTATTGCACTAGAAAGAATACGGTGTTTTTGTTTTTATTTTGACAAATAATAATTTTATAATGGAATATATAGAAAATTATTATGACATTAAATTAATATTATGTAGAAATAATTTCATATACATACATACATACATACATACATACATACATACATACATACATACATACATACATACATACATACATACATACATACATACATACATACATACATACATACATACATACATACATACATACACTAAATCAAACACACTAGTATAGGCATAAATGTTTCTTTTCTGATACATATTTTCGCCATTAAGTTTAGAACGGAAACAGAATCATATAATGATATTCATATTGTATACGTCCATATATCAAACATTATTATATTCACCTCTTTGTACGGTATAATATCTACTTGTATCTGTCCTAAGCCCATGCGCAGACACGCCTCACACACACACACACACACACACACACACACACACACACACACACACACACACACACACACACAAAGTCATGGTGGTAGCAGAAAATTAGTCCAGATAACATTCTCGTGGTCAGAATGAATGAAGAAAAAGTGTGCATTGCAAGTATGGTTTAATGAAGATTCTACCGGGAGTGAAACAAAATGAGTTCAGTAGCGTTATACTATCAATTAAGTTATAAAATTATGTCATGGATAATGATATAGAATATAGAATACTTATGTGTTTTCGTAATTAGTACAATGCCGTAATTGTGATCATGTGCATAAAGAGACATTCATAAATAGCAAATGAGTTAAAAGCTACTATCTGAACTTCACAAGATCAGTATCACTTAAAATATGCTCGTTCATATTGTAAACTTGCAGACTCTTGCGTTAATAGTATAAACATGCAGACGCTTGTGTTAATAGTGTAAACATACAGACTCTTGCTTTAATAGTGTAAACATGCAGACTCTTGTGTTAATAGTGTAAACATGCAGACTCTTGCGTTAACAGTATAAACATACAGACGCTTGCGTTATAGTGTAAACATACAGACTCTTGCGTTAATAGTGTAAACATGCAGACTCTTGCGTTAATAGTGTAAACATGCAGACTCTTGCGTTAACAGTATAAACATACAGACGCTTGCGTTAGTAGTGTAAACATGCAGACTCTTGCGTTAACAGTATAAACATACAGACGCTTGCGTTATAGTGTAAACATGCAGACTCTTGCGTTAATAGTGTAAACATGCAGACTCTTGCGTTAATAGTGTAAACATGCAGACTCCTGAAGAAGCAAAAGAAGAAGCAGCAAAAACCCAAACAGTATAAACAAAACAAATTAAAGAAATATTTCCTTTAATAATTGTCTTGAATGATGATAGGCAACTCACTCTCAAACACCCCCACCCTCCTCCATATACACACACGAGCTTTCTTTTTCATATAGGATCACCGAGCCACATAATTTGTTGTTGAGAACATAAATTTTGAATGGAAAAAAATATGCTGACATTGCACTTTAAAGAATAAGATTTGTACCAGACTAGATTTATATTACAAGCCTGTCGACGGCAATTTTACCTCATTGTCCTTGTATACGCAGAGAATACATGATTTATTTCATTTTTAATTGGGGTAGGGCCGAAAACTCTGAGCTTATATTGTTTGAAATTTTATTTTAAACAACATTTTAAATAAATATTTGTATTAATGATTGTTTTAAAAATAAAATCCTTGATAAAATGTCGACTGTTTGACAGTACACTCTTTTGAAAAATGTATGTAAGAGAATGGTGTTCTTAAGTCTATCAGAAGAAAAATTTACTGTTGTTTTAAAAAAAGTTGTGTATTGTTCGACTTAATATTTCGATGCTCAAAATGAAACTGTCTCAAGTAGTGGACCGCAGTTATTTGAACAGTTACTTGTTTTGGATACATGGTACAGAGTGTATGCTAACAGCAATTTGATGTTACCGATGATGTAAATTATTCCATGAAAAGAACTTGAAATTATCTTTAAACTGGTTGGTACAGGGACGAAGTTTGTGCCAGGTATAAAAGCTGTAATTACACAATGAGCCAACAACGAACTTCCCGTACCATCCAGATACCGTGAAGATCGTGTCGTATATTTCCAGTCATATCACACTAACGAAATGGCCACAATAGACCCTACATGAATGGCTCCGAAATGCTTTCTTATCAGATGAGATGTGGACAGATCCAATGTCCATGGCTGGAAAGTCCTTAATTGGAGTCTGTAAGAAAATGGACGTGCGCATGGTGAACCGTGATCTTCAGAACTGTCCACAAGGCTGATAATTCAGAGCTCTCACAAGGAAATGAATATTGTAATACATCATTTGTTCTCGAGAACAAGTTTGTACTAAAAACGATATAAATTAAGTGCCAGTCAAAAAGGTATAAAAAGAAGCAATTGGACAGTGTGGCCATCAGAAAGCTGCCGGACGCTGAGTACGCACATAATACTATCGAAAGAGTAGACACCATGCAGTCTGTCCTAATTGTAACTTTTCTCGGCTTTGTGGCCTTTACAGGTAAGTCTCTCTCTCTCTCTCTCTCTCTCTCTCTCTCTCTCTCTCTCTCTCTCTCTCTCTCTCTCTCTCTCTCTCTCTCTCTCTGTCTCAAACTCTCAAATCTATAAGTAAAAATTGTGTGCTTGTTTATTTCACTTTTAAATTACTTAACAAATTTTATGAGTCGTCATTTTATGCAAAGGGTTTAAGACCATTGACACAGTGCATATCGTTTGCAAAATAAAAGAACATCCAGTTATTTAAAAAGTTTCACAACATTGATTTGACATAGTCAAAGCAGAGCTTATATTGAAATGACCGTGTTAGATATCGCTATAACGATGTGTGTTTGTGTGTGAGTGGAATGGCGTGTCTGTTTCTTATTTTAATATTAGAAGAATATGACGATAACTAATACTAATGACGATAACTAATACTAATGATGATAACTAATACTAATGGCGATAACTAATACTAATGACGATAACTAATACTAATGACGATAACTAATACTAATGACGATAACTAATACTAATGACGATAACTAATACTAATTTATTCCGGGTTTCAGAAACACAAGCTTTAGTAGATATAAATTATACATTTCGGTAGTGATAATAAACTTTATTTAGTTTGAGTATATTATTTGTTATTTATTTGTAGTGTTTAAAAGCTAACCATGCAAGTATATTATAGAAATCACGCATAGTTTTCACTAAGTCCGTGGTTCTTTCAGCCGGAAATCCGGTTTGTTTGTGCAAGATGGAGTATACACCAGTATGTGGGCTGGACGGCAGGACGTATAGTAACCAGTGTGAAATGGAGTGCAAGTAATGTCAATAGCACTAAAACTTGTCAATATCAGTCTATCTATGATTATCTTTCTTTATATCTATATTATGTTGGAAAATGTATGTATCATTTTGATGCTGCATTGTTAACAATCGTAGCATTTTTCGTATCCCTGATAAGATTTGAAAAGTATCACCAAGATTATTTACCCACTCTAAAACACGTTTAATTTGTCCGAAATAATAAAATAAATTTTAAGGATTATGCAGTTATGTCAATGAGTATAATATTAAGAACATTTATGGATTAGGTCGTTTGAAATAGTAAGATTCTTCATGAAATGAATTAGGGCCATTTTTAAAAACGGTTTGTCTGTTTAGAAAGAAAATCTTCCATTAACAGTAACATACACAGATAAGTCTTTCGTTAGCTTAGTATAAACCAAACATTAACATTATGGCAAATGACTAATGTGGCAATAAACATTTTCTCAGCTCAATCAATAACAAATAAAACAAATTGATATTCTCTGTGAATATATATTGTAAATCTACTTAATCCATTAAAATCAATCATTTATTGCTTGTGCTGAATGAATAATCGATTTTTTTTTTGTTTATTGAACGGATCGCAATACTATCTCTGTAAGAAGAGCAATGAAGTCGATTAATGTCGTCGAAAAAATGTACAAATGAGACCGGGATGTCTAAAATAATCCAAAGATACACATATAATAAAATCCACATAACCGACAAAATCGCACCATTTCTCTGTCCGCACAAACACATACACGCACAGATTTACGCGAATTTATCGTAAGTAAGATCGTCGCAAACACGATAAAATGGAGTAAATATGATCTTTTATTGTGTCAGGTGCAAGGTATGACAAATTTGGTGATATTTCTTTAATTGAAGGAAGAAATTCTGCCTGGCTGAGTATGTTTCAAGCAGCAATGTTAATCAAGAATATTCAATGTTATAATGGCCGTAGAAACTATCAGTTCAACTTGGTATTAAAACGATTTGCCTTAAAAACATTGCGAAGTTCTAATGTGTTTTATGCGGGTGTTGTTCAGTCATGCGTTGCAATACATTATAGCATGTGTTCTAATTTGTTTAATGTGTGATTTGTTTAATTTGTTTAATTAGTAAGGTTCATAGAGAATCTTACTAATGTGTTTTATGCGGGTGTTGTTCAGTCATGCGTTGCAATACATTATAGCATGTGTTCTAATGTTGTAATTAATGTGGTAATTATATGAGAACTATGGTGACTAATTGATATTATTCTCCTCAGTTATAAGGCAACGTGAATGTTAAAAAAGATATTTACTTGTGTTAATTTTGTTTATTCTCACTGATTTTGTTTATTCCTATGGATACGCGTGACTTATTTTCCTTCCTTTGCTAAAATCGATACCCTTAACATTTTAGTTTGAAATCATTTGCTATAATAAGCTTGGAACGAAACTGACAAATGCACTGTACTCATGTAGATGGGATTATTGCCCGCATTTTATTATTCACTTTTGTCAGAACTTTGTGGTATTTCCTTGTACTACATGTCATCATGCTACATAACATGCTACCAAATTCGCGGTGCTATGCGCATGTGATTATTCAGTAGTGAATATAAACGTACGTGTGAATTATTTTAAAATTCTTTATTTTCTAATCCGATTTCAAAGCAATTTCTAGCCAAATGCACAAATATATGCATTTCCATCGAAAATATGAAGGGATGTTAGGAAACAACGATCACGAAAGTGCATTTGGATTATTTTAAACTTAGCTTTTAAAATGCATCAAGCAGGTAGATGCATCACCATTTTCAGCAATTATTTTTAGACTTTGGGGTTGTTTTTTTTCTCCTTCAGATCGCGTACAATATATAGAGATATGGTAGTAATGCATATTCTTTACGTTTCATAGTGGAGTTAAACTGGACCACACAGGACTCTGTCACACAACGAAAGTGTTCAATTGCACTGACCCCTGTCCTCGGACTTACGATCCCGTTTGTGGAGCTGACCAAGTTACATATGCAAATGAGTGTGAAATGAAATGCAGGTGAGCTACAAGGATATCATCGATAGGTTTATATATATATATATATATATATATATATATATATATATATATATATATATATATATATATATATATATATATATATATATATATATATATATATATATATATATATATATATACAGAGAGAGAGACTTTTGCGTGATATAATCATATCATATTGAAAGTATTTATGGATTTCAAAAAATGGAGTAAAAATGTGTTACTTACCATTATTTTTTCTCTTCCTGTCATTAAGAAAAACGTTGATAGATTAAATGTAATTAATGTACAGTATTTGAATAAAATGTCGAAGTAGACGTAAAAATAAGTATTAATAAGTACAAATGTTTCCTTTCCAGAGGTGTTGCCTTGGCTTATGCAGGCGATTGTAAGGCCAAGAGGTCCGCTGATGAATGCGCGTGTCCTATGATCTACATGCCCGTGTGCGGAAAGGACGGACATACGCATAGCAACGACTGCACCATGAAATGCAGGTAGGTCTTGAAAATATTAGATCAATTTACATTGGAATGGATCTATGCCTTCTTGTTCCTTTGATCATTTGTAAGACCTTATTTTACTCTATATCCATTATTTTGTTGATGTGTCGTTAAACCCTAATATATAAACATGGGTTCTCACTCATGCAATATAGAAATCTAACTGATTTGCTGAACTTTTATTTTTAATATAGTTCCAGTTGTCTAAGCTCGGTTGTTTTTTATTAATTTATTTTTTTTCATATTACTTTCATTTACTAAGTGTGATTTCACAATGCTGTCAGATCTTTTTGTTGTTATTTCCTCACGCGTAGAACGTGTACACTTTGGATGGAATGATTACTGCATTTATTCATTAACATATTTGGATTAATGCGAAGCTCAAATATGTAGCACGTGACGCTCAACGTTTTAGATAAAATTGCTGCTCTATAGTTTCGCACTTTGCACGGGAGAAAAATCATTTCCTAGGTTTTCCTGATGTTTTATCTTTGTTATTAAAAATGACCTTGTATATCGATAGTGTAGTTAAAATAACTTTTTAATTCCCTTTCCCTTCCTGCACAAATGATGGGCTAAATTTGGATTACAGAGTATACATCTCGGCCTTAATTTAAAAACGCATCTCTCAAAAGACCGCTAGCTCCGCTTTGTCTTTTTCACTTCTTGGTCTTCAGGAGTAAGTTGTGGAGAAATAGGCAATAGCTACTATTTTTTTAACAAAAAATAAAAATTGTATAATTTATTAGTTACTCTGTCAAAAGTTAGTAATATCTACTCTGGCAAAATACATTTTCCCTATTGTAAGAACAGTTAAAATCAATGTACGTTGGGCTACTTCAAGTTCATATCTGGGGCAACGATCGAATAGGAACAGCATTTCGATTAGGCGGTTGCTTTAGGCATTGTTAGGCGTTAATATCTCCCCAATATTATATATAAAGAAATTTCAGTTACAACATGTGTTGATGAATTTACTAAAGTATATTGTAAAATTGAAAGCTTTTTTAATTTGAAAGGATGGAGCTTGGTAATGAAAATAATGAGAAATCCAAGTCAAGATGCATATTCTTTATCTCCAAGCCCGGTAGAGCCTCGTGGAAGACAAATAATGTGACTCGAGCGGGATTTCCTTGTTTTGGTGAAAACGCCAATATAAACTGTATTAATCAATGTTAAATTACGCAAGTTCTAAATATTTAGACTTAGCAATGCCAATAACGTCCGCTGGATTTCATCCACAGACGGTTAGTCTATATATAACAAAAGCTTTCTGGCAAACTTTGTGAAATCCCTTGGAGCGAAAGACACTCAAAGTTTTAACGGTCATATATGTTGACAAATTGGCACCATGTGTACAATCGGATAGTTCCCCAAGTTGCACAAGTGCTGAAAATTTATACGTCCCACTGCAAATACCTTCCGCTCTATTTTGGCCACAGAACGCATGTCTAGTACAATATTACAGATGCTTTCTGGTAAACTTGGTGAAATCCTGTCGATCAATCGATCGAGAGTCCAAGATTTAACTGTCATATCTGTTGACGGATTGGCAGTATGTGAAAGTTGGCCGAGTAAGGAGGCTCTCTTTCCAATTTGGTTAATATTTTTTTTAGAAAAAAAGAGTCTTTTAAAAATGTGTGTACTTTAGTAACGTTTATTTGATGGCGGATTGGCATCACTGGTATAAAATTACAAGGTTTTCATGCTGTGCTGATTTCTTTCAAATTTGGTCAAAGCCTGTTGAATGGTGTTTAAGAAGTCATTTAAATCATCTTGTCTTAGCGGTAGTCGTATGATAAGCCGAGCTGGTTCAGTGGTTATCGTAACGGATACATAGTTCATAACCTTTCCCATGTCTTTTCTTCAGATTTACAGACCTCAACTCAGACAAAATGGCTGTAGTAGCGACTGATAACTTAGCAGAGGAGAACGTTCTCATAAAGCAACTATTCTTGTCTGTACTTGTATAATGTTACTGAATACTAAATTTTCTAACTTGGAACACAAGAAGAAAGATTATAACACATTTATACAGTTAGCAATCCTAATCACTATTTAAAAAATATACCATTGAATTGTAAAAGTGAAAAATGCATTGAATAATAATGATAAAATTTCAATCCGATTATAGTTACCAATCAACAACATTTAGGATACACAACATAAGTCGAACCTCTCATTAAAGTCACGAATCTGCAATAAATCGGTTATACAGTCTAAGTCGAATCTCATGATATATTCATTAATCAAAAAACAGATATCTCACACGACATACCTTTCTTAAATTTTTCTTCCAGCAAAATTTCTCCTATATGTTACGCATCTCTGTAGAGAAACGCGTTTCACAACAATTTGTTTCAATCACGAAGTTGACTGGTAACGAAAGTTTTACTGCAATGGATTGTATCATCGCTACTCACCCAAAATAATGTATTAATTTTGCAGTGGTGTCGAGTTGGCTCATGAAGGAGAATGCAAAGCAACGAGTTCTGCTGAGCACGTTTGCATCTGTACCATGGAATATAACCCCGTGTGTGGCACTGACAGTATCACCTACACAAATGAATGCGCCCTCAAGTGCAAGTAAGCTAACCCAATTTTTGTTGTTGAAAATCTTGCATTGTCAATGAAAAATTATAGAACATATATCCAATCGATTAAAATAACTGATTGATTGTGACGAACTTATAATCGATGTTTACATTGGAACCTATTACAGACGCTGATAAGTACAATATATTTTATATAAACAGTCACTTCTTTAGAGATAAAATATGAATACACAGTATATGTAGCCATGTTGTGCCCTTAGTGTATTTAAATGAACAGCAAGTGCTTTATATAAAAATCAACCATGTTTACATTTTAACAGCAAACCGGTTAATATGCCATCTCTGTAAAAAGAAGACGATTAATGAGGGAAAAATACACATCTGTAGTCGGCATGCTTATAATAATACAGTCTTGTACACCTAATAATATCTGCAAAGCAACAAAAAAATAATACACACCTGCACAGGATTAGGGTAGGTGGCAAGTGCTCCAGTCACGAGGTACCCATTATTTGGCATGTATAAAATTGCATGTCTTGAAATAAACCATATATAGTTTTAAACCGTCTAATACTTAGTCTAATCTAGCTAAACTAATTATACACATAAAACACTACCATTAGTGTTTTTTTGGTAGATCTGCAAGGTTCTTACTGTCCTAATTCCCCTGGCCATCCAAATCCCGCCTCCTTACCCCGTCCCCCAAAAAACCGAAAAGACTCATACGAATTTATCAAAGGGCAGATAGTCAAAATTATGGTTATAACATCTTAATGCACATGTTAAAAATTGTAAGTTTAACTTTTTATTGTCTAAGGGGCATAGAATGATATCCAAGGTTTTACGGTAACACCCCTCCCTCAACCACCGCAACTCCGCCCCAAAACAAAATCCTAAGAAACGAAACAACTATGATCTATATGCCCGTGTACGGAAAAGACGGACAGGCATATAGCAACGACTTCACCATGAAATGCAGGTAAGTCTTAAAAGAATTCAGCTCAATCTGCTATGGAGGCCGTCGTTAGGAATGGATCAACGTTATTTTTGCTACACAACACATGTGTAATGTACCCTTTTTACTTTATAGTAATGATTGTGTTGACCTTCCATTACACACACACACACACACACACACACGCACACACAAGCACACACACACAGTTTAACAATTATAATTTTACATGCTTAGATTTTGATTCCTCTCAACAGTTAATAAGTATTTCTAAAACCGTGATTGATATGAGGTAAAGTTATGTACATTTTCAATATGCACTATGGCGACAAGGTCGACATACTTGATTTTTACAGCTCAATTATATGAATATGTCAATATAGTGCTCTGACTATTCGATCTAAAGTTCATGAGCGAAAGGAAATAACAAGAGAAACATGACATTGTATGGTGATTTCATACTAAATCAATAAATGATATATGAAAAGAACAGCCGGGCGTAGACACCTTGAACGAGATATGAAAATTGTGTGTGTGTGTGTGTGTGTGTGTGTGTGTGTGTGTGTTTAGGCCGTGTTTAAGATCGGCAACACATATAAGACGACTCCAGTTCTGTAATTATATAGATTTTTTGAAAGGTTTTATTGCCGACTTATCAATAACAGTGAGGAAATAAGAGTACATGAAAAATACAATAATTGTTGATAAATTTAATGAAGTATAGCGTAGAAATGAAAGTATATTTTAATTTGAAATTATTGAGCTTGTTAAGAGAAAATACTGTTGCGGTCTGCACCGAAACGGAGAAATCCAAGTCAGTGTTGATATTATTTTCTTCTGGATCGGCAGTCTCAAAGGAGACAACTAATTTAACTCAAATAGGATTTCCTTATCGTTCTAAAAAACCCATGATAGATTTTATTAATCAGTGTTAATTACACAAGTTCTAAATATTTAGATATCATTCTGCAGATACCACCGATGGATTTCATCCAAAGAACGTATGTCTAAATTGAACGTATGTTTTCAGGGAAACTCGGTAAATCCATTTTAAGATATTTAAAATTTTAACAGTCATATCCGTTAACGGATGGGCATGATGTTTTATAATCCAAAAGTTCTCTCAACCACAATTCTTTCAATTTGGACAACTTTTGTGGTGTAATAGATTTCTCTTGGTTTTTTTTTTCATAGACGAGGTCGTTTAAATATTTTTATGTTTTAGTAACGACAGTAATATCTAATGGTGGATAGGTTTCATTTGTTCAAAATGCAAATACTGTGCTAATTTCTTACAAACCTGGTCAAAAACTTTTGAGCGGTGTTTAATTAGACATTTAAATGTTGTCTTAGCGGCGACCATATGTGATGAGAAACCGAGTTGGGTCAGTGGTTGTCGTAACAAACTCGCAACTGAAACGGTGCAAGTTTAGATCCTACCATCGGAACAGACCAAGCTGGCTACCGTAGTGTATCCTAGGGCATTGAACTGACCAATCTACTTGTGTTGCTGTGGCGTAAAACGCTAAACCAAATCATATATGACTTGTAATCAGAATTTACTACATAAATTTGACAGCCATTGACATCAGAAAGCTTCTTATAAAATCAGGTGCAAGCTGGTGTCTTGTGTGAAGAAGTTGTAAACGACATTTTGAACAGACGACGCACGACAATTGCTAGATCCTTAAACATGTTTTATAATACAATATCAAAGTCGAACATCTTAATATAGTCACCAGTCAACAACGTAAAGGACACAAAATGTAAGTTCGAACCTTTACGTTTTGAACCAAATTCAGGTGTTCATGTCTGTCTGCAATATGTTTGATATAAACAGTCACTTCTTTAGAGATAAAGTATATATAGCCGTATAGTGACTTATTATATTTAAACAAGCAACACAAGTGTTTAATAGAAAATTCAACCACGTTTACATTTTATCAGCAAGCCGGTGGATATGCCATGTGTGTGGGGAGAAGTCGATTAATGATGGAAAAAATACACATCTGTAGTTAGCATGACCGTAATAATAAACCAGATTTATACATCTAATAAAACTGTACAAAGTAGTAGTATACAGAGTCGCGCGAGGGAGGGGGGCGAAGTGTCCCAGTTACGGGGAACACATTATTTGTGGTAGATAAAATAACATATGAATAACTTGACCATTTATAGGACTAAACCGCCTAATACTTATCCTAATATAGTTATAAGAATTATACACATATCAAGGTAAGTTATAGGGCTGCTTTCAAATTGTATTTTTAGATCTGTAAGGTTATCCCTGTATTGTGTCTCCCACCCCAAGCCGCAACACACACACACACATACACACAAAGACACACACATGTATGAAAGAGCAGATGGTTGTAAATTTGGTAATAATCAGTTAAAACACATGTTACAAACAGCAAATTTAACTTTTTATTGTCTGATTGACATCGGATGACTACCATGTTCATGCGATAACACCAAAAAAAAATCACATTGATAGATTTAAATCATAATGAAACAATGTAATCTAGGTCATGTTTTAATCAAAGATTGAGTTGTTATAACTGCCGTAAGTATGCAAATCTAATATGGCATACACATGGTTTGGCTTTACAAGCTTTATATGCTCAAGTTTAGCTCAGTCCAGGTATGCTTTTAAGTGGTGTTGTGAAATTATATTAAATATGTTATTGCAATAAATATATACTGGGATAAGTAGTACTGAAATTAATATGGGAATTAGTCAAGAAGGTTATTGTACAGTGTTAGAATTTTTCGGATTGTAAGGCAGAGTCGCAAAGGACAATAAGAAATGTTTTTGATTCTAATTTCGCTTTTCCTATTTGTGGTCAAGAATATTTTTATTGTATTTAATTTGATCTTTTTATTCTTCCGTTTCTCTTGTCACCGTATCAGTGCAAGTAGGAGCTTAGTTTTTATCTGCGCCCACATCGAAATCCCAATTTAATGAGGAATAATTAACAAACATACTAAAAGATAATGTTTTTCTATTCGTTTTCGCAAGTTTTTAGTTTCAAAGGATTTCGAAAGGAATGTAACAATAAGAATAACGTGCCACCTAAACTGTCAACGAATATTTGGAAGCACTAATTTCCTATTGCCAATTGATATTTTATATTTTTCCTTTAAGCTTAACTTCTAACTTCGACAATATAGTTATAATTGTGCTAACGTGATTTAAACCCTGTACATTCAATAAATGAACCGAGTTGGTATTCCAAGTCTAATATCTAATATATCTTTAAAAATGCCTGGAGAGTTCGTCTAAGTGACATTTTACATAGCTGTCGCCACGATTTGCTTCTATAGGTCGCATATACGCCAAAGGATAAAGCATTATCTTATGATTTCTATTAACCAGAATATATATATATATATATATATATATATATATATATATATATATATATATATATATATATATATATATATATATATATATATATAAAACCCAGATAGCATATAAACATGTGGAAATGTATTATGAATACTTATTGTTAACATTTTTAGCGGAGTTCAATTGGAGCACACTGGACCGTGTCACACACCTAAAGTGTTCGATTGCCCTGAGCCCTGCCCTCGGACATACGTTCCCGTTTGTGGAACTGACGCTGTTACCTATACAAATGAGTGTGAAATGAAATGCAGGTGAGTAATTAGGTCATCGATGTGGGTGATGGTGTCGGTGCCTATGCGTGCGTACATGTTGCATATGTGCTAAATTTAGTCGGAAACGCGATACCAGGCTTTGTCCAGCTCAATAGATCAACATTTAGCCTGGTCGTAAATTGTAAATTCAGTTGCGTATATGCAAAAAAAAAAAACCCTCAGCACAGGTTCAACAGACCATGAGATGATAAAGATAAATGAATCACATTATTTCGCATCCGATGAAAGCCAGAAAAAGTCAGATAACGCAGCGTGCATTTAGTCGCTACGCTTTAAATCATAATAATAAAAGATTCCTGCTGAATATTTTGTCATATCTCGGGTATTTTTTTTGTTTTACAAAAAAGAAAAATAAGTGGAGAAAAAGTTTGTTAATCTGGGCCTTCTGCCTTCTACATTTCCCGATTACTAGTCGCTTGCCTTTTATATGTTCTCTTCCTTTCAATACGACACAAATTTCTACAAACGAAACGTGATAAGTATTTGAAAAAGATGTTATTGAAGACTGAAAAATAAGTTTAGATCGTGACAAATACTTCTTTCTCCAGGAGTGTTGCCTTGGCTTATGCAGGCGAATGTAAGGCCAAGAGATCAGCTGATGAATGCGCGTGTCCTATGATCTACATGCCCGCGTGCGGAAAGGACGGACAGACGTATAGCAACGACTGCACCATGAAATGCAGGTAAGTCTTAAAAGGATTCAGCTCAATCTACTCTGGAGGCCGTCGCCAGAAGTTGATGGATCTACGTTATTTTTGCTACTCTACACAGGTGTAATATACCCTTTTAACTTTATAGTAATGATTGTACTGACGTTCCGTTACACACACACACACACACACACACACACACACACACACAATTTTCATATCTCGTTCAAGGTGTCTAAGCCGGCTGTTCTTTTCATATGTCATTTATTGATTTAGTATGAGACCACCATACAATAACATGTTTATATTGTTATTTCCTTGCGCGTAGAACTCTTGAAATTTAGATCGAATAGTCAGAGCACTATATTAACATATTCATATAATTGCGCTGTGAAAATCAAGTATGTCGACCTTGTCGCCATAGTGCATATTGAAAATGTACATAACTTCCTCTTATATCAATCGCGGTTTTAGAAACAATTGCTGGATCCTTAAACATGTTTTATAATACAATATCCAAGTCGAACAGTGTAATATAGTCACCAATCAATAACGTACAGGACACAAAATGTAAGTCGAACATCCCAACATAGTCACCAATCAACAACACGCAGTTTACGCAATGCAAGTCTAACCTCTCAATATAGTCGCCATTCAACAACATACAAGATACAAAATCTAAGTCGAACCCCCCAATATAGTAGCCAATCAACAAGATATACGATAAGTCGAACCTCACAATATAGTCGCCAATCAAGAACAGATACCTCCAACAAAATATCTTTCTTAAATTTGGCTTCCAGCAAGTCCCCCTACCTCATATTTTTATTTTACGCTTCTTGGTAAGGACACGTCTTTCACAACCATTTTATTTCCAATCTCAAAGTTGACTGACCAAGAGAGTTCTAATGTAATGAAATGTATCATAGCTTCTCACTCACAATAATGTATCAACATTTTCAGTGGTGTCGAGTTGGCTCATGAAGGAGAATGCAAAGCGACGAGTTCTGCTGAGCACGCTTGCATCTGTACCATGGAATATAACCCCGTGTGTGGCACTGACAGTATCACCTACACAAATGAATGCGCCCTCAAGTGCAAGTAAGCTAACCCAATTTTTGTTGTTGAAATCTTACATTGTCAATGAAAAATTATAGAAACTACATCCAATTATTAAAATAACTGATTGAATGTATTGAATACATAATCGATCTCTGCGTTTTGAACCAAATTCAGGTGTTCATGTCTGCAATATGTTTGATATAAACAGTCACTTCTTTAGAAATAAAGTATATATAGCCGTATAGTGACTTATTATATTTAAACAAGCAACACAAGTGTTTAATAGAAAATTCAACCACGTTTACATTTTATCAACAAGGCGGTGGATATGCCATATGTTTCGGGAGAAGTCGATTAATGATGGAAAAATACACATCTGTAGTAAGCATGCCCATAATAATAAACCAGATTTGTACATCTAATAAACTGTACAAAGTAGTAGTATACAGAGTCGCGCGAGGGAGAGGGGAGGGCGAAGTTTCCCAGTTACGAGGAACACATTATTTGTCGTAGATAAAATTACATATGATTAACTTAACCATATATAGGTCTAAACCGCCTAATACTTATCCTAATATAGCTATAATAATTATACACATATAAAGGTCAGTTAAAGGGCTGCATTCAAATTGTATTTCTAGATCTGTAAGGTCATCCCTGTCTTGGTCCCCCCCCAAGCCGGAATACACGCACACACACACACACACACACACACACACACACACACACAGTGACACACACATACACTGTGTACGCATGTATGAAAGTGCAGATGGTTGTAAATTTGGTAATAATCAGTTAATACACATGTTACAAACAGCAAATTTAACTTTTTATTGTCTCAGGGACATCGGATGAAAACCATGGTCGTGCGATAACACCAGAAAAAAATCACATTGATAGATTTAAATCGTAATGTAATGAAACAATGTAATCTAGGTCATGTTTTAATCAAAGATGTGAGTTGTTATAACTGCCATAAGTATGGAAATCTAATACGGCGTTAACATGATTTGGCTTTACCAGCTTTATGTGCTTAAGTTTTGCTCTGTCCGGGTATGCTTTTCAGTGGTGTATTGAAATTATGTTGTAATATGGCATTGCAATAAATTTATACTGGGATAAGTAATACTGAAATTAATATGGGAATAAAATAAAAATCAAGGAGGTTATTGTACAATGTTAGCATTTGTTGGATTGTAAATCAGAGTCGTAGAGGACAATAAGAAATATTTTTGATTCTGGTTTCGTTTTTCCTATTGGTGGTCATGAATTTTTATCCTTCCGTTTCTTTTGTCACCATATCAGTGCAAGTAGGAGTTTAGTTGTTGTCTGCGCCCACATCAAAATCCCAATTTAATGAGGAATAATTAACAAACATACTAAAAGATAATGTTTTTCTATTCGTTTTCGCAAGTGTTTTGTTTCAAAGGATTTCGAAAGAAAATGTAACAATAAGAATTACATGCCACCTAAACTGTGAACGGTTTTTTGGAAGCATTAATTTCCTGTTGCCAATTGATATTTATATTTTAGCTTTAAACTTAACTTCTAACTTCGACAATTTAGTTACAATTGTGCTGATGTGATTTACACCAAAACATTCAATAAATGAACTGAATTGGTATTCGAAGTCTAATTTCTAATAGATGTTTAAAAATGCCTGGAGAGTTCGTCTAAATGACATTTTATGTAGCTGTAGGCTACGATTTGCTTCTTTATCTCGCATATGCGCCAAAGTATAAAGCATTATACCATGATTTCTATTAACCGGAAAGTTGATTTTCTATATATCAGATAGCGTACCACCTGTGGAAATGCGTTATGAATACTTATTGTTAATATTTTTAGCGGAGTTCAATTGGAGCACACTGGACCGTGTTACACACCTAAAGTGTTCGATTGCCCTGAGCCCTGCCCTCAGACATACGTTCCCGTTTGTGGAACTGACGGTGTTACCTATGCAAATGAGTGTGAAATGAAATGCAGGTCAGTAATTAAGTCATCAATGAGTGTGCTTGTGTGGGTGCCTATGTGTGTGTACATGTATGCATGTGTGCTAAATTTAGTCGGAAACGCGACCCCAGGCTTTGTCCAACTCAATAGATCAACATTTAGCCTGGTCGTAAGTTCACTTGTGCACATGCAAAAAATGTAACTCAGCATAGGTTCAACATCCGATGAAAGCCAGAAAAAGTAAGATAACGCAGCATGCATTTAGTCGCTACGCTTTAAATCACAATAATAAAAGATTCTTGCTGACTATTATGTCATATCTCGGGTATTTTTTTTGTTTTGCAAAAAAGAAAAATAAGTGGAGAAAAAGTGCGTTAGTCTGGACATTCTGCCTTCTACATTTCCCGATTACTAGTTGCTTGCCTTTTATAGGTTCTCTTCCTTTCAATACGATACAAATTTCTAGAAACGAAACGTGATAAGTATTTCAATAAAGATGTTATTGTAGACTGAAAAATAAGTTTAGATCGTGACAAATATTTCTTTCTTCAGGAGTGTTGCCTTGGCTTATGCAGGCGAATGTAAAGCCAAGAGGTCAGCTGATGAATGCGCGTGTCCTATGATCTACATGCCCGTGTGCGGAAAGGACGGACAGATTTATAGCAACGACTGCACCATGAAATGCAGGTAAGTTTTTCATTTTGCTCAATCTATTCTGGAGACCATCGCCAGAAGTTGATGGATCTACGATATTTTTGCTACTCAACACATGTGTAATATACCCTTTTAGCTTTATAATAATGATTGTGCTGACGTTCCATTACACACACACACACACACACACACACACACTATTTTCAGATCTCGTTCAAGGTGTCTAAGCCCCGCTGTTCTTTTCATGTGTCATTTATTGATTTAGTATGAGATCACCATACCATAACAAGTTTATATTGTTATTTCCTTGCGCATAGAACTCATGAACTTTAGATGGAATAGTCAGAGCATTATATTACATATAATTGCGCTGTTGAAATCAAGTATGTAGACCTTGTCGCCATAGTGCATATTGAAAATGTACATAAATTCCTCTTATATCAATCGCGGTTTTAGAAACAATTGCTGGATCCTTAAACATGTTTTATAATACAATATCCACATCGAACAGAGTAATATAGTCACCAATCAATAACGTACAGGACACAAAATGTAAGTCGAACATCCCAACATAGTCACCAATCAACAACACGCAGTTTACGCAATGCAAGTCTAACCTCTCAATATAGTCGCCATTCAACAACATACAAGATACACAATCTAAGTCGAACCCCCCAATATAGTCGCCAATCAACAAGATATACGATAAGTCGAACCTCACAATATAGTCGCCAATCAAGAACAGATACCTCCAACAAAATATCTTTCTTAAATTTGGCTTCCAGCAAGTCCCCCTACCTCATATTTTTATTTTACGCTTCTTGGTAAGGACACGTCTTTCACAACCATTTTATTTCCAATCTCAAAGTTGACTGACCAAGAGAGTTCTAATGTAATGGAATGTGACATAGCTTCTCACTCACAATAATGTATCAACATTTTCAATGGTGTCGAGTTGGCTCATGAAGGAGAATGCAAAGCGACGAGTTCTGCTGAGCACGCTTGCATCTGTACCATGGAATATAACCCCGTGTGTGGCACTGACAGTATCACCTACACAAATGAATGCGCCCTCAAGTGCAAGTAAGCTAACCCAATTTTTGTTGTTGAAATCTTACATTGTCAAAAAAAAATTATAGAAATTACATCCAATTATTAAAATAACTGATTGAATGTGTTGAATACATAATCGATCTCTGCGTTTTGAACCAAATTCAGGTGTTCATGTCTGCAATATGTTTGATATAAACAGTCACTTCTTTAGAAATAAAGTATATATAGCCGTATAGTGACTTATTGTATTTAAACAAGCAACACGAGTTAATAGAAAATTCAACCACGTTTACATTTTATCAGCAAGGCGGTGGATATGCCATATGTTTCGGGAGAAGTCGATTAATGATGGAAAAATACACATCTGTAGTAAGCATGCCCATAATAATAAACCAGATTTGTACATCTAATAAACTGTACAAAGTAGTAGTATACAGAGTCGCGCGAGGGAGAGGGGAGGGCGAAGTTTCCCAGTTACGAGGAACACATTATTTGTCGTAGATAAAATTACATATGATTAACTTAACCATATATAGGTCTAAACCGCCTAATACTTATCCTAATATAGCTATAATAATTATACACATATAAAGGTCAGTTAAAGGGCTGCATTCAAATTGTATTTCTAGATCTGTAAGGTCATCCCTGTATTGGTCCCCCCCATGCCGGAATACACGCACACACACACACACACACACACACACACACAGAGTGACACACACATACACTGTGTACGCATGTATGAAAGGGCAGATGGTTGTAAATTTGGTAATAATCAGTTAATACACATGTTACAAACAGCAAATTTAACTTTTTATTGTCTCAGGGACATCGGATGAAAACCATGGTCGTGCGATAACACCAGAAAAAAATCACATTGATAGATTTAAATCGTAATGTAATGAAACAATGTAATCTAGGTCATGTTTTAATCAAAGATGTGAGTTGTTATAACTGCCATAAGTATGGAAATCTAATACGGCGTTAACATGATTTGGCTTTACCAGCTTTATGTGCTTAAGTTTTGCTCAGTCCAGGTATGCTTTTCAGTGGTGTATTGAAATTATGTTGTAATATGGCATTGCAATAAATTTATACTGGGATAAGTAATACTGAAATTAATATGGGAATAAAATAAAAATCAAGGAGGTTATTGTACAATGTTAGCATTTGTTGGATTGTAAATCAGAGTCGTAGAGGACAATAAGAAATATTTTTGATTCTGGTTTCGTTTTTCCTATTGGTGGTCATGAATTTTTATCCTTCCGTTTCTTTTGTCACCATATCAGTGCAAGTAGGAGTTTAGTTGTTGTCTGCGCCCACATCAGAATCCCAATTTAATGAGGAATAATTAACAAACATACTAAAAGATAATGTTTTTCTATTCGTTTTCGCAAGTGTTTTGTTTCAAAGGATTTCGAAAGAAAATGTAACAATAAGAATTACATGCCACCTAAACTGTGAACGGTTTTTTGGAAGCATTAATTTCCTGTTGCCAATTGATATTTATATTTTAGCTTTAAACTTAACTTCTAACTTCGACAATTTAGTTACAATTGTGCTGATGTGATTTACACCAAAACATTCAATAAATGAACTGAATTGGTATTCGAAGTCTAATTTCTAATAGATGTTTAAAAATGCCTGGAGAGTTCGTCTAAATGACATTTTATGTAGCTGTAGGCTACGATTTGCTTCTTTATCTCGCATATGCGCCAAAGTATAAAGCATTATACCATGATTTCTATTAACCGGAAAGTTGATTTTCTATATATCAGATAGCGTACCACCTGTGGAAATGCGTTATGAATACTTATTGTTAATATTTTTAGCGGAGTTCAATTGGAGCACACTGGACCGTGTTACACACCTAAAGTGTTCGATTGCCCTGAGCCCTGCCCTCAGACATACGTTCCCGTTTGTGGAACTGACGGTGTTACCTATGCAAATGAGTGTGAAATGAAATGCAGGTCAGTAATTAAGTCATCAATGAGTGTGCTTGTGTGGGTGCCTATGTGTGCGTACATGTATGCATGTGTGCTAAATTTAGTCGGAAACGCGACCCCAGGCTTTGTCCAACTCAATAGATCAACATTTAGCCTGGTCGTAAGTTCACTTGTGCACATGCAAAAAATGTAACTCAGCATAGGTTCAACATCCGATGAAAGCCAGAAAAAGTAAGATAACGCAGCATGCATTTAGTCGCTACGCTTTAAATCACAATAATAAAAGATTCTTGCTGACTATTATGTCATATCTCGGGTATTTTTTTGTTTTACAAAAAAGAAAAATAAGTGGAGAAAAAGTGCGTTAGTCTGGACATTCTGCCTTCTACATTTCCCGATTACTAGTTGCTTGCCTTTTATAGGTTCTCTTCCTTTCAATACGATACAAATTTCTAGAAACGAAACGTGATAAGTATTTCAATAAAGATGTTATTGTAGACTGAAAAATAAGTTTAGATCGTGACATATATTTCTTTCTTCAGGAGTGTTGCCTTGGCTTATGCAGGCGAATGTAAAGCCAAGAGGTCAGCTGATGAATGCGCGTGTCCTATGATCTACATGCCCGTGTGCGGAAAGGACGGACAGATTTATAGCAACGACTGCACCATGAAATGCAGGTAAGTTTTTCATTTAGCTCAATCTCTTCTGGAGACCATCGCCAGAAGTTGATGGATCTACGTTATTTTTGCTACTCAACACATGTGTAATATACCCTTTTAGCTTTATAATAATGATTGTGCTGACGTTCCATTACACACACACACACACACACACACACACACACACACACACACACACACACACACAATTTTCATATCTCATTCAAGGTGTCTAAGCCCCGCTGTTCTTTTCATGTGTCATTTATTGATTTAGTATGAGATCACCATACAATAACATGTTTATATTGTTATTTCCTTGCGCATAGAACTCATGAACTTTAGATCGAATAGTCAGAGCATTATATTACATATAATTACGCTGTTGAAATCAAGTATGTCGACCTTGTCGCCATAGTGCATATTGAAAATGTACATAAATTCCTCTTATATCAATCGCGGTTTTAGAAACAATTGCTGGATCCTTAAACATGTTTTATAATACAATATCCACATCGAACAGAGTAATATAGTCACCAATCAATAACGTACAGGACACAAAATGTAAGTCGAACATCCCAACATAGTCACCAATCAACAACACGCAGTTTACGCCATGCAAGTCTAACCTCTCAATCTAGTCGCCATTCAACAACATACAAGATACACAATCTAAGTGGGGCCCTGAGTGGCCTAGTGGTCTAAAGCGCTGTCCGTTACGGATCACTGCCATCTCACCTCAGTCCGCTTGTGTTCGAGTCTAGGATTCGGCAAATGTGGATAGGTGAGAAAGCTTGTTAGTAGCTTCTCGTGGGTCGGTGGTTCTTTCCGGTGATTTCCCAGTTTCTTCCTCCACCATTAATACTGGCCGCCATGGATAGCCTATCGTGTGCTGAAAAATGGCGTTAAGTCCAACAACAACAACAACCACAATTCAAGTCGAACCTCCCAATATAGTCACCAATCAACAACAGATACCTCCAACAAAATATCTTTCTTAAATTTGGCTTCCAGCAAGTCCCTCTCTCCCATATTTTTATTTTACGCTTCTTGGTAGTGTCACGTCTTTCACAACCATTTTATTTCCAATCTCAAAGTTGACTGACCAAGAGAGTTCTAATGTAATGGAATGTATCATCGCTTCTTACCCAGAATAATGTATCAACATTTTCAGTGGTGTTGAGTTGGCTCATGAAGGAGAATGCAAAGCGACGAGTTCTGCTGAGCACGCTTGCATCTGTACCATGGAATATAACCCCGTGTGTGGCACTGACAGTATCACCTACACAAATGAATGCGCCCTCAAGTGCAAGTAAGCTAATCCAATTTTTGTTGTTGAATTCTTACATTGTCAATGAAAAATTATAGAAACTACATCCAATCAATTAAAAAAAACTGATTGATTGTGTTGAATTTATATTCGATCCTTGCGTTTCGAACCAAATTCAGGTGTTCATATCTGCAATATGTTTGATATAAACAGTCACTTCTTTATAGATAAAGTATATATAGCCGTATAGTAACTTATTGTATTTAGAGAAGCAACACAAGTGTTTAATTGAAAATTCAACCACGTTTACATTTTATCAGCAAGGCGGCGGATATGCCATATGTGTGGGGATAAGTCGATTAATGATGGAAAAATACTCATGTGTAGTAAGCATGCCCATAATAATAAACCAGATTTATACATATAATAAAAGTGTACAAAGTAGTAGTATACAGAGTCGCGCGATGGAGGGGGGAATGACAAGTGTCCAAGTTACGGGGAACACATTATTTGTCGTAGATAAAATAACATATGATTAAATTAACCATATATAGGTCTAAACCGCCTAATACGTATCCTAATATAGTTATAAGAATTATACACATATCAAGGTCAGTTATAGGGCTGCTTTCAAATTGTATTTCTAGATCTGTAAGGTTATCCCTGTATTGTGTCTCCCACCCCAAGCCGGAACACACACACACACACACATACACACGCACATACACACACATATGTATGAAAGAGCAGATGGTTGTAAATATGGTAATAATCAGTTAATACACATGTTATAAACAGCAAATTTAACGTTTTATTGTCTCAGGGACATCGAATGACTACCATGGTCGTGCGATAACACCACAAAAAGTCACATTGATAGATTTAAATCGTAATGAAACAATGTAATCTAGGTTATGATTTAATCAAAGATGTGAGTTGTTATAACTGCCTAAGTATGCAAATCTAATATGGCATTAACATGATTTGGCTTTACCAGCTTTATGTGCTTAAGTTTTGCTCAGTCCAGGTATGCTTTTCAGTGGTGTATTGAAATTATGTTGTAATATATTATTGCAATAAATTTGTACTGGGATAAGTAATACAGAAATTAATATGGGAATAAAATAAAAATCAAGGAGATTATTGTACAATGTTAGCATTTGTCGGATTGTAAATCAGAGTCGTAGAGGACAATAAGAAATGTTTTTGATTCTAATTTCGTTTTTCCTATTGGTGGTCATGAATTTTTATCCTTCCGTTTCTTTTGTCACCATATCAGTGCAAGTAGGAGTTTAGTTGTTGTCTGCGCCCACATCAAAATCCCAATTTAATGAGGAATAATTATCAAACATACTAAAAGATAATGTTTTTCTATTCGTTTTCGCAAGTTTTTAATTTCAAAGGATTTCGAAAGAAAATGTAACAATAAGAATTACATGCCACCGTGAACGGTTATTTGGAACCACTAATTTCCTGTTGCCAATTGATATTTATATTTTTCCTTTAAACTTAACTTCGAACTTCGACAATATAGTTACAATTGTGCTGCCGTGATATAAACCCTAAAAATTCAATAAATGAACTGAATTGGTATTCGAAGTCTAATTTCTAACAGATGTTTGAAAATGCCTGGAGAGTTCGTCTAAATGACATTTTATGTAGCTGTCGCCACGAGTTCCTTCTTTAGGTCGCATATGCGCCAAAGTATAAAGCATTATCCCATGATTTCTATTAACCGGAAAGTTGATTTTCTATATATCAGATAGCGTACCACCTGTGAAATTGCGTTATGAATACTTATTGTTAATATTTTTAGCGGAGTTCAATTGGAGCACACTGGACCGTGTCACACACCTAAAGTGTTCGATTGCCCTGAGCCCTGCCCTCAGACATACGTTCCCGTTTGTGGAACTGACGGTGTTACCTACGCAAATGAGTGTGAAATGAAATGCAGGTGAGTAATTAAGTCATCGATGTGGGTGATTGTGTGTGTGCCTAAGTGTGCTTACAGTTATATTTGTGCTAAATTTAGTCGGAAATGCGACCCCAGGCTTTGTCCAGCTCAATAGATCAACATTTAGCCTGGTCGTAAATTGTAAATTCACTTGTGTATATGCAAAAAAAAAAAAAAACTCAGCATAGGTTCAACAGTCTATGAGATGATAAAGATAAATGAATCACATTATTTCGCATCCGATGAAAGCCAGAAAATGTAAGATAACGCATCATGCATTTAGGCGCTACGCTTTAAATCACAATAATAAAAGATTCCTGCTGAATATTTTGTCATATCTTGGGTATTTTTTTGCTTTACAAAAAAGAAAAATAAGTGGAGAAAAAGTGCGTTAGTCTGGGCATTCTGTCTTCTACATTTCCCGATTACTAGTCGCTTGCCTTTTATATGTTCTCTTCCTTTCAATACAATACAAATTTCTACAAACGAAACGTGATAAGTATTTGAATAAAGATGTTATTGTAGACTGAAAAAAAAATAAGTTTAGATCGTGACAAATATTTCTTTTTCCAGGAGTGTTGCCTTGGCTTATGCAGGCGAATGTAAAGCCAAGAGGTCAGCTGATGAATGCGCGTGTCCTATGATCTACATGCCCGTTTGCGGAAAGGACGGACAGACGTATAGCAACGACTGCACCATGAAATGCAGGTAAGTCTTAAAAGGATTCAGCTCAATCTACTCTGAAGGCCGTCGCCAGAAGTTGATGACACGTGTGTAATGTACCCTTTTTACGTTATAGCAAAGATTGGGCTGACGTACCGTTCACTATATATATATATATATATATATATATATATATATATATATATATATATATATATATATATATATATATATATATATATATATATATATATACACTTGTCTGACCTCAATTTTCATATTTTGTTTAAGTTGTATAATCCCGTTTGTTGTTATTTTCAAATGGCATTTATTGACTGAGATCACCATAGAATGACAAGTTTCTCTTGTAATGCGCATATAACTCATTACTTTTAGACCGACTAGGCCGAGCACTACATTAACATATTCACATTAATGCGCTGTGAAATCAAGTATGTCGACGTTGTAGGCGTAGTGCATATTGCAAATGTACAAAAGTTCACTTTATACCAATCGCGGTTTTAGAAATACTTATTAACTTTTGAGCGATACAAAAATCTAAGCATGTAAAATTGTAATTGTTAAACTCTGTGTGTGTGTATGTGTGTGTGTGTGTGGAGGCGGTGGTTAAGAGCGGCAACACATAAGTTACGACTATAGTGTTGTTATTATATAGATTTTTATGAAAGGTTTTATTGCCGACTTATCAATGAAGGTGAGGAAATAAAAGTATATGATGAATACAATAATTATTGATAAATTTATTAACGTACAGCGTAGAAATGAAATTATATTTTATATTTGAAATTATTGTGCTTGTTAAGAGAATCGAAACGGTGACATCCGAGTCAATGTTGATACTATTTTCTTCTGGCTCGGCAGTCTCGTAGGAGACAAATAATGTAGCTCGAATGGGATTTCCTTATCGTTCTGAAAACCCTATCATAGATTTTATTAATCATTGTTAATTACACAAATTCTAAATATTTAGATGTCATTCTGCAAATACCACCGATGGATTTCATCCAAAGAACGTATGTCTAAATTGAACGGATGTCTTCTGGTAAACTCGGTAAATCCATTTTAAGATGTTAAAAATTTTAACGGTCATATCCGTTAACAGATGGGCACCATGTGTATAATCCAAAAGTTCTCTCAACCACGATCCTTTCAATTTGGTCAACTTTTGTTGTGTGATAGTTTTCTCTTTTTTTTTTTCAAAGACGAGGTCGTTTAAATATTTTTATATTTTATTAACGACAGTAATATCTGATAGTGGATAGGTTTCATTTGTTCAAAATGCAAAGGCTTTCATAATGTGCTAATTTCTTTCAAATCTGGTCAGAAACTGTTGAGCGGTGTTTAATTAGACATTTAAATGTTGTCTTAGCGGCGACCATATGTGATGAGAAACCGAGTTGGTTCAATGGCTGTCGTAACAAACTCGCAACTGAAAGGGTGCAAGATTAGATCCTACCATCGGATCAGACCAGGCTGGCTTCCGTAGTGTATCCTTGGGCATTGACTGACTAATCTACTTGTGTTGCTGTACCGTAAAACACTAAACCAAATTATATATGACTTGTAATCTGCATTTATTACATAAATGTGTTAGCCATTGGTATCAGAATGCTTCTTATAAAATTATGTGCAAACTGGTGAAGTATTTTCTGAGAAGAAGTTGTTAACGATATTTTGAACAGACGATGCACGACAATTTCTAGATCCTTAAACATATTTTATGATACACAATCAAAGTCAAACATATTAATATAGTCACCAACCAATAACGTACAGGACACATAATGTAAGTCGAACCTCCCAATATAGTCACCAGTCAACAACATGAAGTTTACACAATGCAAGTCGAACCTCTCAATATAGTCGCCAATCAACAACATATACCATAGACAATCTAAGTCGAACCTCCCAGTATAGTCGCCAATCAACAACAAATTCCTCAAACAACATATCGTTCTTAAATTTTCCTTCCAGCAAGCCCCTTCCCTCTCCCATATTTTACGCTTCTTGGTAGTGACACGTCTTTCACAATCATTTTATGTCCAATCTCAAAGTTGACAGACCAAGAGAGTTCTAATGTAATGGAATGTATCATCGCTTCTTACCCAGAATAATGTATCAACATTTTCAGTGGTGTCGAGTTGGCTCATGAAGGAGAATGCAAAGCGACGAGTTCTGCTGAGCACGCTTGCATCTGTACCATGGAATTTAACCCCGTGTGTGGCACTGACAGTATCACCTACACAAATGAATGCGCCCTCAAGTGCAAGTAAGCTAACCCAATTTTTGTTGTTGAAATCTTACATTGTCAATGAAAAATTATAGAAACTACATCCAATCAATTAAAATAACTGATTGATTGTGTTGAATTTATAATCGATCTTTGCGTTTTGAACCAAATTCAGGTGTTCATGTCTGCAATATGTTTGATATAAACAGTCAATTCTTTAGAGATAAAGTATATATAGCCGTATAGTGACTTATTGTATTTAAACAAGCAACACAAGTGTTTAATAGAAAATTCAACCACGTTTACATTTATCAGCAAGCCGGTGGATATGCCATGTGTGTATAAAAAGTAATTAAATTTAAAAAAATACACATCTGTAGTAAGCATGCCCATAATAATAAACCAGATTTGTGCATCTAATAAAACTGTATAAAGTAAATAAATAGTAAACAGAGTCGCGCTAGGTAGGGTGAGGGCGAAGTGTCCCAGTCAAGGTTGAACAGATTATTTGTCTTAGATAAAGTTACATAGGATTAAATAAAACATATATAGGTCTAAACCGCCTAATACCTATCTTCTTAATATAGTTATAATAATTATAATACTTATAATAATTATAATAATTATAATAATTATACACATATAAAGGTCAGTTATAGGGCTGCTTTCAAATTGTATTTCTAGATCTGTATTGTTCTCCCTGTCTTAGGTCCCCAAAGCCTGAGCAACACACACATGCGCGCGTGCGAGCGCAAACACACATATACTGAGAGAGAGAGAGAGAGAGAGAGAGAGAGAGAGAGAGAGAGAGAGAGACGCACACAATATACGCATTTATGAATGGGCATATGATAGTAAATATGGTAATAATCTGTTAATACACATGTTACAAACAATAAATTTAACTTTTTATTGTCTCAAGGACATCGGATGAAAACCATGGTCGTGCGATAACACCACAAACAATCACATTGATTGATTTAAATCGTAATGAAACAGTTTAAACTAGGTTATTTTTTTCCCCCAAAGATTGAGTTGTTGTAACTGCCGTAAGTATGCAAATCTGATATGGCATTAACATGGTTTGACTTTACAAGCTTTATATGCTCAAGTTTAGCTCATTCCAGGTATGCTTTTCAGTTGTATTGAGAAATTATGTTGTTATATGTTATTGCAATAAATATATACTGGGATAAGTAATACTGAAATTAATATGGGAATAAAATAAAAATCAAGGAGGTTTTTGCACAATGTTAGCATTAGTCGGATTGTAAATCAGAGTCGAAAACAAAAACAATAAGAAATGTTTTTGATTCTAACTTCGTTTTTCCCATTGGTGGTCATGAATTATTTTTCTTTCTTGTATTTAATTTGATCTTGTTATCATTATGTTTCTCTTGTCACCGTGTCAGTGCGAGCAGGAGTTTAGTTGTTGTCTGCGCCCACATCGAAATCCCAACTCAGTCAGGAAGAAGTAACAAACATACTAAAAGATAATGTTTTCCTATTCGTTTTCGCAAGTTTTTAGTTTCAAAGAATTTCGAAAGGAAATGTATCAATAAGAATTACATGCCACCTAAACTATCAACGGATAATTGGAAGCACTAATTTCCTATTGCCAAATGATATTTCATATTTTTCCTTTACACTTAACTTCAAACTTCAACAATATAGTTATAATTGTGCTGACGTGATTTAAACCATATAAATTCAATAAATTAACTGAATTGGTATTCGAAGTCTAATATCTAATTATATCTTTAAAAATGCCTGGAGAGTTCGTCTAAGTGATATTTTATGTAGCTGTCGCCACGATTTGCTTCTTTAGGTCGCATATGCGCCAAAGTATATAGCATTATCTCATGATTTCTATTAACCAGAAAGTAGATTATATATATATATATATATATATATATATATATATATATATATATATATATATATATATATATATATATATATATATAGCGTATCACCTGTGGAAATGCGTTATGAATATTTATTGTTGACATGTTTAGCGGAGTTCAATTGGAGCACACTGGACCGTGTCACACACCTAAAGTGTTCGATTGCCCTGAGCCTTGCCCTCGGACATACGATCCAGCTTGTGGAACTGACGGTGTTACCTATGCAAATGAGTGTGAAATGAAATGCAGGTGAGCAACGAGGTGATCGATGTTCTTACCTGTGTGTGTGCAGTTGCGTCACTAGGGTTGGCGTCACCCAGTTTAGTAACTTATGGTGTCACCCCCATGGACCTCCTTCCTGCACAAATATTGAAAAATTTTATAGACAGTCATTTTTGGTGTCACCCCCTCTGATGATATCACCCGGTTTGGTCCGTACACCCCGCACACTGTGTGTGTGTGTGTGTGTGTGTGTGTTTATGTATGCGTACATGTATGCATACCGGCTAAATTTAGTCGGAAACGCAACCCCAGACATTGTGAAGTGCAATAGGACAACATTTAACCTGGTATGTAAGTTCACGAGATATATGCAAAAATGTAACTCTGTGTGTGTGTGTGTGTGTGTGTGTGTGTGTGTTGGATTTTTGACGTAGGTTTAACAATTTTTCAGTCGTATCGCTACGATGTCTGTAGTGTGGCAGTTTATTGTGATGTTTAGCACTGGGGCAATATGCTGCAGACATGTAGCATGATGCCCCACCCAGTCACATTATCTTTAGACTAGGCCGACCATTACTAACACAAACATCTTAATGCTGAGCGCCAAGCGAGGTTGTGTAACCAGCAGAGATTCAGCAGTTTATAAGATAATCAAGATTAATGAATTGCATTATTTCGCATCCAATAAATTCTCAGAAACAGTACGAGAACGCAGCATGGAATTAGTCGCCATGCTTTAAACTACAATAATAAATGCTTCCTGGTCAATATTTTGTCATATCATATCTCGGGTATTTTTTTGTTTTACAAAAACGAAAACAAATCAGCGGAGAAAAATGCGTTAGTCTGGGCTTCCTGCCTTCTATATTTCCAGATCTCTAATCGCTCGCCTTTTAATTGTTCTCTTCCTTTCGTTGGAAGAAAAAACAATCTACAAAGGAAACGTCATAAGTAGAAATATTTGAATAAAATCTCAAAGTAGACTCAGAGATAAGTTTTAATCGGTCCAAATATTTCGTACTCCAGAGGTGTTGCCTTGGCTTATGCAGGCGAATGTAAGGCTAAGAGGTCCGCTGATGGATGCGTATGTCCTACGGTCTACATGCCCGTGTGCGGAAAGGACGGACAGACCTATGACAACGATTGCACCATGAAATGCAGGTAAGCATAGAAAAGATTCAGTACAATTTACTCTTGACATTGTCGCATAGAATGGATCTATATCATTTTGTTCCTTAGAAAATTTGAAATTCCTTTTTGACATTATAACCATTATTGTTCTCATTATTTAAGCGTGACATCTTACAATAACATGTTTTTGCTGTTACTTCCTCACGCGTATAACTCATGCACTTTGATGCGATTATCCACGGCATTACTTTCATTAACATATTCGGATTAATGCGCTGTGAAAATTAATTATGTAGCAAATAAGGTCAACATTTTAGGTAAAGGTGCCGCTCTAAAGTTTCATACTTCTCACAAAGAAAAGATAATTTCCCATCTTTTGCTTTAGGCGGCACATTGTTTCCCTAATATCATATATTAAGAATTTTCAGTAGCAGTCCATTAAAGTATGTCGTCATTGTCGCCACAATGCATGTTGCAAATGTACTCAACCTTATTTTATATCAGTTGCAGTTTTTGAAGTACTTAGCAACAGTTGAGCGGAACCAAAATTCACACTTGTAAAATTAAAATTGTTAAATGTTATCATGTGTGTGTGTGTAAGTGTGTGTAGGGAGTGGTTAAGAATGGTAGCTCATAGGTTGAATCCATGCTGTAATGTATTGATGTTCATGAAGTGTTTAATGGTCGACTTATCAATGAAGGTAAGGAAATACAAGTACATGCGGAATACATTATGTCCTGACGAATTCTATAAAATATATTCTAGACAAGTTTTTATCTTAATTGGAAATAATGGACCTGGATAAGAAAAATAGTGTTTGGTTAGCACCGAAAATTTGGAATTCAAATCAAGGCTCTTTTTATTATTGATCTCTTCGAATGAGACAAATAATATAACTCAAAAAGGATTTCCTTATCTTGGTGAAAACCCCATCACACATTTTATTAATCTATGCTAATTGCACAAGTTCTAAACATTTAGATATCGTACTGCATTTAGCACCTTCCAACGTATGTCTAGATTTAACTGATGCTTTTTGGTACACTTGGTACAATCCTTTTCAGTTAACATCTGAAGTTTTAACGGTCATATCTGTTGACGGACTAGCACGATGTTTAACATCCAGAAGTCATCAAAACCAGGATCCTTTCTTTTTGGCCAACTTTTGTTGTGTTTTATTAATTATTTAATTATTTATTAATGACGACGTCATTTGAACATATTTATATAGCAGTAACGATTAATATTTGATGGGGGATCGGTTTCATTTGTACAAAATAAATAGGCTTTCTTACTGTGCTAATTTCTTCAAATTTGGTCAGTAATTGTTGAGCGGTGTTAAATGTTGTCATATGTGATGAGAAGACTAGTTGACTTAGTAGTTATCGTAACGGACTCGCAACTAAAATGTTTGCAGTTTTACATCGTACCATTGGATCAAACCAGACTCGGCTACCGTAGTGTATGCTTGGGCAAGGAACTAACTAATCTGTTTGTGTTGCTTTGCCGTAAAACGCTAATCAAATCATATATGACATGTAATCAGCATTTATTATATACATTTCTAATTTGGTCAGACTTTTGAGCGGTGTTTAATGAGACATTTGAATGTAGTCATATGTGATGAAAAGCCTAGTTGACTCAGTTGTTATCGTAACGGACTAGCAACTTAAATGGTGCAGTTTTACATCCTATCATACCAGTTCGGCTACCGTAGTGTATCCTTGGGCAAGGAACTAGCTAATATGTTTGTGTTTTTGTGCCGTAAACGCTAAAACAAACCAAACCATATATGACGTGTAATCAGCATTTATTACATACATTTGACAGCCCTTGGTATCAGAATGCTTCTTATAAAATCAGGTGCAAACTGTTGAGGCGTTGTGCGAGTAGTAGATGTAGACGACAGCTAGAAAAGACGACGTACAAGAGCTAGATCCTTAAACATATTTTATGATACACAATATCTCAATATAGTCAATAATCAATAACGTCTAGGATACACAGTCTAAGTCCAACCTCTTAATATAGTCAAAATCAACAACATAGCTTATTCAACAGTTCACAAATAATAATGATCAACATTCTCAGTGGTATCGAGCTGGCTCATGAAGGAGAGTGTAAATCGACGAGTTTTGCTGAGCACGCTTGCATCTGTACCATCGAATATAACCGTGTGTGGCACTGACGGTCACACCTATGGAAAAGAGTGCGCCCTGAAGTACCATGAGCTAAACAAAGTTTTGTCTTACAAGTCCTTTTTTGAAAATTCAACGTTTCTATTTTAAGAACAATCCGCGAATATGGAAGCTCTGTCAGGAGTTGTCAATTATTGTGGGGTAAAGATACAACTGAGGCCGGATAGTCTACTATAATTCCAACTTGTATATCGAATTAAATCTGCAAAGTCGAAAATATGCACCCCAATTTAAACTAATGTGTCAATAGTAATAACGTCTTAATGCACTAGATAAAAATAGAAATTTAACATTGTGATGTCTCTGGGGCACCGGATTACAAACTTGTTGATATGATAACCACAAAAATGAATCATATTGATAAATTTAAGAGTTAATAAGCAACCTAAACTAGGGGGTGTTTTCATCAAATATTTAAATTGATCTAGTGGCTGTAAGTGTTGTTAAGTATAGCATTTAACATTTTTTGGCTTTATAGGTTTTACTCATCTTTTGCTCAGTCTTCATATACTTTTGCAACTGTTTGTGACAATGTTTTAATATGTTATTGCATGTATACTGAAATAGATAATTAATGTTGTAATTATAGAGTAATAAATAAAAGCAAGGGAGATTAATTTCTAATGCGACAGGTAGTTAGAAGGTAAAACAGGGTAAGAAAAAAATGTGTTTAATTTTAAAATGCTTTATTTCTATTGATGGGCATAACTTATTTTTCTTTCTTATATTTAGTTTGATCACCAATTTTGTTCTTTCCTTTCTCTTATCGTCGTATCAAAGTAAGTCGGAGTCTGTTTTTTCTGAGCTTATGTCTAAGTCCCTATTTAGTGATAAGAATATATGAAAATATGATCACCTGTAATAAGCTAGGAACGTAAATATGTGGATGAGACTTTCAGATCAGTCATTGTGTAAGCAGCCGATTTACTCAAATTAAAGGGGGAAAATATTTCCCATTTTTTTCGCAGCTTTAACCGGCATTGCACATGTAGTATACGTGACGAATTATAATATTAGCCTATAGTTGTTTCATTCTAAACTTTTCTTACCCTAATTCAATTGTCAGAACAGTGTACTGCCCTACGTTATGTTGCAATGTTGCACAACATGCTACCAAGTTGGAGTTATTTGAGCATTCGAATGTTCTGTTGAGATCCTATTAATACAAGATCGTTATGTTTGAGTTATTAAACTTGTGTTGTTATTTAATCACACACACAGACAGACACACACACACACACACACATCGTGCTTTAAACCTATACATGCCATAATTTAATTATTTCAAATATCATTTCTCACAAATCTTAGAAATACTTATAGGTTACTGCATTTGTATGGGAGAATATGAACGAGTTTTTCGGATGGCTATACTGCACGACCATGGGAGTGCAATATATCCGACAAAACGAGTAAGCTTTTTATTATATGCTCATTTTCTTATTCGTATCCCAAGGCTTAAATATATAAACAAAAATACATTACAAGAAACAAAGTAACTAAATGTATACCGTATTCCAAACTAAATACATAAGTGTTGACGTATCATTACACATCAACATTATTAATGAGCACGTAACTCCGCCCAGATAAATTTGAAGTTGGTCGCGCGCTAGAAAGAAAGAAAATGGCGTTTAGTCTATTTAAAATTAAAATTTGGAGTAATATTATTAGTGAATTCGCATTACAGCAACTTTTCTATTTGATCTTGAATTTTTGGTATTTTTGTCGATTCAACGCAATCTTGTGATTATGGTCTGGATTTATCTACATGAAGTAACTTGTATCGGATTCCTGCAGCGTCTGCAAATTTAATCGTATCGAATTCTGTTGACATCGGCATGCGTGTTTCTGTTCTGTCATTGAATCAGTTCATAATGTGGGAAAATTATGAAGCCTATCAAATGATATTATCGACAAGATGCTGTGGAATTTAATGTTTATTTCATTTTGAGTGAAGTAAGGAGGATGTAACTGCACTTAGAATATAAAACTCGAAATTATAGTACAACTTCGAAATACGTAATCAACCTTGAGAACCCATAACATGGCTCATGTAATTCAGATTTGCATAATTACGAAAGTAATTTTTGAGGAAATTCAGGATGTAAAATTGTAAGTATAATTTTGCCATTTTATTACCAGGCAAATAAGACAGTTTAAGTGTTATAACTTGCGAGTTATTGTGAGGACCCCGTATGGCGTCTATAGCTAGCTTAAATCTAAAACATTGTATCAATAAAGTTAATGTGGAATGTGCCAACTCTGTATGTGTCAGTCTATGAAACATTTGCTGGTATGTGGCAGTTCATGAAATATCTGCTTTAGTTCAGTCATAAAAAAATTGTCTACTTTAGAAATAGTTCATTTAATCACGTCCATTAAGTATGAATTGAAGCGCGATGAGTACTGCATGAAAGTGTGCAATATCGGTAAATACTGAACGATTCTGACAATGTAAAGATAACGGAGAAATAAATGAACATATAATAAATGGAGAAATTGTCTACGTGTCATTTTATGTAGCTGTACGTCACGATTTGCCTCATGACGTCACAAATGCGACCACGTTCAAAACAGGTTGTCGTGGTTTCTAAGGCCAATAAAGTGAATTTCTATATTATCAGATAGAATATCACGTTCGGACATGTGTTAAGAATACATTTTGTTACCTATTGTAGTGGAGTTCAACTGGAGCACACCGGACCCTGTCACACACCCAAGGAATTCAGTAGTCCTGACAATTGCCCTCGGGTTTACGAGCCGGTTTGTGGAACTGACCATGTTACCTATGCAAATGAGTGCGAAATGAATCTCAGGTGAGATATAGGGTTATCGGTATGTGTGCCTATTTGTGTGCATACACGCGTGATTGTGAGTTTTATTTAGTCTAACATACTACCCCAGAGAAAGAACAAGAGTTATATGTGAGCCAGGTGTTGTTCAGAAGAAACGAACAAAACACCATCGGGGTCGTGGGTTTATTTAGCATCAACTATACAAGACAGAAAAATCTCCCAGTGAAAATACAATACACAACTCATACGCCGTTATTTCAGTATATAGCAATACGATAATATAACAACGACAGCTTACCAAACACGAATACCATAAACATCCAGATACCACAACTCTTACGTACTGCATTGTTATAATATGCGTAGACGCAGTGAAAACGGTGTCGTTAGTCCAGAGACGATACAAAGACCGCCTAGGTCATTTTATTAAGTACACTGCGCTCAACGTTATCGACCCCTTATGCATCTCGTACACTGATCAATCGCTCACTCACTCACGCGATCAATCGCTCGCTTACTCACGCGCTCACTCAAGACAATGATGCACCTGGGTTACATAGAAAAAAAAACAGACAGGTAGCCTAGTCACAAGTTAACTTGCATAAGAAAAACTGTAAGACTGTCGTAAACTGACTCTATGAGTATGTTAGATACCAGCGAAAGGAAAATAATATTTTTTGCACTGTTAAAACTCGGCAAATAGTAAGAGAAAAGCAAGCCAACGCAATGAAGGCTTCCTGTAAAACCCTTTCCTATTTGTGGATAAGATCGTATCCTATTTGATTTTGCTTTTGAAAACAAAAATCAAAACAAAAATTGAGAAAACACTTGTTTAAACATCCTTCCATCTACACGGCTACGCAACTAGTTTCTAACCTGTTTTTAAGTCTCTTTTTTCCCATTAAATCTGAAGAGAAAATGTAATAAATATACAATAGTTTGCTAAAATGTCGAATTAGACCCAGCCTTTGGTTTTAATGGGTACAATTGTTTTGTTTTCCAGAGGTGTTGTAATGGCTTATGCAGGTGAATGTAAGGCCAAGAGGTCCACTAATCGGTGCGTATGTCCTATGATTTACATGCCAGTTTGCGGAAATGACGGACAAACCTATGGCAACGTCTGCGCCATGAAATGCAAGTAAGTTTTAAATAGATTCGGCTTAATTAACTACTTTTGAGGCCGTCGCCGTGTAATAAGTGTTTCCTTTTGGAGGTCCTTATTTTACGTGACACCTGTCGTTAACCGTAAATTATATATAACATAATTGCATAACATGGTTCTAAATGCTTTCATCGTGTACAAACGATAGCTATCATTATTTGATACGAGATGAACTTCAATAAAATTTGGTCAAACTTCGTCCATCTTCCCATTTAAGTAACAACGGTCATATTTGAAAGAAAACGACATCATTTGCATAAATATGAAATCCTTTTATAGTAGGAGAAAAGCAAGCCAGCGCAATGAAGGCTTCCTGTAAACCCTTCCTATTTGTGGCAAAATTTATACATTAGTAAAAATATATGTATTAATATTTAGAAAGTTAGAAATGTTATGTTAATAATATGTGGATTCTTTGTGCAAACTTGGTAAAATTATTTAAGCGACTTTTGTTAGAAAACGTCGTTGAAAATTTTTATAGCGGCTATTCATGAAGAGGGATCAAAATTTTTGTCCAGTGTGAAAGCCCTTTGCGTCAGGATGCCTTTTGTCTATTTTCGTAAAATTTTGTTGTATGATTCTTTTGTGCGGATTCGAATCATACCAATTGATTGGATGAGATCGTCTACTGTGGTGTGCCCTTCGCCAATGCACTTTGCACCAATTTTTTTTTTTTGCCTCGGCAGTAAATAATTTACTTGTATTCCTGTGCTGTAAAACACCAAACCAATCGTATATGATGAGGAATTTGCGTTAACTTTGCACAACGTTGACAGCCTTTGATATGACAATGCTCACGTTGAACTACGGTACATATTGGTTAAATGGTTTTGTAAAGCTGTAAATATAAATGTTAACAGATTAATATACCATAAGCTATACCATACCATAAGATTAAGATACGAAACGAAAAAAAAAATTATCGCTGTCATTACATTCCAGAAATGCAAAAAAGAACTTGTAGCCAGATTCTCGAAGACATAGCATACATAGTCAAATCTGCACCTTCCTTCAGCACCTCTCAAAACCAGCCTTTATCACGTTGTATATCAAGCAATTTTTACAGTAGAGTTTATGCTATTTGCTAGCGAAATCTTTTCGACAACAGATTTTCTGTTTCAGTTGCAAAGGCTTCTGGGAAAGAGTTAAGCTTCAATAATCTATTGTTATATCATTTCTCATCCAGAATAATGTATTATCTTTTTACAGTGGTGTCGAGTTGGCTCATGAAGGAGAGTGCAAGGCGACGAGTTTTGCTGAGCACGCTTGCATCTGTACCATGGAATTTAAACCCGTGTGTGGCACTGACGGTCACACCTATGGAAACGAATGCGCACTCAAGTGCAAGTAAGCTATAAACAGTTTTATTCTTGGTGAATCTTACGAGCTATATCTATTCTTCTTTTGAATGTCACAAAGCTATTTCTAATTTTCTAAACATATTTTCGCATTAGCTGGTCTGGGAGAGTATCGAACTCGCGACTACTGAATTACGAGTCTGACTTTGTACTGAGTGAGCGTAACTTTCGCAACGCTAGATCTCATGTAGAAAATAAACGTCGATTTGAACGTTATGCGAAATTTCGATGCCAAGAGGTAAACGTCATTGTGAACTTTTTGGTGAAATTTCAATGCAAAGAGGTAAACGCTGATTTAAACGTTTGCAGAACTTCCAATACGAATAAGTAGCTGGTAATTTTTGTGTAGGCAACATAAAATGAACAAACTACTAGGAAATGTTATACCATTGATAGTGTATCAAACTAATGGCAAAGGCTAATGTAGACTTTGATCCAATAGGTACCATGTTGAAAAAAATAAGCACGTAATACAACGCAAGCAGAAATAAAGCGAAGCGTGGAATTATACTGGAGTAGGGACAGTTTTTGTGATTCAACTGTTTTCCCAATTTTCTGGTCTTTTTATAGCATTATTGGATAGAATCCACTTTTCAATAAATGTTCTGATTCTGCAGTCTAAAAACAATACAAGTAGTATCTTTACAGTTAGCTCACCCCATGGCCCTAGAGACATTAATTATTTGTGTTAGCTCTACGTTCAAGCAAGTAAGAACAACAGACATTGTGTTTCTGCAAATTAATTAAATGATTATTTACAGGACTTATAAATAATTTTTGGATTTTGAAAATGTTGATGATATTAGAGACAAGATAGTAGATTAAATTTTTCTAATTGGCAAGGATAATTTGTATATTGTTTTGAAAGAAAGAAATATTTTATACTTGAACTCTGACAATCTTTGCCAACGTTTACCTGTAGATGTCATTTATTTAAGATTTATATTTTGAAGTAGAAGTTAAAAGTGTGTGTGAATCTAATCAGATATATTATAATCATTCATATTTTTTTAAATCAATTTCTGCACAACTCATTAGTGAGATGTCAAATGTTTAATGTAGGAATCACAGATTCTGTGTACCAGAAACAATCAAGCCAGTATGATATCAGTAGTCGACTGTGAAGTCCACTAGGACTAGATATATATTGAGTGTTGAATTTGAATCAGAGGTGGAAATTTGGAGACAATGCAAAGTAACCATTAAAAAAATTTGGCCTAGACATTTTGTTTTGTTTGCTCTACCAGTTAAATTCCCAAAGTAGCTGCCACCCACACATGACAACTATATAAAGTATCACAACAGAGGTACTACACAACACAGTTACTACACAACACACCTACTACACAACACAGCTACTACACAACACAGCTACAACAATACTCTTATCATGCTCATCTCTGAGCCCACATGAATGATCATGTGAGATTAAATCATGTGAGATCATATCATGTGAGATTAAATAAGCCATCTGCCTCTTTTAGTGGGTCAACTTGAAACAACAAGAACGAGAACAAAAAACAAATCAAAACAAACAAAATATACATATAAAATACAAACCCCAGACTAATTTTTGCAGTTCCAGTTTTGTTGAAGTTTAGTAAATACCAGTCCTTCAATACATAATGTTTCCACATAATTTCACAATGCGTACCTTTAGTTTATAGTTAAAATTTCATTTCAGAGGTGTTGCATTAGCCCACATGGGAGAGTGCAAGGTGAAGAGGGCCGCTGAGAATGTCTGCATCTGTCCTTACAACTACGAACCAGTGTGCGGCAAGGACAGCAACACCTATAGCAACACGTGCACAATGAAATGCAGGTATGAAATGGTTCAGTCACACACAAAAAAAAAAAACATGTTCTTATCCTGTTCAATAGATGTTGGAGCAAAAGTCCAGCTCAGTTGTTATAAATAACTGTTTATTTAAAGAAAAGAAATTGATATTGCTAAGCAGTGAATTACTGGAATATGAAGAGAAATAATATTGATATTTCGCTGGAGTGAAAAAAATATATAATTTTTCATTGGCCATCAATATACACGGATAAAATTATTCCCATGAAATCTGCAACTATACATAGACGCAGTTTTATTCCAGAGTTAATATGACCGCCTATCGTTAGAAACGAGTTCAAAATCCAACAAGGTGTGAATTAATGTTTGCCTTAATTTGTTATTTTACTTTGAACCGTGAAGGACAATTATGTTATTGTTGATATTTTCTATGTGAATAATCATAAAACCCAGTAGAACATAAACGGTAAGCCTTTGACATTTCCATGTATCCAGAAAGAAAGATGCTTCTTCAATTTGTTATACAATGCATCTTGATAGGTAATAACTTTGAAAATGAAATATAAAGAAAATATGCTTGCTATGAATGGATAACGGATATATTTCTTCTCGTGTGTGAATTTTACCCACTCGATGCTCTCTCTCTCTCTCTCTCTCTCTCTCTCTCTCTCTCTCTCTCTCTCTCTCTCTCTCTCTCTCTCTCTCTCTCTCTCTCTCTCTCTCTCTCTCTCTCTCTCTCTCTCTCTCTCAGGCCCTGAGTGGCCAAGTGGTCTAAAGCGATCTCTGTTACGGATCACTGCCACCTCACCTCTGTCTGCTTGAGTTCGATTCTAAGATTCGGCGAATGTGGATATGTGAGAAAACTTGCCAGAAGCTTCTCGTGGGTCGATGGTTCTTTCTGCGGATTTCCCGGTTTCTTTCTCCATCATTGATACTGGCCGCCATGTATAGCCTATTGTGTGCTGAAAAATGGCGTTAAGCCCCACAACAACAACTATCTCTTTATATATATATATATATATATATATATATATATATATATATATATATATATATATATATATATATATATATATATATATATATATATATATATATAGGTATGTGTCCTCATATTAACCTCCCCAACCCGGCATGTTTATATCTATATATATATATATATATATATATATATATATATATATATATATATATATATATATATATATATATATATATATATATATATATATATATATGCACACATAACACCTTTTATAATCATGTAGAATTTAATACAGTTCTCAAAGTGTCTCCTCTAATAGAGAACATGTACTTAATATGTACTTTCTACTGCTACTTTTAAATTAGGTAGTAAAATTTTATTGAGATTTTCATACATATATGGATAAAAAGGGATTCAAAAGAGAGCTGATACATATTCAGGTACCGTTTTCTTCACAAGGATAGTTTATAAATTTTCCATTTTATTGAATTATCAATTTTGATGCTGTGTAAAAAGGACATATTTCTGATTATGTTTGAATTTGCGTCTGCTTCAGAGTCCCACCTTAATTTACGTGTACATTTCATTAATGAAAACCAAACCGTACGCAGATGAACATATTGAATTGAAGAAAATATGAGATATCAATAGAACTCTTTAAATCTCCAACCATTCTTCGAGTCGCATGGTAAAGAAAGATGACTTTTTCTCAATAATGGCAGAACTGTAAACATTCCGATAGAGAAAATAACGACCCTTAAGCCAGTCGTGTGAATATGTTCTTTGCAATATTGTTCAGCTTGACTCATAAGAATGACCAAGTTAATAAACATAAAACTCCAAGTACTAAAATGTTCAGTGTGTTGATTTGCGTGTAGCATATGCCGCCGTGTTGAGGCTAATTATCTAAAAACAACCAAAACATTGTACTATGACATATGTCCTTTTGTGTTGAAATGTTTTGTGTACCCCGTGGAACATCCTAATTAACAAGATAAAACATTAATAAATACGACTAACGTAAACGATTATTACACAATCCACCATCCCTCAACCCTGACAAAATTCGGACTTGTTGCCACGTGATATTCTGTATTCATTCAAATCTACAACAAATTCTCATGGCTGCTGGAATTTCAGTGGAGCAGAGATGGATTACCAGGGAGAATGCAAGCAAATTGTGCCCATGATCAAGGAGACAGAGGATGCTCCCTGCATCTGCACCTTCTTGTACCAACCTGTCTGTGGTCAAGACGGACAGACGTACGGAAATATGTGCAACATGGAATGCCTGTGAGTATTTTCAGACTTCCCCTTAGATATATGGTCCTAGCACTAACCTCTTAATGCTGAGCTCCAAGCGAGGCAACTATTAGTATCATTTTTATACGTCTTTGTTATGACTCGGCCGGGGTTCGAACTCGCGACCTATTGCATCTGATGCGAACGCTCTAACCACTATGCCAACGGAGCGGTCAGTTTCGAAATACCATTTTGTAGCTTTTAACATTTGTATTAATGGCATTCATATTTAATTATTTATCTGTATTATTTGTACATACCTGTTTTTTGCGATGCATGGTTTTCGAAGCTGAAATGAGTAAACGTTTGAAAGGGGTACGATGCCATGATGCTCGATTGGGAAACCAATGAATGACAGATTACATCGTACAGCATATAAGTTAAAATTGATCACCTCTAGTTGTTTGTTCTTATGGTTTTAAGGCCATTTCTCAGTGCAGCTATACATCGCGACCAGGATAAATGGTCAAGAAGATCCCGGAGAAGCCCCGTTAAGAACCACCGATACACGAGAAGTTAATTACAAGCTTTCTCACATACCCACATTGGCCGAGACCGATACTCTAACCCACCCGGACAAAAGTGCGATGGAAGTGATCGGTAAATGCGAGTGATTTAAACCACTCGGCTACCCAGACCCCTAAAATTTTTAATTGGTAGCTAAGCTGAAGATAAAAAAAAAAGAAAAATCATGAACAGTTATATTTGTGTGTTGTAGTTGTTGATTAACTTTTATGCACAATATACGCGCTGTACGGGTAAAATGGCTGGGTTAAATTTAAAAACCAATGTTAAATAACTACTTTTTATTTTTTTTTATTCCAGTCAAGTGAAACTTGCCCACCAAGGTGAATGTGCATCAGCTACTACAAAACCATAACATAGAGGAACAAGAATTCTTCAAATGCGCATGTGCAGTATTCCAAGCTTCATTGCCATTGAGGAAACAAAACAAATAAACATGCGTCATATACAGTTTATTAATGTTATCGATTATCAAGCATATTTATGTCCGGATTAGGTTTGGATAAAAAAAAAATCAAGGATGACTGTGATGCTAGTTACAACAAGGATTATATAACGGATTATTTACCTAGATTTTAGCCTTCAGGTGACATATCAGTGATAAGTTTGGCATCGGTAATGATTTATGATTCGATTATTTGTGTTTTAAAATGAATAAAATGTTATTTCATTTGTATAACCTTGGTTTTCTTATTGCGTACTTAAATAACGTGAAGTTCATTGTAGACTGCAGATGTTATTTCAAAATGATAGAGTAAAATCAAAACACGTTAGACCCAACTTCTTCTTTGGTTTGAGTATTTAATTGTTTCAAGCTTTCGAGGTCACAATTAAATGAACACAGTGGGGTAGTATAAATCGTTCGAGCGTTGACCTATTTTAAGAGTTTTTTTTAAAAAAATAATTACATTGAATTGCATATTTTTTGAATATACTAAATAATGTAAGTATATTTTGAAATCTAAGATTTAGACTTCATTATTATTACCATTGCACTCTTCCTAGTCGTCATTATTGTTACTCTGTCACTCTTCCTAGTCGTCATTATTGTTACTCTGTCACTCTTCCTAGTCGTCATTATTGTTACTCTGTCACTCTTCCTAGTCGTCATTATTGTTACTCTGTCACTCTTCCTAGTCGTCATTATTGTTACTCTGTCACTCTTCCTAGTCGTCATTATTGTTACTCTGTCACTCTTCCTAGTCGTCATTATTGTTACTCTGTCACTCTTCCTAGTCGTCATTATTGTTACTCTGTCACTCTTCCTAGTCGTCATTATTGTTACTCTGTCACTCTTCCTAGTCGTCATTATTGTTACTCTGTCACTCTTCCTAGTCGTCATTATTGTTACTCTGTCACTCTTCCTAGTCGTCATTATTGTTACTAATGTCCTCTTTCCTTTAGCTGACATTATTGTTATATGACACTTTTCTCTTAGTCGTCATTATTGTTACCATTGCCCTCTTCCCTTAGTCGTCATTATTGTTACTATTGCCCTCTTCCCTTAGTCGTCATTATTGTTACTATTGCCCTCTTCCCTTAGTCGTCATTATTGTTACTATTGCCCTCTTCCCTTAGTCGTCATTATTGTTACCATTGCCCTCTTCCCTTAGTTGTCATTATTGTTACCATTGCCCTCTTCCCTTAGTCGTCATTATTGTTACTATTGCCCTCTTCCCTTAGTCGTCATTATTGTTACTATTGCCCTCTTCCCTTAGTCGTCATTATTGTTACTATTGCCCTCTTCCCTTAGTCGTCATTATTGTTACTATTGCCCTCTTCCCTTAGTTGTCATTATTGTTACCATTGCCCGCTTCCCTTAGTCGTCATTATTGTTACTATTGCCCTCTTCCCTTAGTCGTCATTATTGTTACCATTGCCCTCTTCCCTTAGTTGTCATTATTGTTACCATTGCCCTCTTCCCTTAGTCGTCATTATTGTTACTATTACTCTCTTCCCTTTAGCTGACATTATTTTTACTATTACACTCTTCCCTTTAGTCCTCATTATTATTAATATTGCACAATTTCATTTTGGACTCATTATTATTACTATTGCACTCTTGCTTATAGTCTTCATTAGTATTGCTACTACGTTATAGTCCTCATTATGATTACTTTTGCACTTTTCCTTATAGTCCTCATTATTATTACCATTGCACTCTTCCTAGTCGTCGTTATTCTTACAATGGCATTCTTCCCTTAGTCGTCATTATTGTTACTATTGCCCTCTTCCCTTTAGCTGACATTATTGTTACTATTGCACTCTTCCCTTCAGTCCTCATTATTATTAATATTGCCTTTAGTCCTCATTATTATTAATATTGCACTATTCCATTTTGTACTCATTATTATTACTATTGCACTCTTCTTGACAGTCCTCATTAGTATTACTACTACCTTATAGTCCTCATTATTATTACATTTGCACTTTTCCTTATAGTCCTCATTATTTTATTACCATTGCAATCTTCCTTAAAGTCCTCATTTTTATTACTATGGCACTATTCCTTAAAGTCCTCATCATTATTACTATTGCACTATTTCCTTTAGTACAGCGCTCATCCTATTAGTATTATTACGTTTGCGCTCTTCCCTGTTGGCGATAAAACACTAACTCTATATTCTCAAACAATATTTAGCCCGAAGAACAAGTTCTAAATTCCGAAATTAGACACGTTGTGTATGCATAAAATCTTTATTGAAAGAAAATCGTGTTATCTCAACTGGGCCAGAAGAAAATTTGCTTGTGGGATCCAACATTTCATTTCTAACGGTGGGTGGGTGGGTGAAGGAGGGGGGCTGGATTTGGAATTTGTTTCAAACCACCTGAAAGCGTGTAACAGACATCTATTTTTGCCAAAAGACGTTATGAACAATATTTTCTGCCAACCAGGCTCCTATGCACATTGCAAATGATACGAAAGTACTTAAAATAGTTTCTTAAAAAAACGTATTTTTAAAAACAATATCCAGAAAAACCAGGAAGATTGTTTCCGAAAAGCTAAAGTAGTCACAAGAAAAGTTGTTTACTGCAACTTGAAGGAGAAACAATTCATGAACTCTGTTATTTCATATCACCGATAAGATTTGTATATCTACATGTCTTAGATGTACTTTTTAAGGATTTGGTAGATGAACATTCTGAGCACCGATATCCGTGTCCCTCCTTCCTCCATCTCTCAATATAGCACGAACAAAAGGTTTTTAAGTATGACTAGCAACATACGTGCGCGTGTAAACAAAGTACGATTGATCTAGAATGAACGAAAAAAAAGACAAATGACACCATTTTTTATGACACCATGCTATATACTAGACGCTGTCAGGGACCTGCCATAGGATCTCCAGTGAATAGAGTCGCCAACTTTGTGGAGCTATATCGAAATTTCTTCTGTAATTTACCACAAATAATATTAACAAAAAATAGGATAAGCCACCACACGACCTCTTAAAAACCCAACCAATCCCCTCCACACATATCCACCCCAAAAAAATGTAATAAAAAAAAGAAAAAAGAGAGAAAAAGAAATACTGATTCAATTTTTATTTTTGCAATTTGCGCCATGGATAGAACAGTGACGAACTGTTCAGCTAACGTCAGTGCTTTTGAATCCGTGTGACGGTGTCGCTCTAAAGAAGCTTTATCAATCCTGTTTTCATAAAACTTTTCAAAACGACCAGTCAACTCAAAATTGTGTTCTTCTGAACAATTTCTAATTAGTGAAACTTAACGTAAGATTGTTAGTCTTAAGCTCCAAGATTAACTAATTTATTTAAAAACAAGTGGAATACAGTTATCCTACAGCAGTTTGACCATGTAAAATGTCGAGACGAGATTGTGATCACGACATTGACATTACACTGAGAGTAGGTCTTGTGTGGTCATCCAACTTGGTTCAAAATTATCGCCAGACGAATTTCAGCAAGATATGTAGGCCTATATAGTTTCCTGGATATAGTAGGCTCTTATTATTGCAAGAAGTTTTTCTTAGACGAGTCCCCTCCGGCATAAAAATTTATTATAAATCATATTAAACCTATTCTACCCAATCAAAAGGTTGTATTTTTCATTTTCAAGTAATGTTTCCAAGTTTGATGTAATATTTGTTACTTGAATTGTTGAGTAATGTTTAATAAGGGTGTTCGAGGTAAAATATGACTAGTTCTCATCTTTCCAAAATGTCATGTCCCTTTTCTAGTTTTCTGTATGTATGTATGTATGTATGTATGTATGTATGTATGTATGTATGTATGTATGTATGTATGTATGTATGTATGTATGTATGTATGTATGTATGTATGTATGTATGTATGTTGTTGGGCTTAACGCCGTTTTTCAGCACACGATAGGCTATTCATGGCGGCCAGTATTAATGGTGGAGGAAGAAACCGGGAAATCACCGGAAAGAACCACCGACCCACGAGAAGCTACTGGCAAGCTTTCTCATTTATCCACATTTGCCAAATCCTAGACTCGAATCCACGCAGACAGAGGTGAGATGGCAGTGATCCGTAACGGACAGCGCTTTGGACCACTCGATATGTATGTATGTATGTATGTATGTATGTATGTATGTATGTATGTATGTATGTATGTATGTATGTATGTATGTATGTATGTATGTATGTATGTATGTATGTATGTATGTATGTATGTATGTATGTATGTATGTATGTATGTATGTATGTATGTATGTATGTATGTATGTATGTATGTATGTATGTATGTATAGGATTTAACAGCCCATTAGCACAATGATGGTTATTCATAGCAGAAGTATTTCAGCTATCACCAAAATACAAAGACCCCCCCCAAAAAAAAAAACTAGCGATAGAGCCAAAAATCGTTTATAAAAAGTCCCTAAAATACAACGTCCAATCTTTGATATAATCTGCATTATTTAGAAAAAGCTGACGACTCTATAGGCTGGAACATCTGCACAGGACACATCCCTGTGCAAAAAAGTTGCCTCCGTTAGTCACATTTTACAACGTACGGAATGGGGGGGGTAGAGGAGAGGAATGGTGCTATTTTATATCCCAGAGCTCCGAATGTTGCTTTGTTTTCGAAATGTGGTTCCCTTGGGGCTTTTTATATAAATTTTTGTACTTTATCAATTCAGGAGCAATAAGTTCAATAATTATTCGATCTTAATTTACTTTTCATCTAAATTCTTGTGTTTAAAATATATAATTACACAATTCTTTTTTTCTGCATCATGTCACCTCTATAATACTATTTTGTATAATTTTTGTCATTGTTCTTTTCTGACTTTTCTTATAAAAAAAAAATTAAATTACATTAAATAAAAGGTCGGGTGCATGTCGTTTCTTCATAATAGACGCTATACGTTCCTAGGAGAGAACGAAATATTGAGTTGTATTACATAACGGAGGGACATGTACATATTTGCAAGATCAGCATTATATTTATATATACAGTAACATTTATGCCAATGTGAGAAAGATATGTTCCGACCAATTTCTGCACATTCGCACAAGAAGAAGAAGAAGAAGAAGAAGAAGAAGAAGAAGAAGAAGAAGAAGAAGAAGAAGAAGAAGAAGAAGAAGAAGAAGAAGAAGAAGAAGAAGAAGAAGAAGAAGAGTGTGCGTCGATTCAAACTAAGACGCAATATTATAAGATATTGACAAATTTTTTAAAGTATCAACATATGGAAGTAGTACCTCTTGAAGGTTCCCACTGATAATGGTGGGACGGAAGCATGAATATTGAAACGCCTCACAATGACCATAGATGGAGCGATAGCATGTCACTAAAGTTGTTTTCATGAGGCATTTTACTATGGTGTGTACTATTCTATATTCAAGAACTGGGCTGGAATTCATGCTGTGGACTATGTCACATTAAATAACAAGTCTGGAATTCATGTCGTGGGCTATGTTGCATTAAAAAACGGCTGGAATTCATGTTGGGGACTATATTACATTAGATAAATCTGGAATTCATGTGGACTATATTAAATTAACGAACTGGGCTGGGATTTATGTTGTAGACTGAACTACATTAAAGAACTGGTCGGGAAATCATGCTGTTGTCTATAATATATTACAGAACTTGGCGGGAATTCATTTTGTGGGCAATTTTATATTAAAGAACTTACTGGGAATTTATTTTGTGGACAATTTTATATTAAAGAACTGGGCGGTAGTTCATGTTGTGGGCTATTTTATATTAAAGAACTGAGCAGAAATTCAGACTTCTTTCAGTGTTCGTCAATACATGATATGTCTCGTGTCAGAGGCATTGCTCGTATTGTGGCATCACACATCAAAGTATCTATCTTAACGTCTTTATTCCCTCTCCATCTTGGACAGCATTAGGTTACAAATCACCAAGCTTTTTAAAAAGTCTAAAAGCATTTGGTAAAAAAATAACTTGTCTTTTGCAAATACATATATAGTAGAATGTGTATTGTTTTTTTTACTATGTATTTATATACTCAGACATTGTTGGTTTTTTACGAAATGTAAGAAGGATTGGGAGTTTCAAGCGGTCATCAGATGAGAATATCTATATTCCCATAAGAAATTCTATCACAATACCATATCCAATTTATTTATGATCTAGGCTGAATTAATTAAAAATGATAATGACGTTTGTATAATTTTGAACTAGTACGCAAGCCGGATCCAGCTGCGAAATGCATAGGCCCATATCGTAGAAAGTCCACACAACGATGTGGCAGATCTTGGTCTATGAAGTTTATTATGTGTCATCACTATAACAAATACCTTAGATCCTAACCTGCTGGTACATTATCCGATGGCAACTAAGGGTCTATGTTGTTTGTTTGCATTTGGATCTTACTTGGATAGGAATAATAGTGTTGTTTTAGGTTATACAAATGTTTTGAACTGCATATAATTTGCACATTTCCTTGACCAATATAATTATGTTTCTCATAACTTGGACATAACGACAAATTTGAATGCATGCGTGTGTGTGAATTTTTAACGTAGCATTAACTATTTTTCAGTCATATCGCTACGACGTCTGCAGTGGGCAGTTTATAGTGATGTCTGGCATTTGGGCATCATGCCTCAGACATGTAGCATCATGTCCTACTTAGTCACATGATCAGGACACCAGCCCGACTAGTCCCAACACTAACCTCTAACTAGCCTAGCGAGGTAGCTGTTAATACCATATTTGTAAGTCTTTGGCATGACTGCCGGGGTTTGAAACCGAGATCTGCATCCGAGACGGATGCTCTAACCACCAGCCATAGGAGCGGTCTAATAACGAATGTGAAACAGCATGATCATCTGGAATATATGCCAGTAACGACATCATGGTATTTGAGTACATTTTTGCAGACACGTTTCTGTGGGGTTTGTGAATTACATCTGGTTTGCTTCACTGCATAAATTAGTATTGACGTTACAATGCATTGCAAGGGGAAATAACTGAGCGCCATTGCTAATGAGCGAATACTGTTTTTGCTGAGGTCACGGTCCCACCAATTTTCTCGGTTTAGCTTGATAAGAAAAACATTTCAAATTGTGTCTTGGTGACTAAGTAAGACTTGAATAATAGTAAAGCTGTATCGTGAATATCAAGGCATCTGTCAATTGCAATTGCTAACTTTGCCGTATTGTTTAATATGCATCAAGCTTGAAGTTCAAAATCTGCAGAATATTAAGTATGCTCTTAATTACAACATTTTAAGAAATAAAAAGAGTAATTTTAAAAGTGCAAATCAAACTGTTCAAAATCACACACACACACACACACACACACACACACACACACATATATATATATATATATATATATATATATATATATATATATATATATATATATATATATATATATATAGAGAGAGAGAGAGAGAGAGAGAGAGAGAGAGAGAGAGAGAGAGAGAGAGAGAGAGAGAGAGAGAGAGAGAGAGAGAGAGAGAGAGAGAGAGAGAGTTCAAATCATATGGCGAATAACAACCCTTTCAAGCGCACTGGATCCACCAAAGGATCACGTGTGTCAGGGTTTGATCAAGATAGATACAATAAACTGACGACGAACAGTGCGAAACTAGTAACTAACTAGCCTCCGCAATCAGGTCTTTGTCCTGGAATTATAGATTTCAGTATCCGCAACAAGTCTATACAAGTTGGTTGTATTTATAGTTTTAACCCATGTGGAGACAGCCATGTAGAGGTCCACAAACACAACGTTTTTGTGTTTATTTTTGTTTGTTTTATATATGTTTTGTATTTGCCTTTGAAAAAGACTCATTAAGAGCCGAAAGCGCTCAGGCTAGTTAGTTACTCGTTTCGCACTGTTCGTCGTCAGTTTATTATATATATATATATATATATATAGATATATATATATAGATATATATATGTATATATATCTATATATATATATATATATATATATATATATATATATATAGATATATATACATATATATACACACACACTTTTGTATTTGCTTGTTATACTATTATGTTATCAGATTCTTAACGAAGCACAGATGGTGCCAAGTATCTCAATATGTGACCGCATTTTATTCGTAGATTTACATTATGCTACAAACATTGCATGTAAAGTTTCATTTTTTTTAAAAGGTGCTATTATACATCAGGATACTGTGATTTATCCCTAAAAGAGTTTTCAAACATTTGAATTAACATGCATGTCTGCTGATGGTAATATATTTTTTTTTGTGCTATCCACCAACAGATCTGTCCAAAGTCAATGCACAAGTGCAACAGCAAAATTTTTGAGCTTTGAAAAATAGTATACACACTTTTTCATGATCAAAATTTTATGTCCTAACAAGATTTTTTAATTTCCGTTTGTAACATTCTTTTAAAATTTCTGGATGTTTTATCTTTTAAAAACAAAAACTTTTCACAAATTTACCAAAACCAGTGGAAGTAGAAATTTTTTTTTATTATATTTGCATTGATATTATTCAGAGGTAGACTACCTACTCAAATTTTCTGACTATTTTAAAAAGTTTAAATTTGTTTCAAAACCTTTTAAAAACTCATTGATGAAAACCTCGCTGTAATGATTAAGTGAAGCCATTGTTGGGTATAATGCCATTTTTCAGCACATAAAGCTATACATGACAGCCAGTATACATGAAGCAGGAAAACCCCCGAAGAAGCAATGACCCATGGTAAGCTACTGGCAAGATCTCTTTTGTAGAGTTGGTAACTTGTCCGCACGCTGACATAATGGAGATGATATGTAAAGGCAAATGCCAAAGACGGCCACCTGGAGACCCAATTATTAAATAAAAGCCAATTGTGATAGAAAATAAACTCTAGTGTACACCTCTGTATGCATATATCATTGACTTATTCAATTTTCATTAAAGTAATATTTAAATATAATAGTTTTTCAGGTTTTTATTTTTTTAGACATTTTTATCCGCAGTGGAGGCATCATTTTTTTTTTAAACACTAATCTAGTTATGTATAGATCTACAATATTCATTTAATCCTGGGATCAGCTGAGGCATTATGTTCTATTTTCCATACGATGCAAAACAAGTTAAACCAAGTATATAAAATGTTTCACCAAACCCATATCTTAATATTAGATCTGTGACAGACACATCATATGCCTGTCTGGGTTTCAACAATCCTCAATTAAGACAGTAGTGAAATATGTGAACTAAACTTAAAAGTGCAAAAACCATTTTCTTTCTATTACAATTTCCCTGCTCCTTATCTCTGATCTTTAATCCTCAGAATCCATATATTTATTTATCAACCTAAGTGCAAGCCATCCAAAATGTTTATTCAGAAAGCTTACTCTAGATAAAAAGTTGTTCTGCAAAACCCATCATTTTCTGAGCAACAATGACCATGATCTTTGACCATTTTACCAAAAATTCTTTCATGCTTCAAGTGCAAACCTACTATACTGGTATGTGATATGTTAACTAAAATTATCACACAATTTCTTTTCCAGTAACAGTTGCAATGACATTGACCTCAAGATTAAAGGCATAACCGATTACCATTTTTCTACCGATTTCCGATTCCGGAAATTGGGCATGAAATTTTTCCGATTTCGGATACGATTCAATTGGAAATGCCTACTACCAGGAGTTATTTGCCTCTAGCACATCTGACCAAAATCTCGCCTCTGCATCCCTGTCATCTGAATTCACGTGCCAGCACGAATTGGATAAGTATCTAGCTGAGAAAAATCAGCAGAGGACTTCACCACTAACGGATCCAGTTATATACTGGAAAACCAGAGAAAAAAAAAATGTTCCAGCTTCTAGCAGCTGTCGCTAAACATTTTTGTTCAATACCGCCCTCTAGCGTCGATAGTGAAAGAAGTTTTAGCACCGCAGGTGCCATTTGCAGCGACAAACAATTGAGCATGTCCGCTGAAAAAACGGAGATGCTACTGTTTCTTACAAAGAACTTGGAAGTTTTAAATTTTGATTATTAAATTTCTTTGTTATTAAACTGCGTGCGTCAAGCCTATACGCATTAAAATATTTTAATACATTTAAATCTTTCGGTCTAACTCAAGTATTATCGTTTCAACCCGTTATGTTCACCATACTGGACTTTTCTGACTTCCCATTTAACTTTATTAACGCACTATTGAGTGTCACGCAGTGTTAGACACGGTGTTATATATATAGAAATCCATCTTTATTATTTTCATTATACGAATCGGTCGTTCCTGCCTTGTCCGACTCCTATTATTCGGAAGTTCATACTCTTCGGTGGAATCCGATTTCCGGATCAAAAGTCGGTTATGCCCTAGCGTTTTTCCTCACCCAATGTGCAAGTCATCCACATATCATTGTGATGATTTGTGGTCTATAACAAACTTTTCTTTTTCTTCCGTTAAAATGATATTGACACATGTATCCCAACAAGTTCAAACCATTCACAAAGTTTGGTACAGGTCTGTGATGTAGAACTAATGCTGCTGTGCAAAAACCATTTGTTCTAGAAATTTCCCAGAGTGCAAGCTGTCCACAATCTGGAAAGTGTGAATTGTGAAGGACTGAGTTAATGTTCTTCTAAAGCCCTCCACGAAATTTGGTAAATGAAGATATTTCAGGCACAACTTAAATTACTGTGCAAAAATGACATTGGTAAAGTATTGATGGGTGACATAACACACATATTGTGCCATATGGCAGACATGAAAAGTCCATACTGCAAAAGTCTAGGGAAAAAAAAGATAACAAATTTAAGATGGGTTTGCAAAACTTTATGTTATCATTTTTCATAATTCCTGGAGCACTATTTCTTAATATTTATATTTACTGACTAGAACGGTCCTAGAATAAAAAATGTCAAAGAACTTAAGATAAAACCATTAATATTCATGAAACCGTCTTAGAATAGAAAAACGTCAAAAAAAAAAAAGCGAGATAAAACCATTTATATTCATGACACCAGACTGTATGGGAGCAATGGCAACTCGGTTGTTTTAACATTTTCAGTAATCTTAATTATAATTTTGTTTTGGGGAGCCTTCTATATATGATAGAACTTCTTTTCCAGGCTTCTTAAGCAAAATGAACGTCACAATGGTTTCATCATCTCTCCCATGACCTAACATTACAATGGTTTCATGGATTGCATTATCTCTCCCATGACCCAACATCACCATGGTTTCATGGATTGCATCATCTCTCCCATGACCCAACATTACAATGGTTTCATGGATTGCATCATCTCTTCCATGACCCAACATTACAATGGTTTCATGGATTGCATTATCTCTCCCATGACCCAACATCACCATGGTTTCATGGATTGCGTCATCTCTCCCATGACCCAACATCACAATGGTTTCATGGAGTGCATCATCTCTCCCATGACCCAACATTACAATGGTTTCATGGATTGCATCATCTCTCCCATGACCCAACATTACAATGGTTTCATAGATTGCATTATCTCTCCCATGACCCAACATCACCATGGTTTCATGGATTGCATCATCTCCCCCATGACCCAACATTACCATGGTTTCATGGAGTGCATCATCTCTCCCATGACCCAACATTACAATGGTTTCATGGATTGCATCATCTCTCCCATGACCCAACATTACCATGGTTTCATGGAGTGCATTATCTCTCACATGACCCAACATCTCAATGGTTTCATGGAGTGCATCATCTCTCATGACCCAACATCACAATGGTTTCATGGATTGCATCATCTCTCCCATGACCCAAGATCACCATGGTTTCATGGATTGCATCATCTCTCCCATAACCCAACATCACCATGGTTTCATGGATTGCATCATCTCTCTCATGACCCAACATCATGGTTTCATGGATTGCATCATGGTGGCACTCACCAGTTATTATGTACTTTTGAGAGAGTGATGCATGTAAGGTGAAGTTGTTTGCAATTTAAGCATGCACAGTGGAGAAAATGTTGGCATACCTATATGCTACTTTCATGTAATGTGGCTGAAATTTCTTTGGATATTGTACTTTTGGAAATTTTATATGATCTTAGGACACAGCTAACTAAAATGACTGCTCCCTTGTGCTCCAAAAATCAACCTGAATGTGTCTAAAGTACACTATTCTTGGCAGCTATTAAAATATGGAAAATGAATTTTACCCAACTAGAAAATACCAGCTTCTAAAAGTGCAATGAATTAATTACCAAATACATAAAATGTAAAAAAAGTTATTGGCTTTTTTTTACAATTTATCTCTTAAGTTTGTGAAGTGAAAAGAGCAAGTAGAGCTAGCACTTTTTTGAAAGGTGTACATCTGGAGTAAGGCCAAGCTGTATACTCTATAACCCATGTTACACCCATCAATCATCCATCAAAATAAAGGGAATTAAAGGTTCTTTGAACAATACCCATGATATACATAGTCTCTTTTAAATAGCCAGTATAACTAGTGAGGAAACCCTGGGAAATTCTTTCTCTTTACAATTCTAACCCTATGCTAAATACAAAACTATAGAGAGCCACCTTAAAAACAAATATAAACCTTTATGCCATTATTTTTCTTACTTTCATAATATTATGTTTGATGTTCTGATTAAAATGGTACATTAACATTGATTTTATTCATGAAAATAAGCTAATTATGCTTATTTTTGCTCTAGCATACATAATTTGCCATGAGGCATGTTTGGGTGAGTAGTGACTTTCATTATGGGGAAATTAAAAGTCTTAGAATATAGGAAAAAAGTCAACTTAAATTGAAAACTGTTGCATTAAGTATAAGAAATACACAGTGAAAATGTTTCTTTTCATTTATTTGCAATGAAATTAAAAAATAAATGATAACAAAGCAAATTTGCTTTCTTCAATATCAAACAATTAGTTGATATTTTACTCTTTGACCTTTATGAACCTCACCTGTTATATCCCTTTTCTAACTAAAATTTATTGTTGACATCTCATGAATAAATATGGCTAGTTTCATGTTCCTGTCTTTCAGCATAACACTGGTTGCTATGTTGACAAAATGAAATGCGCATTTTTAAAATAGTTCACTTTTTATCATAAGGCTGTACCTGTTCGTGTCTCCGACTCTAATAAATGCTGTTCTGAGGGGAAAGGGGGAATACAAGACAAATATTGTTTTGATGCTTGTGACTTAAATATTTCAGCCATACAATCAAAATTAAATCATACAATAATACCTATATACTCTTAAGGTGGCGCTCACCAGTTATTATGTACTTTTGAGAGAGTGAAGTATGTAAGGTGAAGTAGTTTGCATTTTAAACATGCACAGTGGAGAAAATGTTGGCATACCTATATGCTACTTTCATGTAATGTGGCTGAAATTTTCTTTGCATATTGTACCTTTGGAAATTTTCAATGATCTTAGGACACTGCCAACTAAAATGACTGCTCCCTTGTGCTTAAAAAATCAAACTGAACTTGTCTAAAGTACATTTTTTGGGCAGCTATGAAAATATCTAAAATAATTTTGACAAACTAGAAAATACCAACTTCTAAAAGTGCAATGAATAAATTACCAAATACATAAAATGTAAAAAAAAACCCCAAAGTTATTGGCTTTTTTTTTTACAATTTACCTCTGAAATTCGAGAAGTAAAAATGAGCAAGTAGAGCTAGCACTTTTTGAAAGGTGCACATTTGGAGTAAGGCCAAGCCGTATACTCTCTAACCCATATTACACCCATCAATCATACATCAAAATAAAGGGAATTAAAGGTTCTTTGAACAATACCTAAGTTATACAAAGTCTCTTTTAAATAGCCAGTATAACTAACTAGTGAGGAAACCCAGGGAAATTCTTTTTCTTTAAAATTCTAACCTTATGCTAAATACGAAACTGTAGAGCGCCACCCATCTCTCCCATATCCCAATGGTTTCATGGATTGCATCATCTCTCCCATGACCCATACCATGTTGTATCACATCTTAAAAAAAACTAATACAAAACTTTAACAGAGCATGTTAAAGCCCATGTTGCCAACCTCATGGCAGTCTGAAATATAATACCCTAGTATTTAAATATTTATTATTCATACATGATCATTTACTAGGTGAGTTATACTCCAATTACCTATAGAACACAGAACTTGAGAAACGAAGTTTGATTACATCACAAGTTGGATTTGACATTCATTATGGATGAATACAAAATTGAGTTGTTTAATTTTAGCACTGTTTAAATCTGCAAACAGCTAAAAAATACCTCTCACAGTAAGGTCCAATGTCCATTTTTCTTCATTAGGAAGCTGACCAGGTACCATTCACAAACTTCAAATGTGAACAAATTAGGAGCTGCACAAGCAGGTAACAATAAAATAATAAATAAAAAGAAAAGACTTGAAATAAAATATTAGTATATTATTGTGCTTTACTGATCCAATCTGGTCTGTTTTTTCTCTTAAAAAGCAACGATTTTTCCAGTCCATCAATACACGACACCCCCCCAAAAAAAGAAAAACATACCCAAACATTAAAAACGTCAGAGATATAACATTTCTAATAAAATAATATTCTCCAGATCTGGCTTTGCAAAAAATGTAACAATTTACTATCATTCTTCAAAGCTGCTTCTGAAATTGAAAAATATCAATAAATTGAAAAATATCAAACAAAGTCAGCTAATTCGAACTGGTTTTATTGATTAATTGCAGTACAGATGTATATGCAGGTAATTATACTTGCAAATACATTTCTTTTTGTGAAATAAGTTTTAGAATTACATATCAAATTTTAAAAAGTTACAGTTAACAAAATATACAACAGAATATGTAAATGCTTTAGTTTTAAAATTAAAACTAAACCTGTACAGTTCAATAATTTCAGCACAGATGTATATGCAGGTAATTATACTTGCAAATACATTATTTTGTGAAATAAGTTTTAGAATTACATATCAAATTTTAAAAAAAGTTAACAAAATATACAACAGAAATTGTAAATACTTTAATTTATTTTAAACTAAACCTGTACAGTTTAATAATTTTCCTAATTCATGATGTACTATGCATGTCACTGAATACACATACTTGATCTCAATACGACAGCAAGATATTGTGAGAGCACAGTTGGAGAATAAAATGAATTACAATTAAATCATAGTTAAAAATGTCAAATTGATCTTAAAGACAAACTTTAACCTTATTAAATATTTGTTTTGTGCTTTGATATTTTAAGACTTGGCATAAAATTTTAAGATTAAACTGTACACCTCAAATCTGTAGGGCTGTTCGAGACAAATTGGGATTGTGCTAGAAGGCACTTGTTTATAAATGGATGGTTAAGGTTAATTCAGACAAATCTTTTGGTGTTCTGTTTTGAGCAATTCAATTGACAAATCATGACAGGATGGGAGGGTGGGGCTTTGAAAAAGTTCCCCTAGATTCAGGCAAAACCCTTTGGAATTTGAAGGGAGTTTAAAGGATTATAGTTTCTACTTGCTCTAGCTGAGAAGAATTTCATTTATTCACTTCGACAAAATTTACATCATTTTCGATCATAATACAGTATATGCAAAGTGAGCCTTTCTTCAGCCTCGTCAAAAATGAGATGACACTGTATAATCATGATGATGACAAATTTCTTGGCCTGCAGACTTCACAGCTTTCTGATTGACCCCCACTTTCTTTGAGCCAAATCCTCCACAGCATTGTACCAATGGCATTACAAGACTGATATTCATCTGCAGACCAGGGGCTGAGGCAAGGGGTCGAGGCTTTGGCTTTAGCCAGCCTCAGTCTTCAAGGAAGAAGTAATTACCACCTTTCTTCTGTTCAACATCCTGGAAAATACATGAAAATACAACATGAAGATCTAAGGAAATTTGAGTTAATTTTGTGTGCATTAAACCATGACCAAATTTTGAAGTTTTGAGTGTTGTGATAAATTACAAATTAAAAGCACAGCTATAATGTTTAAATTCATCACATTGTAGGAAAAAAATTAGTTCAGTTATGTACAGGTAATCAGATGTGAGTATAATGGCAGTATGTAAATTTAATTTGTATGGGTAAATCAGACATGAAAGTAACTAAAATATGCAAACTTGCATGGGTAAATCAGACATGAAAGTAGCTACAATATGCAAACTTGCATGGGCAAATCAGACATGAAAGTTATTACAATAAGTTAACTGTTTTTTTATTTTCATTTATCTAAAAATCATAAAGAAAACAATATTAAGCGGTTTAGTTGAAATCAAACGTCAAATAAGGGGCATTACTGTGCTGTAGCAAATAGGGCTGTCAAAAAGCACGAAAAAATCAACCTGGGTACCCGTTGCAAATTTTAACGGGTATGTTAGCACATGAATGACATGTACAACCGTAGACCAACTAATTTTTATCTCCATTTCTTTAATATTTTTTTTATGGCGATAGAGGCTAACCGTGTACTACGCGGTCTGATTCGTCCACACTGACGTAGCTGGGAATTGTCTGACCGCACGCTGTTAATAAATTTATTTAGAATGACCTTTGCACACAGATGGTAGGTATAATCCAACTTTTAAAGATCACTGTGATCAGCCGCGTTAAAAGCTTTAGAACACTCACATTTTTTAAAGTATAAGTCCTTGTTAGAACAGACCACGTTTATTCACCTGCTTTTAACCGCAGTTTTGAATTACCCACGCATGCGTGCCCCAGTTATACCACATGACCATACAGTCGCACAAGTGTTATTTTGGAATTATAATTCTTAAAATAGTTATGGTAAAAACGTAGTAGTATCGAAAAAAGAAATATCGGTATATGTATGATGGCTAACTTTCAAAATCAAAGGTATAAATCTGGATTTCATTAAAAGAGCACACAATGTACCGATCATTTAGCACCCACATTCAATAGTTATCATCTACAAAGAGGTTTATTACCTGTAGAACAAATGTTTTAACCTTGGTATATAATGCCTCGGAGATAACGGTTTGTCCGGTTGCACAACGCCAAGGAATTTTATTAATCCAAACAGACTGTCTGACGTATTGTTTATTTATATTAAGCAAAGATCTGGTTTCTAATTATATCCATAGCTGTCAGACCTGTTTGAAGTGGTTGTCGAGTGTGGCAATTTTTTTTTTTTTACGGGTACCCACGTTTACATTACAATACCCAGGTTTTTCTATATGGTCGAGTACCCGGGTAACCGATGACAGCCCTAGTAGCAAAAATGAGTAGGTCCGACAATCTGGGACTTGGAATATTAACTGCGTTAAATAATGACATAGAATGTTCAAAAACGGAATGAAATCAAAATTTACTTAGAGGAGCTACTCGGGTGAATAAAAGGTTGATGAGTATGATAGACAGGAGCTATAACTCCACTCAATGTGATGTAAGATTTACACACACAGACACACATAAGAATTACAATAGTTGAATTTGACAAATTTAGTAAAATAACTAATCATGTTAAAACTTTAAAGCTGATATTTGTTTTTTAATTGCCAATACCTTTACAGAGTTCAACTTGTTGATACGAGGCCTAAAATTGTTAGGATCTCGTCTGAAGGTAATGTCCAGCGACTCAAGGAAGTTATTCATACCATTCAACAGAGACTGTGGGCTGAAAATTGAAAGAAATATCAGGTAAAACATTGTTTGATAAGATCCATAATTATAGTAACTGATTCTAATAACCCAAGTAGTGCAGAAGCCATATATTTATGGATGATATCACCTGGCTCTCTATGCGGGAATCATATATTTATGGTCAAACATAACCCAACTCTGTGTGCGGATACCATACTTTTATGGCACAGGTCAATGACGTCTACATGTCCAATGTAGGCAATCATTACTCATGTGGGATAATAATAACTGGAAGATAGCACATGTAATAGTCCAATAGATCACGGCTCTGCATTATTTTAACAGAAAATCAGTAAAACAAATATTACAACTGACTTATTTACCCAATAAGGTCTGTTGTTAACAGTGGATTTTGATGTAAACAATATGGTGGATGTTAAGTAGCTACAGTCTCATAGTTGTCTCGTGGCCAGTTGCTGCTGATTATCGTATATATGTATGGGATAGTCCAAAATAAAATAAAGTTTGTTAGGGCTTTGTGTGGAAGTGTAGAGGTATAAATAACATAATGCGGTTTTTCAAGTTTGAGAATTAATTTTCTACATGAATATACCAAGTGTTGAGATTAAAGTGCTTTGACACAATCATGTGTTGATATACAAGTGCTATGATATGACCATCCCATTCAGTAACAACAACTTCAAATTCCATTAAATCGAGCTTTAACTAGTAGCCAAGTTCATCAAGGAGTCTGTCATGTACAGAGCCTTTTCTTATATTGTGGGATGCATTGTATCATTAAGAGTGAGAGCTGTACACTTTTGAAAGGGACAAACCATTTTTCAGGAGTGTCAGGTTTCGACTCCTAGGTATTCCTTTCCCTACCTATCCGAATGTTTAAATTTTGTTTTAGAAAAGAAAAAGCAAAGCACAATACTCTTCTTTTATTAAAAGATTCATCTCTCTCTCTCTCTCAACAATCAAGTTGATAGGGGAAATGAGAGAGATCCACTTGTTAATTAACCAACTCTTATGACAGCCATGTGGAATGTATGTGACTTGGGAATTTAATAATCGAGTCTTTCGTTCAAAAGCCTAACTTTCGACCTGGTGGAAATCTTTCTTTTTTCTTATTTTTTTTCTCTCGTTAGTTCCATTGTTTCCTTTTTACAGAGCTAGTTTCACAGGTAGGAAAATGAACATATAAAGCTTGTTTTTTTTTGTCCTAATATTTGAAGATTGTTGCTGAGAAATCTTTTTTATTTCATATTTTTGGCAGGCTGCAGTTAATAATCATTGAAAATCTTACAACTCTTGCTCTATAATGCATAATCAATGAGAAATAATGTTCATTTTCAGTAATAATGACTTTCAGGCCTCTCAGATAGATCCAATCAAAAGAATACCTGACAACCAATGTCACTATCATAGTGGTGTACTGGACATGGCTTTCATCCAGTTATGCAACTAGCTGGTCAATGATCATACTGTTGTTTATTTCTGCCTCAATTGGCAGTAAAGATCAAACAGCTCACATGGCTTGGTAACACAGTGGCCAATTCTCAGCTGTAGTTTTATTACCATATATAACCAAATAAGAGTACATTATAGTGTTTTGAGAAGATCAAAACTAATGGCTGTGATATTTCTATACCTGATGATATTATGTCTGTTAGGTCAAAGACAGTTGTACTCAAACTAGATGACCATCACAAGATGTATTAAAAATAAGATTTTAAAACAAGCTGATATGGAAATAAAGATATTCTAAAATTTAAAGTGATGACAATTGTATATTAAAGAAGGCATTGATTATAAAAATTATTAAAGAATCAAAGGCATAATGTGTATGTCCCATATTACTGACATGCATTCAGTTTGCATCTTAATAGATAGTAAGGGAAATATAAGACATGAGGAGCCATAGCTGACAAAAGCTGGTCCAAGGAGAAACTTGCACTTGAAATTTCAGTGTTGTACATTGAGAAATCCATTATCACGTGTTGGATCAAATTGCATGTCCTTAAAGTTTCATTTTCTTGATGAAGAGTTTATATTTCATATGTTGAATTATACAGTGGTAGGGTTAAAGATCCATTTCCTATGTTAACATTTTACAGTGTATATTTTGAATTACAGTGGTGGTTCAGATTTCAATAACATATGTTGAGAATCCCTAATTCACACGCTGTATGTAACTGTGATTAAAGTTCCATTTCATATGGCCAGTATTTGGATTTGATCTTTTGAATTTCACAGCAATGAGAAGCAGCCTCCTTGTTTATAAGTAACACGGTCCGTTCACGAGAGCGACCTCTAGCAAAGAAATTTATAGTAATTCTCGACCTGTGAATGCTAACTTTCAAAACTGTAAATGAATGAAATGTAATGGCGCTTCGTAACTAAATACACGAATGATGTTTAATCCCCGATACTATTTTGAATTGTTGAAGTGGACATTAGGTAATATCACTTTTAACACCAAAATGGTGAGAGCTTTAGACCACTCGGTGCCACTTACAAATATTAATTTTTGACAGCAACAAGTATTGCAAAAATATGGAGGAAAAAAAATGGAAGAGCATCCTGAAAAAAACTTGTACACGAGTCATAATATACTTCCATTAAAATGTCAGATAAACATGAAGTGTTAGCTTGATGTTGATTTTAACCAACAACAAATTAAAAGCTGGCCTTATCAAAGAAGTACCTGTCATGAGAGGACACAAATTTTAATATGTTAGTTGGGTCTAGAGCAATGTGTACTCAGAAAAGGAGTATGGTCTCCTGAGGATCCCTTTAAGAGTGGGTCCAATGTACAGAAATAAATGAGATGAATTAAACCAGACAGTAATACTGAAATTATTGTGCACATTTGTCTTTACTGAAAAAATGACAGCTGAATTAAACCAGAATTAAACAGACAAAAGTACTGAAATACTTACGTATTAGCCTTAGTATCTATGGAAGGTGTTCCTTCAAACACAATGACCCTGTCAGCCAAGTACGTGGCCATGATGAAATCATGCTCTACAACAAAGGCAGTCTTCTTGGCATGAAGGATGAACCTGCCAAAAAAAAAAAAAGAATATTTCTTAACACATTCTCGACTCTGTTCTTCTTTTAAGGATATAAAGCTGCCAAGAAAAGCCACTTTTTAATAGTAAATAGGTTTTATTTGAAAATAAAATTTCTAAACCAGAGATGCCCACTGCCAATCAGAGAAATTAAGGACAAAGGGTAAAATTTCTTTTTATGTTATAATATTTGCACTTCTTACTGCAGCAAATAAAAATTCCAAATCAAAAGTCAGAAGAATATTTAAAAACATTACAATCAAGTGAAATGACACACACTATATAATGGCATGAATGTAATCATGATTTGAATTACCTGAAGAGACTGAAGGAATGAAACAAACTATTCCTTTTATAATGCCACATATGCCAGAAACTGGTCTTATGTCAGAAATCAACAAATTTTTTTTAGTTGTAAGCCAATAACTGATCTTACAAATTATTGGAAAAGATCTGATAAGACTGAAAATATGGCTTAAACTTCCGCTAATGTTTTCTTTCAGTTTGTTTTTGGACACAAAATTGTGATTTTTGTATATGGCAGTTTGATTTGTGAACAGACTTGGCAAGTCTGGACTTTCGTGCCAAATCCGGGACGATGAGCATCTCTGTTAAAACCATGGTGAATTGTACATTTTTACAAAAAACTGCTGAAAATAATATTATCATGTGATAAATTTGCTTTGCCTCAAATGACGGCCTGGAGCAATATTTTTAATCACTCGACAACAAATCCCTAATCTGACTGGTATTTTAAATGTATGTATAAACCTATTGGAAGTCAAAACATTATTGTTTATATATTCCTTTTTAAAGACTTAACTAGATGTGAACAACTCCATGAGATCTCCAACAAGTTGGCAATAATTATATCATTGAGAAATCATCTTGCAAGTGATATTATTAATCGTTTGCACCTGTGTCCAAAAAACTGTCCAATGACTTACTATATTGGGAAGTATTTAATTGCTTTGCCACAAAGAATGGAATGGTCAATCAGATTCAGAAAAAAAAACCCAAGGAGTATATGTAGACAATATGTACCTGATGTGAATAATAAAAATTGTGGAGCGAGGATGAATTGCAAACAAGAATTAAAACTTCTTAGATTATGAACTCGGTGGGTCCAAAGGGTCAAAACTAATACCAACAGCCATTGCAAGGGTTATAACAAAAACAGCTATTGCCAGGATCATAATGTTGATGATGATGTAAGGTTTAATGCCATTTTTCAGCACAAGATAGGCTATACATGGCAGTCAGCATTATTGGTGGAGGAAGAACCCTGGAAAACCCAGGGAAGACCCACCGACCCATGAGAAGCTACTGGAAGGCTTTCTCACTTACCCACATTAGCAGAGTCTAGACTCGAACTCACGCAGATAGAGGTGAGATGGCAATGATCCATAACAGTCAGTGCTTTAGACCACTCAACCACTCAAAGTCCCAGACCATAATGAAAGCAAGTCTTTGCCACAGTTATAACAAAAACAATATTTTTACATGTAGCATTTTCTGCAATTCCGATCTTCGTTGAAGAAAAAAAAATTACAAGCAATAATTATCCTATGCTGACACTTAAATACAATTATTTCTTCTAATATTGTCAAAACATATGTGTTGAACACACATTCCAGTTCTTCACAAAGAATCTTCCTGGCTGACATTCTGGTCTGATCTAATTTGCTCTCAAAAGTTGGCCTGTTGACACGTCTCCAATGTCATGGTATCTGTGATAACTGTTAATGATACAGCTCTCCAAGTTGACGTCACCGTTGTGTTTGGAAATAAAAAGCACTTGCCTCTGTTACAGTTGTTTGGAAATGAAAAACTCATAATGACTATCCATGTGAATTTCTCTAAATGTATTATTGACGAACTGAACATAGCCACTCACAAGCAGTGTTTATAACTTAATATTTATATAGCAAATACCAGAGACCAGTATGTACTGTGTTAATTAATAATGGCATGGAGACATGGATCTTTATGAATCCACTCTCATTTCTGTATGGTTCATATAGTTCTTGAGAATGTCAGCTAGTCTGTCTCTGTTCTTGTAATGACATATGCACTATTCTATGTATGTACTATTCTAACTATATAAGCAGTTATTCTAACAGATGCCCTAATCACAGAGCAATTTCTAAAGGCTGAAAAATTTCTTCACCTGTTTGGATTTTTCAAGTCATTTACTTGCTATGCACTGTTTCAATTATCTGGATATACAATAATGGATATATACGGATATATAAACCTCGATTAGGTGGGATTTTTTTGGTGGGAAAAATATGGGGGTGGAGTATTTTTTTAGAAGGAGGCTTCTATCAGATTAACTATTGTAGGTACTATTCTAACTATATATACATATAATACATATATATATATATATATATATATATATATATATATATATATATATATATATATATACACACACACACACACACACACTAATCTAACTATACAAGTACTAATCTAACTACACAGGCTCTAATTTTACTATATAGTTTTTTAACTATATAGACAGTGTTGCAACAATACAGGTACATCTGTGAAAAATCTATATAGGATTTATATCCTTGCAAATGCCAGAGGAGTTAAAATCTTTGCAGAATTGATTTAGATATACTATTCAATCTATTGCCATGCAAAATTGATGTGTGAATTGTTAAAAATTATACCTTGCAAAACTGAGGTTAGATTTATTTCCTTGCAAAATTCAAGCAAGTGTTATAGATTTGCAAAAGCCAAGCATGAGCTGTATGCTTGTGAAAGAAAAGAGTTGCAACTTTTCCAAATTCACTCAAGTATTAAATACTTGCAAAATCCTGGTATGAGCTATATCATTACAAAATCCAGGCAAGAGTTAATTCCTTGCAAAATCCAGGTAACAGTAATCCTTGCAGAATCCTGGTAAGAGCAAAATCCTTGCAAAGGCCATGTAGGAATTATGTCATTACAAAATCAATACAAAATTATGTCATTACAAAATTAATGCAAAATTATGTCATTACAAAATCAATACAAAATCATGTCATTACAAAATTCAATGCAAAAGTTAAACAAAATCCATATATTCATTAAATAGATGCAAAATCAATGCACGAGATAAATCCATGAAAAAAACATGAAAAGTGATTCATGCAAAATCCATTTAAGATTTATATCCTTGCAACAGCTATTTAGGATTTAAATCCTTGTAAAATTTAGGGATGAATTAAATACTTGAAAAAATTTAGGTCAGAGTTACACTGATCAATATCTGTAACAGGTAACAAGTTCACAATATCTAACAGACTTGAAGATTAGTGGCAATGTCTCATTTTCGGGAAAATGGTTCAGCACATGTCTTCAGAATCCGTAATGTAATCATCGACATTGCATCTTCTATTATTTTACCACGAATGTATTAGTCATACCTGCCACATGAATATAAGAACTTTCAGTGCATAAATGACAAGTCTGTTAAGGCTCTATTTACATATGAATAAGTACATATCTGTCTGTATATAGGAATAACCTACTCATTAAGTCCACCATTAGATGGTCCAATAAATGATCATGATTCATTGATGGGACAATACATGGTTAATCAGTCTCTTATTTATTCTCTACAGATTGACTAACTGACCTTATTGATGTGACAATACATGGTGAAGCAGTCTTTATTTATTCTCTACAGTTTGACTTACTGACCTTTTGATGACCTTAGCAGCATGAAGACGCTGTTCAGAATCCAGGTAAGCAGAAGGCTCGTCTATCAAGTAAACATCGGCTGGCTTACCCAGGCACAAGGCCAATGCCACTCTCTGCAATTCTCCTCCAGATAAATTCTGCACCTGCAATCAGTAATTGGATAAATGTCAGCATTTTGCTATGACACAATATAAGAGAAGTATGGAGGAAAGCGATTATTGTGAACAACACATTATTCACATACCTCTTGTAAAGTCTTAACCAACATACAGAATAATTAAGACACCCAAGATGTTAATGACTTATATGCATGATCCAAGTCTAAAGCCAAATCTGATCAGAAATAAAAAATCTAAAAAGCATTGATGTCATCCAGTTGATGCCTCATTAATATATTTTGATCTTATCTATTATGGAGATGATTTGAGATTTTGATAATACAAGGCCGTATTTAAATAATGAATAAAATGCAGAACAGACATGGAGTCCAGGGTGGTTATAAGCAACAGCTGATGTATGAAGTATAATGCACAAAACATGAAAGACATGGGGTCATAGCAAGGTTAACGTTAGCAGTTAAAATTCCTGTCAGGCAAACAACCATATATGTAGAGATAGCCAAGTTTTCATTAATACAAACAATCGTCAGAATAAAATAATGACCCATGATCAGCGAACCTGAGGCCTGACAATATATAACAAGTGTTTAAAACACCAAATGGTGAACTTCATTCACTGGATGAGGTTAAAGTTGATAGTTGCTGTTGTCAGTTATGTCACATAGATGTATAAATAACCATATGCATTTTTTTATAATTACTTTTTATTTTGCCTGATCTAAAAACAATTCTTTTTATCACCATTTAACATTAACTGCACACTCTATTTTGGCTTTAAATTTTTATGACAACCAATTAGAGCCTGACAAAAAAATCTGAAATAGCCACTAAAGTTTTCAAGGAGGTTGCCCTGTGACTACAAAAATTATGCAGTTCTACGAGTTTTGAAATCAAACAACTCTGTCTAGGTCCAATTGTGAATCAAAGGTGTTAAGATGTAAGGAAGCATGTCTTTTTTTTCTTTCCTAACATTCGTAAATATACATCAACTGTTTGTACTTCCATCAGAGGCCTCATCAAGAATTCATATCTACATTATATTTTCCAGAATGTGAACAGCATTTTTTTCTAATCATTGGCCTCATGTGGATGGTCACGCTTATGAAGATAATCAATTTTGTTAAAAAGTTTCATTTAATTCTAGTGTAGTGAGGATAGTGTTCATTAACCTGTATGTAACAAACAACAAAATTCTGTATACAGCAAAGAACTACTTTAAATGTATTGAAATTTTGCTGTTTAGTAATGCTGGTCATATCTGATAGCAGATCATCTGAATTCATTTAAAACACCATTACATCAGGACAGAGATGCCAATCCATAAGCATGCTTATATGAAATTTAAAAATTTTAGGCTAATCATCTGACATGGATAACATGTTCATTAAAAGTATCAACCCTCTAGCCAATTGTATTGCTTCTGTGTTAAAGGACACATAGGCCATACAGTCATAGCAACTATGGTCCTATGAGAATAAATACTCTAACCAGTCCTCAAATGCCATGAGCATGAATTCCTTCAATATTCTTGACCTTAAAATAACTACAAACATTACTTTTCCTTACAGATTTTCATTATCTTACTTCTCTTTTCATCTATGATGCCATTTTCCCATCTAATTTCAGTCCAACCAATTGGTTTGTCGTTATTTACATTCAAAATTGTACAATGAGAAATGTAAAATTTTTAGTATAAATTTTATAACAATTCTGCCAAATCCAGGACGATTGGCATCTCTACCAGTGATGTACCTTGAGTTAGCGATGGTGATAATTACCCACCTCAAACTGTCTGCGTTAAATGTGGTCAAAATTATAAGAGATCCATTGTGGGTATGGTTGTTGGTTAAAATTATGGGTATGGTTGTTTGTTAAAATTATGAGTATGGTTGTTGGTTAAAATTACCAACAATCAGTTGTGGGTGTGGCTGTTTGAAACAAACTACAGCATCCCAAAACTGTGCAAACAAATATCGATAATTTGTCAGTCAATATCTCATACTACGTACAATGCATTAATTGTATATCTCCTGATCTTTTTTCTCTCCATACAATTTTGAAAGATAAGACAATTTGCCTGGAACTGAATAACTTCATTAATCTCATTGTGTCCACACTGTAAAGTCAGAATGTGAACAGCAGTAAGGTTTTAATCATCAGTCATTTGGATTTCCAATTGAGTATATGTAACTGACAAATAAAGTGGTTAAATGCTTTATATGTTACTTACTTTTAGCCCCATCTGCAAAATTCTATTTATTTTTTTTATATAGTATTTTAAATGTTTTTTTCTGCAAAGGCTGTTAACTGAGTTAGATCTCTGAATACATTCAAACCTTTCAATTCAGACCCCATTAATATATATTACACCCTAAACACTAGTAGAGATGCCAACCAAATAAAAATATTTCATTTCTGCTCTAAATATTTTTAGTGGTGCTAATTAAACTGTTGTTATTGGAAAGTTTGTGTCCTGAATCTGATCCATAGCCTTCTTTTATAAGCAAGGTGTGAACATCTTCATGTTGTCTTGGGACTACCTGAATAATAGGTCTTAACTACTGGGAGTCCTGGGTCTACCAGACCTACCTGGAGTCCAGGGTCTGCCAGAATGATAGGTTTCAACTACATAGAATCCTTGGTCTACCAGAATGATACTCTTGTCTACACGAGTCCAGGGTCTACCAAAATTATAGGTCTTGATTACTTGAGTACAGGGTCTGTCAGAATGAAATGTATGGACTAAGTGGAGTCCAGGATATACCAGAATGATAGGTCTTGACTACTTGAGAGTCAAAGGGTTACCAGAACACCAGTCTTTGGCATCTTGTGCTGAATACTGGTACTGGTAGTCTCCTGGGTTTATATGCAACATCTTGATTTGGACTTTCATTTTTAAAGAAGTAAAATATTTCATACTCCCTATAAAATCATTTGCAAATCAGTCAAGTGGATTTTGAGAAGATACAAACAACAATTGTATGGAAAATATATCCAAATGCCTGTGGACTTCACATATGACAGCAGATGCCTTGTTAATGTTCTGCAATTTTTATGTTGGTATGTGAAGAGCAATGTTTATTATATCACAAGAACATCTAGAGCTTTTATTAGTACATAATCCCAGAGCTTTAATTTGCCATGAAGCAGAAAACACACATGATTTAAGTTTCTCTTTTGGGACTCTAAGTGAAACGTTTTAGGAGTCAAAGGGACACAATTACTGATAATTTTTATTATTTTTACACTCAAGAGACCCATCATTAGTGTTGTACATATGATCACATGGGCAGGGGACACAAGTTTCCCCCATTTTACAAATATATAAAGTCACTAGCACTTTAAAAAGTGTGTGATTTGGATTTTTAATGCAGCTTTAACAATTTTTTAATCATATTGCTATGATGTTTGCAGTGTGGTAGTTTACAATTATGTATAGCACTGGGGCAGTGTGTTGCAGACATGTAGCATGATGCCTCACCCGGTCACATATTCTGAGACCTGGCCGACCAGTCCAAACACTAACCTCTTATTGACGAGTGCCAAGCGAGATAGTTGTGAGTACTATTTTTACAAGTCTTTGGTATGAATCAGCCAGGGTTCGAACATTCAACCTACCACATCAGAGGCAGGCGATTTAAGCACTAGGCCACTGGAGTGGTCACAGTGCTACATAAGACACTAATATTTTTATAAAAGAGAGATAACTGATTTGACATTTACATCATTGCAAAATAAGTTTTATTATGTTCTTAAATGTTTCAGTATCTGATTTTACACTCATTCAACTTTAGTGTAAATGCATTATCTACCAGCATTCTTTACAATAAATACATAGGTTTGCTAAATTATCTTTGTTTCCAAATTAACAAAGCATTAATTAAATGACAAATTGTATGTCTGCATAATAAATCCAAAAAATCTTCCTTGACCATAACCTTGAATTACACCACTAGCTGTCACACACTTTATTTTGCAACTCTGCAGACCACCACAAAACTTTGGATGTTTTCAATGCTATATACATTGCTGTAGAAGAGATATTCATTGCCATTTTTAGTTTTTAACTTGTGTGACTTTGGCTACTGCTAGGCAAACAAAGATTGAATAGACATCCAACAATGACAGGGTGAAGAAGCATTTAAAAAAAAAAATTTCTGACCTAAATGTGCACCCAGGGGGTGTGGTGTGGTGTGGTGTGTGTGCACAAGGTCAAGATCTGAGAGACAGAAGAAAGAAAAAAAAATCGTGGGAAAACTGCGAGCCTGTGCTCAATGTGCAAGACTGATTACAGATTCAGAACACACATGTAGGAGGCTGATGAGTCAAAGAGCCGCTCAATCTATTAAAAAAAACCCTAGAAAACCTTGCCAACTACCAAAATGCAAAGCAAAGTGATTAGCATTATTTATGTCAAATAAAACAGAAGATCTGTACCTCCTGATCGATAATATTCTCCATTTGAAGCGGCTTCATGACATCACTGACAAACTGTGGATGGACATAAGCATCCCGTATTCTCTCATGAAACAACTGTCGAACTGTGCCCTGGGATTTCGGACTGATTTTCTGAGGCTTGTAACTGATGTTCAAAACTGGACAAGGACCTGTCAAAAGAGATGAGTATGATCAGTGACAACATCACTCGTATAATCAGCAGTCACATACTTCTATGAAGTTCTAAATAGTCATCAGTAGCCATTGTTAATAATTCATTATCTAGCAAAAAAAATAAAGACTAAGGTGATTTTAACATGTCGTACCCTGTGACACAACATAAAACACCCCCCAATAAAATGAACATTCTTTTGTGGCATAACTGGTTATAGGTACTATAATAAGTTCATAAAAACTATGTTTTAACTTTGCTAATAGATTTCACTGGGTGAAATTCAAAGGATTTGAGTAACCTCTAACACATGGCAGAACCATTATTTATGTACTTCATGCATCATTAATCACCTTAATTTGATACTACAGCCTAGGACTGACCTGAAATGCAAACATTTCACTCATCAAACTCCTACATTTATTCATAAAAACAAGACTTGATTACCTGCTAAGGGTAACCTATCACACTTGAACCAAGCACAATAATCTGGATAGATTATCACTTAATAGTTATATTTCTTACTTGGCTTGAAGGCTGTATATAGAATGTAACACTATATAGGATGGATAGATCTATATGATCATTGAAGATGCTAATGGATATCTGGGTACTTGCCCACTAATAATAACTCTAGGAACAAAATGAGCCATTGGATATCCATTTACTTTACACAAGTTTTCTGCCAGTACTTCTAAAGAAAGCATTCACTTTGTTTTCCTGTTGACAATTCTTTTGACTTAGCTACAAATACATGTAATTTTTCAGTGCCAAGCAGAAGTCTGCCTTTTCAAGTAAATAATTGACCGTGATCCCAAAGCTTGTTTTCTACAAGTCATGAGTGTGGTACAGTGGCAAGTAACAGGGTGGTTATTTAATCTTGCCAAACAACTGAGACATGTTCATAACAACCCTGAATAGATTTAAAAACTGTATGGTTAAAGTGTTACTTACAAAGCCCAAGCTCAGTCCCAAATATGCACCTGCATATGACAATGAGGCCAATGAAAGGAAGTCGGATAATATTCACATGATGACTAGACCATGATTTAATAGATGGTTGGTTTCAGAACTTCATCAGAAAACGAGGACCAGTTCTTGGGTCTTTGTAACAGATGACATTAGTGATATTTACTAAATACTGTTAATTTTTTAAAAAGTTGACTGAATTTCAAATTTGCATAAATTTAATTTAATTTACTTTTTATCAGTTACTTGGGTAAACAATCTTTAAGATCGACAGTTACTTGGAAAAGTTTTCTAAAATTGTAACAGCTTTAATGATCATGAGCTAAACTCAAATGCTCAAGTGATGTTAATAAAACAAAATGCAGGTCACAGTGACCCTCACTACAATGGTTACAAAATTAGAATACTAATAGACATGCATCAAATTATCAATTAACATTTAAGGACAGCCAGAAACGTAATTAAAAAATCAGCATTGAAGCAGTTGTTAACACCATTTTTAAAAGTCTTTGGTATGACTTGGTCGGGTTCAAGCCCACAACCTCCTGCATCCAAGGTGGACGCTCTAACCACTAAGCCACCCAAGCGGTAATCTAGATATAATGGTGAGCATAAAGAGCTAATGGGTTAGGAGTTAAATGCAGTAATGTAACCTAATCCAGTAAAATATGATATTGCTCAGGGACCTTTTGTTATACAGGTGTAGTACTGATAAAGATGCATACAAGCATTTAGTTTTATTGGTTCTAGTATGAACATTGCAAAAAAATAAATTTAAAGCATAATTTAATCAGTCTGAAAAGTAACATGCTGACTTACTTTTGTGATGAAGGTGTAGTTCTAGTCATGATGCAGTACAATATATAAACATAGCGCAACAAACCTTGAGCTAAATGCAAAAACCAAGAATGGACATCTAATGTACACATCCAAAATTGGTCCCCTTAGCCCCCCTCTAATGCACATGTCCAAAATTGGTCCTCTTAGCCCCCTCTCCATGCATGAGGACAATGCACTGAATCCGAATCCTAACTGCTGTCTACAACATGGTTGGTTCTGATGCAGTGAATTTAAACATATCCACATGCACAGACACCAGAGCTGTATGTCTATGGTACAAAAGTGTGTGTGTGTGTGTGTGTGTGGGTAGGATTACAACAGCACACATCTGTAAGTAACAAATTTTGAAACATGGCAGAAACAGCCTTCAAAGCCGTTTGGCTGCTGCAAAAGGAAGAAATATTCCTCTTTATTGCACTTATTTTAATGTTTTCCCCCAAAATGGTATGCAATTTGAAAATTCCAAATCAGTGACAACTTTAAGCTTTCAAATAGAGACAGCCAAAAATAAAATAATGCAAATGCTGCATCAAATGGCCATGTACAACATTATGGATGCATCATGCAGATATAAAAAGATATGAATGACCAGTTCTTGTTAACACTAAACTTAATTTTTTAATACAAATTCTTGTTTTATGTTTAACAAAACATTTCCTCAAACTTTTAATGTTTAGCCTTCTGCAGAAAAAGTAAATGGATGGATTAGGTATTCCAAAGAGAAAAAAAGCTCATAAAAAAGCAAATATGCGTAAAACAATTATCAGCAAATTATACTGATGGCTTTGTTGCAAGAAAAAAAAAAAAAAATACCTCCTTCATCTGGTGTCAGTTTCCCTGCCAACATTCTAATGAAGGTTGTTTTTCCAGTTCCATTTTCTCCCAGCATCACAATGATTTCAGAGTCTGTAAACTGGCCAGCATCTACTTTCAGCCTAAAGTCACCTAAAATACATGTATGTTACAAGTTAGCAACCATTTTATGACTTAAAACAGCTTAAAGTAAAAACACTCATAGTTGCATTTAATATATCATTGTTACAGAACACAAAACGAGTAAATTTACAAAATGTGCATTGATTTGCATTCCATTTATATCTAAAATGTTTCAAGAATTCATTTTCTTTAAGCTCTATTTTGCATTCTGTTCACATCAGCATTCCGATTATCATCCAGTTGTTAGTGGTCTCAGGAATGTCATATTAGATAAGTTTTAGTGCATTTCAACATAGATTTGTGCTGTTTCTAAGTGGGGATGAATCTGTGTTCTAGAGGGTGGAATGAAGTTTTGCTTCTGAATGTACAAGGTTTGGTACTGGGGCTTAAATAATACATGGGGAGAGATGGATAATAATAAAGTTTGCTGCCAACTGATGAGTTGATTTCATTTACATAGCTGCCAACCCTCCAGGCTCGCAATTAATGAAAATAGGGATAAAAAAAAGCAAAATTTGACATGAATTCATGAGGTGATCTTCGAGTCTGGGAATCTTTGTTGGAACAAATGTTTAGCATGTGATCCAGCTGATAAAGGTAGACTGTGTTCAACAAGAAAACTCTCAATGCTTCAGCATTGGTGGCTTGTGGGTCTTGCATCAATAGCTTAAAATATTCCAGAGCTGGAATGTGCTGGAGTTCTTAATTTTCCCAACCTATATGTGCTTTTTGCTACCAATGTGTTTTCTTGCATCATCTCTGTCACCATGCCCAATGATAAAATTTGTGGCAAACTATGCAAAAAGCATGATGTATATATGTGTTTGATGGGTGAATGCACTGTCAATTTTTGGTAAATTCCAAACTAATCTTCATTTTTTGTGCAATATATTTCTTTTTCCTTGGTGGTGAAGACATTTTCAACATCAATGCCGAACAGTAATTCAATGTGTTGGTGGCCCATTCATAGAGAAAAATTCTAGTTAGGCCCAGTTTCTCTCAAACGCATTTGTAAAACAACTCTTATACATATAGATTAAAATACGCTAAAATGCTTGCGACCTTTCAACTTTATCAATCGGCTATAGTTCTACTAATATCGCGACCAGCAATTCCATACAGTTTGGGCAACTGCCGATATCACAACTAGCACAAAATGGGAAATCGGTTATTTTATTAAAGATTTAAAATAATTGAGAATTCTTGATTTTTTGCATGCAGCGTGAATCTTTCTGAAGGAGAAAGTTTTGAATTACCAAGAGGGGGTCCAAGTCATTACTGCAGTTAACATTTGCAAGTTGGTCCATACACATTTAAGCCATAGTCAAGTTAATGATGACCTTTATAACCCCAGTATGACCTTCTGATCTGATTTATTTAATATTAATTTTGATATTTCTCCCTGGGGTATTTGATACATGCAATAAAGTTAGCTTGCTGAAATTATGCACTAACAAAAGTGTGATCTTCTCCATAAACAGGAATATGATACACATCAGAGATACAAACTTTGGGCCATCACAAATAATGAGCAGATGTGGATCAATTTGATTTTGAGAATTTGAACCTGTTTCCATCTGCTCATTTCTGAATTCTGTTTATGCTCCCTCTGAAGTCGACTTTAGTAGCATGCACACTCTGATCATTAGCAGATCAAAAAGTCCTCAACATATAATGAGCAATCAGTTTCTGGACCAGAGCATTTCAACCTGCTGTTCAACAACCTGACTGACAACATGATGGCCAGAGATATACTCACCACTTAAGGAAAGCTTTTGATACGGATCCTGCTAACATCAACTCTTACCTTTATGTCTTCAAAAATACAGAGCTAAAAGGTAGGAAAGTGGTCCTTATATCTAGATGAAATAGATCATTCATTGCTTTACTTCAGAGTGGTGAGATTAAGCTTTCACCATGTAGAAAATAATGACATGTTTTTTTTAAAATTTATGAATATGTTTCTAATAAAAGCTTGAAGTATGATGGAAAAGAGTGGGAGGAACAAGCTTCTGAACACTGGACAGCATCACAAAGGACAATTTACCCATTAACTTCATCATCCTTGGATACTCATATCGGCACATTCTTTTGATTTCCTCCTCTAATGCAGTCTCTGCCACCCTGAACGTCAGAGAAGTTTCTCTGAACCTCAGGTTCTCTGTTGGCACAAAACCATCCAGGAAAATATTGATACCTGTGAGAAACAAAATATCAAGCATATATTCTCTGCTTTCAAACATTTAAATCCTGCTATGTAAAATATGTTAACATGGATAAAACAACAAAAAAGTAAAGCATGCAAATACATTCAGGTTTGCAAACAATACACACAAACACACATTTAGGTTTGCAAATTATGTACCAAATTTGATGTATACATGCTTTAACAAGTTCATCCCCTAATGCGCTTAAAGCTTTCATAAAAGTCAATTACAAAGCATACTTATTTCAATCAATTGCTGTGACTACAGCTAGAGAATGGTTTTTGTTCACCTGGACCATAATGGGAAAATGAATGTGCCGCCAAAGTGTAGATTTCATATAAGGAAGGCAACTCTTTTATCATAGACCCACATAATCGGAATGGTTTATGAAATTGTGTGCATTTATTATGACAAACCTGAATAGGACAATATCCCAGCAACGTTTTAAATGTGTACAGTACATTTATTATGTCAAACAGGGTTATTATATTTCTCACATGTTCAATTTCATAGTTTAAAAAATTTACGAAAATTACAAAAAAAACCCAACTCAAAAAGCTTTCTTCTCATTTCAACCCCAACTAATAAATTAGATCTAAACACGAATGCATCACTATTTTATTGCCTCTAAAGCCTTCATAGAGCAATTTTTGAAAGTTTGACATGAATGAGCGTTCCTTGCCATCATTAACTTGGAAATTGTGCAATGTACAGCTTTTGCATGTAACCAAGTCTTTACTACATACATGCCAACCCCTGGCGAGGAAAAAGCGTAATCCAAGTGGACAAAAGGAGTAATCTGAGCAGAAAAAGCGTAATCCACATATAACATATAAAATTCAATGCACATATGTACAAAACGTGTATATTTTGTCATCAGAAAGCATCCGTTTAAACAAAGTTGTATTCTACCACTAGTTGTAGTCAGTGCTCTATTAAGAGCTCTGTAAATAATGCCCCTGCAGTTATAAAATTTGTATCCACAATTTAGTTCTGCTGTAAAAAAGAATTTACCTTAGTATTGGAGTTAGTAAAACGATCTAATCCAAGGCGTCTGTTTTACACTATGACCAATATTAAAATCCTTTCCACACAGCCTGAAATGGGCGTAAAGCTACCCTAGAATGGCACTATATTGTGTTATTCATGTATTCATTTCCGAGTTGTTTTTTTTTCTAATACATCTGTGAAATCATTTGAGAAACATTTTTGCTGTAACATATGCACCAACTAGAATAAATAGGACAACTTTTACAACCAAATTCCTACAGAATGGATCTGTACCTCACATATTTTTAACAAAGAATATGTGAGCAAAGATTAAAAATTAGAAAACCAGTCTGTTCTGTCCTATGCTAGACAGCTGCTATAAATAGAAACAGGTTTTGTTGGAAATAGGGCAGCTGCTATAAATAGAACATAACACAGAGGAAGGTCACTGCTAGTCTACAGAAAAGTGTACTTTTATGTCAGTTACTCAGAAGCCATCTTTTGTAGAATGTTTTGTGTGATCAGTGGGATGTTAATAAAAATGAGAAAACAAATTATCAAATTTTTGGGAGGGGTAATATACCGAAAAAGTGTAATCAAAATACGCTTATGTATAATTTAGTGAGAAAAAATAGCGTAATCATTATGCCAAATAATGGTTGGCATGTATGTTACTAGATTGTTTCTGGACAACTTGGCAGACCCAAAATATCTGTAAGGTATCTAAATGTTCCTCTGAACGTTTTCATCTGTGACAATATATTGTTTATCCATATGTCATATACTGAGACTTTCAATACAATCAAATAAATCTAGCATACCAACACTAATTTACATTAAATTCATTTTAAAGGAAATAAATCGTTACATTTCAATACTGAACAAACAAGAGAATGAAAACCCTGCTACAGTATAGCAACAAAAATTGTGACAACAGTCACTTTTTTTAATACCCTTCTACAGTAAAACAACAAAAATTGTGACAGCAGTGACTTTTTTAATACCCTTCTACAGTAATACAACACAAATTGTGACAGCAGTCACTTTTTTTTAAATACCCTTCTACAGTAATACAACAAAAATTGTGACAGCAATCACTTTTTTAATACCCTTCTACAGTAATAAAACAAAAATTGTGACAGCAGTCACTTTTTTTTAAATAAGAAACTGATTCATCTATAATAAGATTACTCAAAGTCAGTAAATTTTTTTGGAATACATTTGTAAGGATATTCTTACATAAACCAATAAGATGGAAGGGCCACAACAGTCCCATTCCATCTGGGAGAACAAGATAGGTACAGTCTATGTCTTCAAAGTTAACCAGTTAGAAAAAGTTTTTGAAAAAGTTAAGTCCTTTGTCACTGGTTGGCACAAAATATCAACTCAAAAAGTTTACAAGTTCTAGGCAGGAAAACTAAGTAATTATGACTAACCTTCTCTAACACTGAAGGGCATTGTCACGACACCATATGCTCCTGGTACTCCATAAAGACAACAGATGAAGTCAGAAAGGTAGTCAAGAACTGACAAGTCATGCTCCACAACAATGATGTACTTGTCGGGGTGGATCAGACTTCTAATAGTCTTGGCAGCATTCAACCGTTGCTTCACATCTAAGTAACTGGAGGGCTCATCAAACATAAATCTGGAAGAAGTCACACAAGATTTTTATTATTATTTAATCGCAAATAAATGCCCAATGATATCTCTTCTGCACTACCCATCGTGAAATTTAAAATGCACCATACCCATCTTTGTCCTTTGAGTGCTTTACTTAATCTTGGTAAGACATTGTGTTTCCCTGCTCTTTAAGGTGAAGAGAATTCTTTAACATCACTGAACTCTACGAGCATGTGATCATAAAACCTGAGCAGCAGTAAGGTTTTAATCATGTCATTTGGATTTCCTAATAGGAAACTGAAACTGAGAAATGCATAGGTTCATTGACTGACTGTTATTTATAAATTTATTATCTGACACTAACCCTTATCAAGAGCTTCTCCTTATGGACAATCAGTGGTGACAATGACAGCCAAATAAAAGGAAATCTTGTGTAAAGCAACTGCCTATATACAGACAGTGACAGCCAAATAAAAGGAAATCTTGTGTAAAGCAACTGCCTATATACAGACAGTGACAGCCAAATAAAAGGAAATCTTGTGTAAAGCAACTGCCTATATACAGACAGTGACAGCCAAAAAAAAGGAAATCTTGTGTAAAGCAACTGCCTATATACAGACAGTGACAGCCAAATAAAAGGAAATCTTGTGTAAAGCAACTGCCTATATACAGACAGTGACAGCTAAATAAAAGGAAATCTTGTGTAAAGCAACTGCCTATATACAGACAGTGACAGCCAAATAAAAGAATTTTTTTTGTAAAGCAACCAGACTATATACACAGACAGTGACAGCTAAATAAGAGGAATCTTTTATAAAGCAAATCTGAACTTGACTGAAATGAAACAGACATGAAAGCAAGTGTTTTTTATGGACCAGGAATCAGTAGGTGCTATGATTTCTGTTTGTTGCTTTGGGGTTTAATGCCATTTTTCAGTACAATATAAGCTATACATGACAGCCAGTGTAACTGATGGTGGAATAACAGAAAATCACCAGAAAGTAGCACCAACCCACCGGAAGCTACTGGCAAACTTTATCACATTGGTCGAGACCATGACTCAAACCCATGCAGACAGCAGTGATCCGAAAAGGTAAGCGCTTTAGAGCACTCAGAGCCCCCATAACTACTTGAAACAAACAATACCATCTTAGCACTGTAAATATCTTCAAGTAACTAGTCAATATCTTAGAACTTTCACTATGTAATGCAAATCTTGCAATTTTGTTTCCCTCTCCTCAATACCATCTTGAATGTCAAAAAACATGATTTTGCTATGCACTATATGACTTCATTCAACTCATTTTGTCCACAGTGGAAATTCAGAATATGAACAGTAGTAAGGTTTTAATCACCAGTCAATTAGATTTCCTAAGGAAATTTTTTAACATATATACATATATAGTGGTTAATTATTTTGCAGGTAAATTTACCTAGCAGCAAGTATTCTGGGTGGAAGAAGACCACAAGAAGAACCACCAATCTAAAGCATCTGCTGTAAACCAGTACAAAAAAATGGCTGCTTATGACAAAGATATTGATTTTCAGGAACAAATGATTTTAAAAATTTTAATGCATATATAACTATCTACAATATATACAACCATAAGTAAAGTAGGACAGTTCCTTACATAACAATTAAGGTCAAAGATGCATGTGTAGCACACTTGACCTATCTAAATGGGTCCCATTTCATTCAGAAGGTGCAAGAGTGCAACACACTCAAAGGCTGTTTATTGGAGCCTTTTCCACACCTCATTTTTTTTCCCTCAATCATTGTCAATTCCAATGTACCAACTTTCACTGATAATTTTAATCCTGTGTGATTTTCTTACTGAACTGTTTTTATTCTAGCATATGAGTAATACTTTTACTGTCTGGAAAATGTGTGTGAAATAAATCACCAGAAACATTATTTACTGAAAGTGGAAAGATCATTTCAAAAAGAAATTAAATAAACTGAATTTTGATCAAATTACATCAACGTTCTCTCTGGTATTTATATACGTCCAAGTTCAGACTGAGTTGTGCATGATGAAGCAGCAAGCTGATCTCATTTACTAGATAGTTTCACAAATCTAAACAAAATGGCACAATTGTCCTTCCAGATCAGTTTTCTTTTCTTTCCTGAAGAAAATTCTGAATATTTTGCTTTCCCATTCAACATTAGAAGTCGAATATTACGAGATACAGTTTTAGCAGCAATTGTTTATTAAATCCAAAAAGGTGAACAAAGGCAGGAATGGTAGCCTCGATTTCTAGTGGACTAAGCATATAGTATACATGCAACAAAATTTCTTTAGTAACGGAAAATAGTCCCAATCAGAACGAAAATTTGCAAGGAATATTTTTTTTAATAAAACTGTTTGATTAAAAAGAAGATTTTTAAGAAAGAAATGTACACCCATATTCATGTCCAAAATACAGGACAAATACAGAAAAAAAAAACAAACAAACAACAGAGTTGTTAGCTATGCTCAACAATGACACTGGCTGAGTCGAGACTCAAACCCACACAATTAAGGTAAGTTGTGAGTGATCTTTAAAGCCAAGCACCCTAACACTGAAATCTGTGAGACTGGTTGTAGTTACAAGATTCGGTCATACAAAACATCAAGCTGTAAGTTAAAAGGGCAATAACTCTAACAACACAAAGACCACATTGGCTAAATGGCTTCCATGGGCTATTAGAATACTAGATCATGGCTACCTGAAATCCTGGGGTTACCAGAATGATGAATCTTGGTATTCTTATGCGAAATACAGGCAGCCCAGTGGGGGCTTTAGCATATGATGATTTGTGCTATATTTGTTTCAAAATGATCAATATATTTTGTGAATTCTGCATAATTGTTTGTGATTCCTAATGAGAAGTCTTAAATAAAATTAAACATGATCTTTTTTGAGCTGCTAAACTTTAGCTGGACAAAAAATATATCTTAGTATGATTAGTGCTAAGTATTTTTCAAGGATATACAAATATTTTATAAGCCTACGATCGTATTAATAACTCGCATCAATGAAGTCTTTAATAAAGCAATAAACTATTTTCAGCTGATGAATTTAAGTTGTACAACCAATTCTGTTGTAATAGGTAGTCCACTGGGCTACTATTTGACTTAGAATTACAATCTAATTCAACGGTCTGATTTAGAATTACAATCTCATTTGTCAAACATTGAATATGGAGTTAACCTTAGCTAAAATCTCCTATGGACTACAGTCTTGTTGAAGTAATGAAACAAAGGTAGTTCATCAGATGATATTCAGAACATTTCCCAAGTTTAATGGTAAATTCCTATGGCTGTTCTGTTGGGCTTGATTGGAACATGGTGGCCTATACTTTTGGTGAGAAAACCCTGGGAAGAACCACTGACCTAAGAGAAGCTCCCTTTGTAAAGCAAACTTAAAATCCTTACTAAACAGACACATAAAAATACAGGTGTTTTAACTGATCAGCAAACAGTGGTGGTTCCTATTTGAAACAAATTATGCCATCTCAAAACTAAATATCTCGCCATTACCAGATCTAAATACTTTAAATGCATCTAAATACTTTAAAAGATCTAAATACTTTAAATGCATCTCTTGCACTTTTTTCCCCCTCTTCAAGTAATTTTTCAAAACACTAAATGACTTCATTTAACATGTTTTGTCCACAGTGGAAATTCAGAATGTGAACAGCAGTAAGGTTTTAATCATCAGTCATTTGGATTTCCGAGAACTTGCAAGTGAGAAATGTAATGGTTGACCTTACTTTAGCCACATAAAGACAACATCATTTGTATCTTGATAATTTCTCATCCTGCAGTATTTCATTCTCACCAAATAGGACGTCTGGACATTTCAAAATGCCCAACTATAAATTCAAAACCCTTTCATGGATACAATATTTTAATTGGATACTAAAATTCCATCCAAAAAGTGTAAATCAAACTTTAGCAGCTATTGTCTCAGCATGGTTAAATGTTTGTGTTAGCATCCAGAATCAGATTAATATTCGGAAAAATCTAAGTTCTTATGACTGGAGTCCAGGGGGTCAACAAAATGATTGGTACTTGTTACCTGGAGTCCCAAGCATCCAGAATACCGTGTCTCAACTACCTGGAGTCTAGAGTTTAACAGAATACTGAATTCTGATTAAGTGGAGTCCTTGGATTACCAGAATTCTGGGACTTTGGTTACTTAAAGTTCAGGGAAACCCAAAAGAGGAGTCTTGTCCACCGTAAGTCCAGGGCCTACCACAAAACTTGGTCTTGGCTACCTGGAGTCCATGTCTACTAGAATTAATGGATTTTGGAAGTCTTAAGCTGAATACAGTCAGCCAAGTTGTCTGTTTTAGAATATCAAGATAAGTTCAATATTTGTTTTAAAACTATAAAATCAGAACCTAATGAGAATGATGTGATGTCTTCAATAAAATAATAAACTATTTTCATAGGCTGCAAAATATTAGCTGAGCAAAACCACCACATGATATCAAGATTAGTGCTAAATATTTTTTAAAAGATAAAGCAATATTTTACAATCTTTGAATTATTATTTATTACTCTCATGAAGGAGGGAAGTCTCTAAGAATAAACCATACTATCTCAGCTGCTGAAATCAAGATAGACAAGAATTTTTTTGTTGGTCATCTTTCAGCACATTACAGACTACACATGGCAGTCAATAGTTTTTGAAGGTAGAACCATCATCCTATAAGAAGCTACTTGGAAATCATTCTTTTTTTTTGGAAAGCAAATTTCAAATCCTGTCTGAACTTAAACAGACTTGATGGCAGGTCTTTTATCTGAGCAGTAATCAGTTAGATGTCATGATTACTATTTGAAGCATACTATACCATCTCAAAACTATAAACATCTTCAATGTATCGGCCAATATCTCAATATTTAACTGCATAATACATCTCTTGAAATTTTGTTCCTCTCCTCAATACCATCTTGAAAGACTATGTGATTTTGCTTAGAATTAATGACTTCATTTAACTTGTTTTGTCCACAGTGGAAATTCAGAATGTGAACAGCAATAAGGTTTTAATCATCAGTCATTTGAATTTTCCTAATAAAAACCTTTGTGGTTAATTCATTTACAGGTTAATTTACATAGCTGCAAGTATTTTTGGTGGATGAAAACCCCAGGAAGAATCCACAGCAACTACTGGCAAGTTGTTTTCAATACCCAAATTGGCCAAGCTGAGATTCAAACCCACATGACTGAGGAGGTAAGGTGCAAGTGATCTGTAAAGCTGAGCTCATTAGCATTAAAATCTGTGACACTAGTTGCAGTTGAAAGATTCTGTCACACATAAGCTAAAAGTTAAAAAGGGCTGTAACTCTAACTGCATGAGACCAAAGTAGACCTGATCTCTCAGTAGGTTTACATATCTTAACAGGTAACAATTTCATAATGCAAGTGTACATGGTACAGTATGAACATAGCAAATGTAATCCAATTCCCAAAGCTCAATATGATGTTCATTTTCTATGTCTTACTATTATGTGATAAAGACTCTTTCCAAATAAGCAGGCATACACCCACCAACTCTTGATAAAAATTAAAGTCATGCAGATCATGACCACAAAAAAACCTATAGATAAAAATATATGACTTCAAGAGAAGTACCAAAGGCAGCCTTTCAAATCATAAATATGTGTGGATCATGCTTACTTTTGAAATTTACCAAGATTTTGATGATTTCAGTCCACATACAATTATAATAAATACTGGACATTAATTAAGACTTTCAGAGAGGAAATAAGCTCTGCAAATCAATTAAAGATCACCTACGTCCACGATCTTGACAATACAAATACACATTCCAAGTTTGATCAAAATCAGATCACAAACATGGCTCCCAGAATGGTAACAGGCTCTGCCAATCAGATTACACCATGATCAGATGATTAATATATACTGATCTGGCTCATTATTAAATGCCTCTAAAGTTTTGATAATACTTAACCATATTTCAAGCTGGATCAAAATATTATATTTCCCAAGTGGCAACAATTTTCAGCGAATTGGAGGCAATGACAATTTATTAATATTCATTAATCTTACCCCTTTATGAAACATTGTACAAAATCTTGATGATACATGCATGTATTTAAAGTCATGAAACTGGATTGGAAATATGGCCTCCAGAGGTGTAACACTGTCAGCCAATCAGATGCAAGATCATTTTATTAGCCTGGTTCTCATTCAATACAGAAATTGTTACAGATCTTAATAGAATCGGACATCCAATTTTGATAGAAATTTGGACTCCAGACTGCTGGCATACCCTAAACGTCTAAACAATGACATTAATTCTGAGTAAGGATGGACATAAATGAGACAATCACATCAATTATGAGATGTTCACAATGTTGGGCTTCAATCAATGATAAATGATACCATGCCATGATTTTTGAACTTACATGTCAGCTTTCTGAATGCAAACCATGGCACAGGCAAATCTCTGTAGTTCTCCTCCTGATAAATCCTCAACATTCCTGTCCTTGACATTCAGCAAGTCTGAAAGATAAGCAATCATTAGACATGTCTTAAAGCAACACTACATGCTTATTAACAATGAAAGAGTACCAGGTTTGCTAGTCTTACTACTAATCAAAATGAAAAGTGCTTATGCGAGCGCTGGAGAAATACTAGGACTTACATTCAGTCACCAGTTGTTATATTTCCCCAAAATTTTTGTGCTAAAAGATATGAGCATGGACACAACGTTAGTGACCAGCTTTAATCTGGTTTATGTTAACTCATCAAGTTATGTCATTTGGTTACTGGTGTGGCTGTGTGCATGTAGCCATTCACAATGTTTTAAAGCTACCTTAGTCACTCGGGGCCATTAACAGGGATTAATTAACTTCAGTTGAGATGTAAACAATGTTATGAACACAACAAGTGTATCCCTGGGATCAATATCCTATTGTCATGCAGACATCAACACATTTCACATGATGAAGAAAATATCAATTTGATATCACCATACATGGAGAGCTAAGCTTGCCTAATTTTTTTCCATAAATATTGAGATTTCACTATGTGCTTTTTAAAATTTTAACATAGCTTTAACAGTTTTTAGTCATATCACATCAATGTCAGCAGTGTGGCAGTTTATAGTGATGTCAAACATGGGGCATCATGCTGTAAATATGTAGCATCATTTTCCAGCCGTCACATTATACTTGTACCAGGCCAACCAATCCTAACACTAATTTCTTAATACCAAGTGCCAAACAAGGAAGCTCCAAGGACTACAAGTCTTTGGTATGATTCGACTGGGGTTTGAACATGCAAATATGCAATGAACTCACAATAAGCAAATGAAGAAAAGTTTCAAAATAAAATCTATTACCACATAGACATATGATGAAAAGACAAGTTTTCCTCCAGGTTTTATTTTATAACTAACCAAACTTCTATGGTATCTTTGAAATTTCTGAAAATTGTTCTTGGCCATATTTTGCCAACACAAAATGTAGATTGCAAATAAATAGCTCTCTTTTTTTCTGTCAACACAAGTTAACAAAAACAAACACCCCCCTACAAAAAAAAGGCTAGTGTTCCTCAAGTTTAAATTTGAGGGTCATGGCCCTAAGAATTTAGTCAAATCATAAGGATTTATTGGTTTGAAGTCGAGGGCGTGAAGTCAATAGAAAATACAACAAAAAACAATAACAGCAGATACCATACAAAGTACCATCCTTGTGCATCTAACAAGTGGTGCTTACAACTTCAATTATAAAACAAATACACCTTCCCCATATCAGATAGGGAAAACCCTAAACAAAATATTTTAACATTGCTACTGGCAGAAAAATGAAAACCTACATCACATAATATTAATGCAGGTTAAAGAAAAATGTCCATCTTCATACCTAGCTGTACACAAACTATATCCTGAACCTTCCTGTCATCTTTCTTGTCAAGAAGCTGCTGTACTGAACCCTGTGAAAAGAAATATTTACAAGAATTTACCACTTCATAAATAACCCAACCTGAAACTATGGCTGAACTTGATGGAGTGCCACAAACATCAGAATGATCTGCACTCGCAAGAAACCTATCTATGTAGTCCAAATAGCCATCAACAATGCAACAAAACTATACAGAGAAGCCAGTCAAATTCTTCCTCTATGAACAGTGTGATGGGATTTTTTAACATAGCTTGAAAATTTGTTTCAGTCACATTGCTACAATGTCTGCAGTTTGTAGTAATGTCTAGCACTGATGCATCATGCTGCACAATGTCCCACCCAGTCACTTTTTCCAGACACCAGATCAACAAGTCCCAACACTAACCTCTTAATGCTGAGTGCCTAGCATGGCAGCTATTAGTACCATTTTTATAAATCTTTGATGACTCAGTCGTGGTTTGAACCCATTACCTCCTGCATCCGAGGCGGATGGTTTAACCACAAAGGCCACTGGAGCAGTCTCTCCTCCATGAACAAATATGGCCACCTGGATTCATTATTTGGAACATAAGCACTGTCTTCAACAGAAAGGATGCATTACTGCAGATGAATAAGAATATGGAAGAGAAATCTAAACAAGACGCTCGAGTGAACGCCATATAACCAAAGTGGATTATTGCTACAGTTATCGACAGTTTTTGTTCGCAGATTAAGATTCTTTTTAAAGTCAGATAAAAATTCAACCAGAAACAGTATTAATACAGTGCTATGAGCCATGATGGCAAACAACATCATCAATCTACAACAAAGGATGCTATTTTACAGACGAAAAAAGCATACAAGAAAATGGCTTTCTGAAGCATTTAATACTTTCAAACAACAATTTTTTTAAAGACTGCCTCGACAAATGTCTTCACTTCATACACATGAATGAATTCACAATCATCACTTCACTTCATACACATGAATGAATTCACAATCATCACTTTAAACACATTAAATTTAAAAGATAAAAAGTTGCTGTCTTTAGCATCAACTACACTGTAGAAAGATAGCTGCTTTTTAACACCCCACCCTTGACACACACTAATCTATTCATAACAGCAAAGACGACATCTATTTTAAAGTGAATTCGGCTTGTAATTATGTCATCTGCACTTTTTTGCTGTCTAATATCATACATCAACGTACATGTACTATAGCAAGAACACACTATACATACCTTGACAGCCTTTGGGATTTGGTCCACATACTGGGGTTTGATAATGGCCTTCAGGTCATCTTCCAGAATCTTTGTAAAATAGTTCTGTAGTTCTGAGCCACGGAAGTAGGTTAGAATCTCTGTCCAGTCAGGAGGATCCTGCAACAGAAAGTAATGGCTTTTAATGCAATGCATGCACACCAACTATACAGCTAGTTGTGAAAACTTCTATAACACACTTTCAACAGCTCAGATAGTTCGATGTGGTCTTCCAGGGTGGGCAAATCCAGATAACCTGGTGATAACCAATACAAACAAATTTTGGGGAAGAGCCAGTGTAAATTTGCAAGAAAAGTAGAACAGTTAAACTTTATTAATTTTTTCATTTGTGGAAGAGTCTCAAAAATACCATCTCTAAATGGGCAACAATATATGTAAAAAAAAAAAAAAAGGACTAAACCTATGACAGCAGTTGTGTAAAGCAGGCACTTTATATCTTGCATTTTGGTTAATTTATAGTCATAATAATAGCTTTGGTCATTCTCCTGATCAATGGTAAACCTTTTATTAAGTAGAATAGGTAGACACTGACTGACAAAGAAAATAGGTACAGAGAGAAAATGAGTAAAATAGACACAGTGGAAATGAGAAGAATAGGTAGACAGTGAAACTGAGTAGAATATGTTGACTGGGTGATAATGAGTAGAATAGGTATACAGAGTAATTTAGTAGAATAGGTAGAAAAAGTATTAAAGGTAGATCGAGTGGAAATAAGTAAAATAAGCAGACCCAAACTGACAATGAGTGCAACAGGTAAACCCTGACTGACAATGAGTAGAATAGGTTGACAAAGAGTGACAATTAGTAGAATAGGTAAATAATGATTGACAATGAATAGAACAGGTAGATAACCAATTCACTGAATAGAATAAGTAGACTGACCATGAGTAGAACAGGTAGACACCAAATGTCAATGAGTAGGATAGGTAGATAATGATTGAAAATGAGTATATTAGGTAGATAATGATTGACAATGAATAAAATAGGTAAACACAGATTGTGGAGTATAACAGGAAGATACTGATTGATAAGTAGAAAATGTAGACACTGATTGACAATGAGTTAGACACTGAATGACAATGAGTAGACACTGATTGACAATGAGTTAAACACTGAATGACAATGAGTAGACACTGATTGACAATGAGTTAGACACTGAATGACAATGAGTAGACACTGATTGACAATGAGTTAGACACTGAATGACAATGAGTAGACACTGATTGACAATGAGTTAGACACTGATTGACAATGAGTAGACACTGATTGACAATGAGTTAGACACTGAATGACAATGAGTGGACACCAATTGATGATTAGAAATATGAAGATATCTACTGACAATAACCAAAAAAAAAACTTATGCATTAAAAACTCCAATGTAATGCTCATGTACTTTCTGCTAACAATATACATGTCAGTGGAGTGCAATATAGGCAACTTTTGCAGTACTAATTAAATATTTAGAGGAAACTCCACAAAATACTTACATTGTATTTGCCAAGATTTGGTTTTTGTTTGCCAGCTAATATCTTGAGGGCTGTAGACTTTCCAATTCCATTAGTACCTACAAGTCCTAACACCTCACCTGGGCGTGGAGTTGGTAGTCTGTAAACAAGAAACAAACAGTTGCAAATATCACAAATCTTTTCATGTATTTGCTGAACCTTACTTACGAATTAGACAGAGTGGAAGAAAACAAATCAGAAGGAATTTTATCATACTTGTTTTTGGAGAATAAAAGTGTGCGTGATTTGTGTTATTTGGATTTTTAACACAGCTTGAACAATTTTTCAGTTTTCTAAACCACTGCTTGTTATTACAGATCAAGTAAAGTCCACATGCATGTTCTGTTGTATGTATGGTTAGTGAGTAGCATGTAAATTGTTTGCAGTGCATGTTCCTAATATGCAACTGCCAATTACATTAGCAAGTTTCCCATTTTACTGTCGACTCCTCCAATGACTCTCCAAGAATCAACATTTCTAGGTGCAACATGTTACTCAATATCTTGTAAATGGTATCAAAAGACAACATTTCTAGGTGCAACATGTTACTCAATATCTTGTAAATGGTATCAAAAGACAACATTTCTAGGTGCAACATGTTTTTCAATATCTTGTAAATGGTATCAAAAGGTAACATTTCTAGGTGCAACATGTTACTCAATATCTTGCAAATGGTATCAAAAGACAACATTTCTAGGTGCAACATGTTACTCAATATCTTGCAAATGGTATCAAAAGACAACATTTCTAGGTGCAACATGTTACTCAATATCTTGCAAATGGTATCAAAAGAAACTAACTACTGTACATCAGATTACTATACGGCGTTGGTCTTATTCTTCTGGAGATTCATTTAGTCATCATCAAGTTTGATTTAAAGTACAATTAACCCATGGATATGTTAACTTTTTTTTATTGCTCTCACATACCCACTACACAATATAATAGCGCCCATTGTCGATTTAACTGAAGACCAGCAGCAACAAATATTAAAGAGATGGAACATTCAAAGACATGTAAGTCCAGGCAAAAGATGCAGAGTTTTCTGCAGGGAATTATTATTTGAGCTCAATTAACTGGTGACAGTTCATTTCCTGTCAGGCAGAAATGCTACCATTTTCAGTTCAAGGCATGGAAACATTAATAGTTTCACCAGAAATTTAATAATTATTTCACCAGAAATTCAATGATCAATTCGTGTGAAAAAATGGTGGAAAATGAAGCGAATTCAGTGCAATGATTTGATTATTTGTGTTATTATGTGTTACAAAGTAATTTTATTATAAAGGATTTTAATGACTCAGACTATGTAATTGGAATTATTAATATAACTTCATTATTTTGGTAAATCTTACATATTGTTTGAGGTATTAACCTTTATTACTATTGAAGCATTATCCAGTTGATAAATTTTTTGTGGTTATATGACCACTAGTGAGTGCAGACTACTATACAACATTATGTGTATAAGAATGTTATATGTTCACTGTTTACAGCAGACAAATATTGTGATGTGTATCTTATAAGTCTACTGATTTGGTGTTATACAACATTCTGTGTAGAAGAATGTTATATGTTCACTGTTTACAGCAGACAAATATTGTGATGTGTATCTTATATGTCTACTGATTTGGTGTACAATTAGTATTTTATTATCCAATCACTCCAGATATCTAAGAGTGACTCTTCTAATACTGTCCTATACACATTAACCTAACTAACATCATGGTGAGAGAGAGAATGAAATACTTGACTATATCAGCATAGAATGGTAGATGTGTTCTAGAGTTCTGCTGTGTTATTTGTGTAGAATTCATGTCACATGTTTTGCTGGTATTGAAACTGGCTTCCAGCTGATGGTGATAAAAGTATTTTATTGATATATTAGATACATTTGTATTTAAAGACATGAGAATAACATCTATATTGCTAGGGCATAACCGATTAGCATTTTTCTACTGATTTCTGATTCCAGATTTTTGGCATGAAATTTTTCCAATTCCAGATATGATTCAATGAATCAGAAATGCAAAATTAAAAGGTTTTTCAAATAAACTTTTTAAATCGTGTTACACATGTTTTGCACATCACAAGGGTAAGGATATGGCAGGACTATAGCAAAATGTTAGATATCATTTATTGACAGGTTTAACCATAATGATCTGTATTACAGCTAAGATTCTGAACTATCCTGAACTGGAAATTTTTTGTGGGCATGCGCATTGGAACTAAAGGTGTTAATTTTAAGCGCTGCGATCAGCAACTCTGTTGCAACAGTGAAATGCACTATAGAAATTCAACTTTATTATTTTTATTATCCGAATCGGTCATTCCTGCTTTTTCAGACTCTGATTAATTGGAAGTTCATACTATCCGGTGGAATCCAATTTCCATATCAAAAGTCGGTTATGCCCTATATATTGCCTTGATGTATACATTAAATTTTAAAGCAGATCAGCGGAGAAACTAATTGTTAACATGCTTTATATTTCAGTTGTGTTCATATCTGCCACTTGTATCCTTTATATTATATTTGTGTATTAGGGTTAAAGGTATAAAGAGTTATCAAGTATTTGTGAGTGCTAGTTTTCGCTGAGGGATACAGGTTTTACAAACCATCTTTACATATGAATGGAATTTAAGTTTTAAAGAGGCAAAGACAAAAGCCGATTCTTACCTGTGAAGTTTGAAAGAATTTGCACTGTATCTATGAGTTGTTTCTTTGTGTAGGTTACTAGGCAGGTTTATAATGCTGAGAGCTTCAAAAGGGCATTTCTGAAATAAAACAATAAAGTTATCCAAAATAGAAAATAAAATCTATTTACTATCAGAACATGCAAATCCATGGTTCATTCATTTGAGCAAGTTTTGCTTTCTCAACAAGTTTTCAAACAGAATTTTTCTTAAGGAACTGAACTTTTTTGGTATATAATGTTTATCACTGGATACATTAGAACAAATGTAGAAGAGAGAAAACATAACTATTAGCATGCCACTACAGAAAAAGGATACAAATCCATCTGGGAACTTCCATTTCTGTATCACTTATTTTTATACATATATTAAGTATTCAAGAACTTTCAAAGATAATTCCTTATATTCAATGATTCTTCCAGGTAGCACCATCTGTGAAATTTCTATCAACATTTCCTATTTGAGATCATACACATTCCACTGCATTACTCAGTCCCAGACCCTTATTGATAATTGGTCACATAATGTAGATTTTGTTCTCATCAACTGTCTTGATGACCTTCCTTTCATTACATTTATTCACCAATTATCCAATTACCTGAAAATTATCATCATTTTAAACAACAACAAAGGCAGAATCCAGATATCATTTACCAATTGGTGTGATCGACCTGGACATTGAATCCAAATATTCTGCTTTGAAGCAAAATTAATGTGCAGAAACCATAATAGTCCAATTGGTGTTACGTGTATATAACCACTGAGCTTTAGACATAAATATCCATGCAGACCTGCCAACCCTGACAATGCCATCTCAGTAAGGCAGTTTTCCATAAGTTTGACCAGTTTTCAGTAAGGTGTAAAAAAGCTATCATAAACTGCTATTGTAAAACTTGAAAACGTAATTAAAGTTTGGCATCCGAAACCTGCAGTGAAAATAAACATTCAACTGAAAAGTTTGTAAAGTATGCTTAGACTTTATTTACCACTAATACAGTTGCATAAACCCTAGGCAGCTCAATGGCTTGCTGCCATCTCTCAAATTGATGTTATTAAAATATTTTTCCTTTTCACATGATGACGGCAATCACATCTCCCACATCTGGTCATACTCAAAAAGGCATGTGATGTCCAATAAATGCAACTGTGTCCCTTCCAGCTTTTATTCACATGAATCTGAATATTCCTTTTTATTCTTTGGTGTTGATTATGAACTTTTCAAAAGACATATTTTCCTTTTTGTCTTTAAACATGCATCTCCTGCTGGATGCCATTTTTAACAAATTTAATAATCAATAGTTTGATCATGTAGAAACTTTGCATGAACAAATAGGTGCAGTTTAAAGCATCTGAAGTTCTGCTATAAAGTTAACCCGGTTCCCTGACTAATTTTGCTAATTCTAATATGAAAACTGGCTCCAAATCAAACACACATGAAGAAATTTTCCAGATTTTTTGGCAATGATCAATTTTTTGTAGTTTTTATGCCGCAAAGATGTATTTTAAAGGTAATTTTCGTAAGACTTACGGCAAAATCATAAGGGTTGGCAGGTCTGTTCATGGCATTCTTTATTACCCTTCATGCAAGCCATCCACAAAGTTTGTTCAAGTAACTTATTCTAGAACAAAAGTCATGCAAATCCAGTTGTTTTTTTTTTCAATCCACAATGACCACAACCTCTCACATTTTGCCTTCAAAATCAACAGGTTTCTTACATACCCAAAGTGTATGCTCTCCACTTGGTCCAAGTAAATGTCAAAAACTGAAATTATTCAAAAATCACTTCTTTCTCCTAGTGCAAGCCATCAACAAAGTTTAGAACTATAAAGAAGAAAAGTTTTATGGTGAATTAATTTTCTTCTTCAGTCACAATGACTTTTAACAGCTGATCCCTTTACACTAAAATCAATAGACTTTTCAATTATCCCAAGTATAAGGCATCTACACACTTTCATCCAGTTCTGTGATATATAACTAATGTTAGTGTCTGGAAACCATACTACTTAATTGAGATGCAGTGACCTTTACTATCAAATGTTTAACCCTAAAATCAATAGACTTATTCCTTAACCCAAAGTTTGTTATAAAGATTTAAATTTACTGTGTGGAAGTAATTTTTTTTCTTTGTGACCTCTTGGATGCCACAAACTTTGGTCCAGTTTTGCGATTTTAAAATATTAAGCAGAAATAAATTCTCCTTTTAGTCCCAGTGATCATAACAACTGACGCATTAACCCTCAAATTAGTCGGCTTCATTATTCCTATTGTAAGCCGTCTACAAAGTTTAGCCCTGGTATGTAATGTTAAACTGGTGTTAATGTTTGGAAACCAAATTACTTCTTTAGTCATAGCGACATGAACATATGACCTTTTGACCCCATTTGATGCATTTCTTTCTTAACCCACAGTTTATCATTCAGAATTAAAATAACTGTGAGAAAGTAACTTTTCTTTTTTCAGTTAGTGACCTGGAATTTTTACCTTTTGACAAAAAAATCAAAACCCTTATCCCACGTACAAGCCAGCCATAAACTTTGGCCCAGGGTTGTGGTCTTGAATAATGTAATTATGCAGACAGTACCTCTTCTTACCCCCTCCCCCCATCAATTGGTTTCTTCCTTATCCCAACCGCAAGCCATCCACAATGGTGCTCAACTAGTTACTGTACGGAAAGAAAATTGGGAACATATGGAATGATGTGCATCACAGCCTAAAAGGCTCATTATGTATATGTGTAATAAAACAACTTGTATATATTTTAAAATATCTGTCTCAAGAGAAGAATATATTTCTTTCAGATTTGATTAACAAATTTAAATTACAGTATTCCTGCTCTGGCAGTAGAAACGCCACTGGCTTGGTGTGTGGGAAAACTAGATAACACAACATGTTTGTGATACCTGTACAAAACTGACTTACACAAACACGATAAAAGAGAGAAATAAATGTTAACAATAATCTTCCCAACTCTTACCTTGGCACATATACCACAGCCAATACACAAATCTTCTGAGATAAAGGCAATCTTGTCCATCGGTGTCACTTCAATACACAGTTTTCCTTTAATAAAAGAATTTGATTTCTTTTTATGAATGCAAGAAAAACAATAGCTACTTCTATAATTGTTCATGATAATGCTCTTTTTTAACCAATAATTTCCAGACATGCCCTCCACCTATTATAAACATATCCATCTATAACTTCCTGACCACAACCAATGAATCAAAATGCAAAATTTATTAGATCTGTGTACTCATGCAACTGAAGTTTCTGATTGGTGAGGGACATACAACAGGACCAAAGGTGATATGACACAAGCCCTAACGTCGTCAAGTCAATGTATACTAGGTCAGAGGTCTCGTAAATGCTTAATGGCGTTTATTTGGAGGAAAATGTTTTTATCTGGGATGCAGCAAATTTGAAGGTTTTTCCAGTCCTGCTTGAACTACCTGGAGAGTGGGAAATTATGTTGATCAATTTATCATTTTAGCTAAAGTGATATTTACAATTTAAACAAAAAAAATTCAGTTGCTGAAAGACCCCAAGAGGTACATGTTGCCATTGTACATCAGAAGAACATGACAATAACTGGGTTGCAAGTTCAGACTTTGACCAACCTCTGAATGGTGGGAAAATGTACTGATATTTACATTGACTGAATTTAGAGGCTGAAAGACCCAGTGATGTACATGTGGTCATTATAAAAGTACATAAAAAAACAACTTTAGCTTTCATTACTGTGTTTGTTTCCAAGTGTAGCCAAATAAATAGTGCTTGTGACCAGAGAATCAAGATACACTGAGACTTCAACAAAATGCCATTGCAAATTTAGATATTTAGGTTCAATGGCAAACTGACAGAGGTTGTAATGAGATTCAGAAAAATGCTAAAGTTGTAAAAACTGATATTTCACATGGCCAGATGCAAGAAAGTATATGACGCCTAGCTTGATGCATGGGATAAGACATAATTTAGTCTTACTGATGGACAAACAAGAGCTATTATGTCGGTGGTGTCAAGAATTTAGAAAATTCAACCGTAACTACCTGTTTTTCTCATATGGAAATCTATCCACTTCAAGTATGGTTCTGGGAAGGAACTTCAAATTTTGATGGTGGGTCTACCCATTTTCCCCAAAACAGGAATCCTGGAGTTTTAAAATCCCAGCAAGACCTAGGTAGGTGTACTAGACAATAGTCAATATATGCATTTAGTTAGGTACTTGCTGTGACCAAAACAAGAGTCCATTGAATGCTCTTACACTCTACTGGGCAAGAAGAACCTGCTAACCAATCTCTGCAAGGTTGTGGATTTTAATGCTTTTATGACTTAAAAAGTATAAATGGTTAATTTGATACTCATGCATATTCAACTAAAATCGTTTGTTAAGTACACATAGCTTTTAATATGGTTTCATGAACTCCAGTTCAAAAACTCTATGGAGCTCAATGGTTTTTAGCTATATCCCAACTTTACATACTTCTTGGAATTTTTCTTCTTACATACTTCTTGGAATTTTTCTTCCAATCTTACATGGCAATAGCAATCATATGGCCTACATGAGACACTCAAATTAATAAATATTTTATGAACATAATTGTTCCCTTTCCTGCTCCCTCACAAAAGAATCTGAATATTTTTTTTTCTTCTGTCTTGACTATTAACACTTCCCAAGAGGCTTATTTTCTCTAATACCATTTTATTGAAAATCCTATAAATATCAGCTTGATCAGGTAGAAGTTTTGTACATAAAAAACCCTGCTGTCTATAGAATCTGAGGAACTCCTGTAAAGACTCCAGCAAAAGCTAAAGAATCCTGCTTGAGACAAACATGCAAGGCCAAATTGTTATGAAAGAAAGACCACTGCCCCATGGTAATAAAAATAAATAAATCCTCGTAATCATCAAAGAAATCCTTACATATTTAAATTTCGATAGTGTAGGCATAAACTATTGAAACTTTTTCAATAAAATGAACTTAAAATGACTAAAACACAGGAATGAGTCTGACCTTATAAGAGTAAACATCAAAACTACACACTTTCGACCTAATTATGTATCATTTAAACGTATCCTTACCTTAAAAATTTACAGCATGAATTTTCTGATTCTAATTTTGTGGTGTTTGTTTTATTTTTGTAATCATTTTATTATATAAGTTTTTTATTCTTTGTAAGCGTTGTCGAATCTTGTAAAGTGCTTAGAGCTTCTCAAGGTTAGCGCTATATAAAGTCCTCGTTGTAATTATTATTATTACATACAAATGATGAAAAGGAAAAGAACAGTGGCTTTGCTGCTGACAGATAAAATGTGACCATGCTTTTTCTATGTTAGTATCATCTAAGTCCAAGTGCAAATCAAAAGACCTGGATCAGCTGGCACATAATATGCCATCAGATCTTATTCTGTAGTTTGTTAGGCAAAACCAGTAGCAAAAATTCAACATAAACCATAATCTGCCAGCATGTTATGCTACAGCAGATGAGGATCTTTGCAGTTTGACTCGACTTATAAGCAAGTATATATAGCACGTAGCTTGCACAACATTTGTACATATTTTGTCCTATTGAACAAGCTAAACACTGATTGTGAACTGACAATGGGTATAAAAAAAAATTCTACATACCCATCCTGACTACAGGACAAGATTTCTTGCATTCTTGTCTACATTTTTTGGGTTTACACTTGTCATTGTTTACGATGGCAATCCTTGTTAACTTATCCTGGGCATCCTCTTCTTGTGGTCTACGCTTCGACATTTTGAATATCACACCTCCAACAGGTACCTTGTACCTGAAAAAGAAGCTGTATGTTTGATGCAAATATTCACGACTTCCAATAAAACATGAATCACGATCTAGAAATCTTAATCAATTATATATTACTTGCAAAAACAAATGACCAAGACAAATCAAAATAATAGAAAGCCCTACACTAATTGGTATGAAATTACTTTCTTTAAAGTCTTCTTAATTTTTTTTTTCCTCTCTTCTATCAAGGTCTATATACTTTAAGGATCTTAACATCTGCAGTATTTTATATACCTTTTACTGGATTTAAACAACTATACCTATCATCTATTATCTTCAAAGAACAACATGCTTATGATTCTTTTTCTAGGATTTATGAACAAACTAAAATCTATTCTCATATTTCCAATTTCTATTGATGCTAATGCTGATTTCAATTAAACAGTAATATGCCATTCCTTTGTACAATGCTACCGTCATAGGCCTCACATGACATGGCATATTTTCAGAGTATCTTGTATGAGTGAAATGATACACCTGTGCTGCATATCAACATGATTCATGATATGCAACCTTGATATATTACACAACGCTATACAAATGAACATTAATCTTTCTATCTTTGGAAGGTAGGTGGTGCCCTTTCATATATGTTGACATTCTTTGTTGTATTTCCAGTATGAAGACTACCAGTACAGACATACAATTATTATATATTTATATGCAATTCTCACTGATGAGATAACAATAATTTTAAAACAGACTACCTGTTGGTTGTAACGAGTTTTATCCAATGTTTTAGACCAGGGGTGGGCAATTGTTTTGGATCAGGGCCACTTTGTGGTAGTAAATTTTAGTGTAGGGCTGCACCGTTAAAAATGATTGTTTACTTTAGTTAACATTATATTTCAGAAATAGTATAAATGGCATCATAAAAATCAATAAATAAAACTTTAACAAAAGTGGTAGTTTCATTACATTTATTTATTGTGCTAATGTCATTATCTAGATTTCTAGATGCTAGCACACATAATTATAGAATCAGTTTAATTAGACAAGTGCACCCTATCACTTTTTAAAAAACTTTTTGAAATCAGGAGAAGTTGCTTGTTGAGATTCTCATCACTGTCTGCAAGTTTATTTGTCAAAAATCATCTGTATTTACTCTTGTCGATCTTCATGTAAGAAAAACTTTGCTCACAAATATATGTAGATCCAAATATAGAGAACTTTTTCCCAGCACATTTTTTTCACACATGGGAATTTTTCAGCAGACAAAAACTTATAAAAGTCAACTAATGTCACAGTTTTAAACATTTCTTTCACTGTGATCTGACTGCATGTCAATTAGTTCAAGCTGCAGCTCCTCAGGTGCTGTATCAATATCAGCAGTGATAGGAGAAGACAGCAAAGTAAATTTAGGCTCAATCTTCCTGAAGTCCTGAAATCGTCTTGTGACCTCGCCTTCCAAACTCTGCAAATGATCCCTTATCTTAGCGGAAACACTTTCAGGCACTTTCTCTTTTCCTAATAAAGGGAAATGACAAAACTTGCCCTCACCTGCTTGCAAATAGACCTAGTTTTGCATTGAATGATTTTACATGCTTCCATATTTTGTGTGTGAATAACCCCTTTCCCTCCAATATCACATTTAGTTCATTCAATTTCTCAAACATCTCGTATCTCCACTCCTCACATCCCATTTTGGTCACAAAATCACAAGAAATCCCCTTCATATCCAGAAATATGAGGATTTCATTCTGCAATAACCAGACTTTTGATTACTTTGCCCAAGCTCAACCACCTCGCACTGTTGTGGTAAATTACATCTTCATAATCTGCCTCCATATCCTCAAGCACTGATGTGAACTGTTGATGGTTGAGTACTCTTGCTCTGATCATGTTCACCACACTTTTACAAAAGGTTCTATCACATGCTTTAAGTCCAATGCAACTTTACAAAAGCTTTCCTGATGCAAAATGCAATGAAATGACAAGACGCCTCTTTCTTGTGTTGTAACTTGTTTTTGAAAAGCTTAACCATACTCACATTTATTCCAGTAAAAGCTCTGGTTCCATCTGTTGTAATGCTTGCCATTCTATTCCTTGACAAGCCACTTTTCTCAACACAATTTACAGCACACTCAAACAAGTCCTGACAATTGGTTGTATTTTCATTGATTCCAGGCCTAGTAATTCCTGCTGATTAACTCCACGGATAAAAATGAATAACTTCGCAGTGTCTTCATTATATGTGCTTTCATCCAGTGCCAATGAAAACCAAACAAAATCTTTGCTTGTGGTCTTCAGCTGTTTTGTTAGTTCGTCACTGATTGAGTCAATGCAGCTCACGTAAGCCCTTCTTGACAATGAAAATGTTTTCAAATTTGCTTCTTACATCAGGACATGATACGCTTGCACAATCTATCATACACTGCTTAACAAACTCGCCATTAGAAAAAGGCTTGTTGCGTTTAGCGAGGTTGTAGGCTATCATGAAACTGGCCTCTATAGCATTATCCTGAAGTGTTGATTGCTTTGTAAACGTTTGTTTCTTCTTCAACTTTGTAACACAATCTGCAGCTTTCTTCTAGCATTCATTTTCAGAAAGTATGCTGCCAAAATCGTTATGTTTTGTTTTGTGGTCTCATTTCAGATTGTACTATTTAAATATGGCAATCGTTTCATAACACAGTAAAAACACTGCTTTCTTGTCTGTATTACCAAAGAAATATTTGTGTATCCATTCTTCATTAAACACACGAGATTCATCACCAATTTTATGTTTTTTCTGAGGGTTCATGGTCCCACTGAATTTGAAAATTTTTTAATTTTACTGTTGCAAAGCCAGAATGTTGCCCAGCTGTTAATGAATAGTGGTATAAACTGTAATGATGACAGAACAAAAACATCAATCATATTTTCTCCCAGATACAAAAGACAAAGAGCAATATAATGAATGCAAATAGATTCTCATTTAAGCTAAGCAAAAGGCTTTCTACATACTTATAATTGGTGACTATCATTTTACTGGTGGTTGTTTATTTCTTTTTCATTATTAGATGCTTCAGTTACATGAAGATATCAGATAATTGGGTTTTTTCATTGAGGAAACAAATTTGTATATTCTCCTGTGGAATTATACATTATGGAAAGGGACAATGTTGCTGTTAGCCAAATTGGGCTAATCATAGTTACCTAGATTTTGATCTTCTGCAACCATACATGTTGGTTATATACTAAAAGACACTAGCCAAATTATGTATAGCACAAATTTATCATTACAGTGATGGAATTAATAAGAACTAATTAACAATATATAAAGGTATGGTCTGTAAAGTCCTTTGTTCATTTGTTAATAAACACCAGTAGATATTGTAATGACAATAAGAGTTTATGCACATAAAAGATCTTTTGCAAAAGTTGTGGTGGTGGTGGTGGTGTCAAACAATCATGACTGGGGGATTTAGTATAAGTAAGCTAATATTTACTAAGCATTTTTAACAGAATCTTGTGACCAATTTTCAGCATGAGTAAACTTGTCAGAATATATATTACAGTAGGATTTAGGGGGTGGGGTCATGTGACCCCCTTGACCCATGCTTATGCATCAGTCATTATGTTTTCTCACCATCAATTAATCATTAATAATTTAATTTTCATTGAAGCCATATTTATTTCATTGACGGAATCTAAGAGCACAGTCATAGACACGACTTTTGGTGATGACAGGCTAGTTAATGTGGACTTGCACATAGCATTTAATATCTTGGTAACAAAAGCATATGCAGAACGAATTTGTCCACATGGTTAGAATATTATTACTAAATGTCAAGGGTGTGGGCATGCTTTTCTTGGAAAATTCTTAATATTTATATTACATCTGTTTAAAAACAGCAAATACTGTATCAGATACTGTTTAACAATCTCTCCTTCCTACACATACAAGTGTGAGGTATGGAATTTTTATGGAAAATTGTGAACAATTAAATATAAAAGAATAAAATAGAATTTTAAAAAATAATACAGAACATTTTTTATTAAACTTATTTTTGTGTTTTAAAATCTTGAGAGAACTTGTTCACTATCAAATCAGTGAAGCCGTGTGTTCAACTGTAGCAGCAATTTCACACACTCGAAACTTACAAATTCTTTGTCTGCGTCTACATCACTAAATCAGTTGAATTTGATAATTTATAAAAACTAAGGGCTTCCTACCTCAGTCTCAGAGCCTTTACCTAAGTTATTGAAGCTTTCATTAATTGTGATTCTCCTTGTTGAACGATATCAGAGACCACCATTTTGTCGAATGGAGAATACAACCCAGTTACAACCTGCTTACTTTAAATAGCAGATTGCAACCAGAGCATCAACAGTGACCATGTGATCTGATGTAATGATCATTCTCACCAACGAATGTAGTATCTAATAGGGGGTTTTCCCAGAAGGTGGTGCTACGAAAACCCGCTCAAAATGGCTGATGTTTACAGAGTTACCAAAAGGCGCTTATATTGACATACGGTAAATTGCCAAAAGATGCCTGTATGGTACGTCGGCAGAGGGCCAAAAGGTGCTATATTATGTAAAGGGATATCCAGAAAACTATCACAGTCACAGCAACTTGGAGAAAACCTGATTCACAAAGCAGAGAGCAAATATCACTGCAATAGTCAAGTGAAATCAACAAAGACATGATTGACATGTTCTCAATATTTAATGTATCTGGCTTTCTTCACCTTGTTGTGACACCAGCAGGTTTCTGATCCCTGTTCTTAGAATAATTAGGTTGAGAATTAAGTGTACATTATACTTAATTACAAACATTATGTAATTTTATGTAATATTTTCAAATTATATGCACAACACTGGAATATGGTTTTACTGACATCACATGACTATTGGACCTTTGTTGTAACTGACCTGTAGACTAACATTTGTGTAGCCATGTGAATAGTAATGCAAATGTTCATTTCTAGGTCAACTTTCATCAATGGTGAAGTTTTGTCTCATCTGTCAGTGGACTAAAGACAAATACCATAGGAGCAATTTCTATGAAAATAAATCATATTCATAACACATTCAAGCAGATACATCCTTATCATAACTCATTTAAGTTTGTTAGGCAGGATCTTAAACAGCTTCTCTATGCCGACACCACATGGTGGTGGCAAATTTCTAATTTCCAACAGACAATGGATTCTAATCCTACACCCCAACATAAATGCCCAAATATTAAAACATGGGGAGGCTAGGATCAGAGGAAGTTTGGATTAAAATTATGATTGAACCAAAAGAGAGAAGACACCTTTCATAATGGAGGTAAACCTGACTGGAACTGAAAAGGAATTTGTACTTTGTGAACTTTTAATAGGAAAAGGAATTAGTACTTTGTGGACTTTCAGGCTAAGATAGTTACTAAAATGCACTAAATTTACTATACTACAGTCAAATCAAGCTATTTATTTCAATGTTTAAATGAAAAAAGAAATTTTCCATATCTTAACACTTTAGTCCTCCATGTATGACATGTCAATTTATACACATTTCAGTGCTATGTCTTACACCACCTAAACAATGGCCTTTTATAGCATGTTTTGATGTTGATCATTTTCAGAATATCACACACTTGGTAGCTTATATGGACACTCTTCCACAAATTGATATGTAATTAACATACACTGCTGTTTTTATCCTGAGTGAATAAAAATCTGATACTAGCAAAAGGACACATTTTCATTTTCAGCTAACATACATCTGAATTTGTTAAATTGCGACAGTAGTTGTGGTAAGCTGTAGTATGTTCAGGTAGGTTTATGTTTGGGATATATTTCTTGAATGAAACAAAATGTTGCTTACAATTTAAATAGGCATATATTTTTTATTTGTTTCATTAAAGAATAATATTTCAACTTAACCCAATTTTGGCATTCCGGGCTTTCGTTTTCCAGCGAACTGAAATGTAGGCCAATAAAACTTGATAACAGGTCCATTTCTTTTGCGAGACTTTGAATTTATTAGAGAAAACACTTCAGAATAAGTCATGTCTGACAAAAACATCATGACTTTACTTGTAGGAAAGCATTGTTACTGGTTACAGGTGTGTGAGATATTCTTGAAAATCTGACTTTCGTTATGATGTTAGTCAACATCAAAACAAGCTACACAGCACTGTTAGTTAGGCAGCAAGACCATGACACTTAAAACAAATATCAATGTCGAGGTCTTACATGCAGGACTAAACAACACTTTATAGATGCCAATCGGACTATAAAATTTAAAAATTATTTCAAAATTTCTTCATGTGTTATATAAGATTCACATTCTGTATTTACTAATAAATTATAATGCATTTTAAAAATGGTTTGCGGAAGGTCTGTGGTGGATTGTGGTAGGGTTAGTCCTTTGTCAGCCCCATCATCCAGATATTTTTCAGCTGTGACTGAGTTTGCTGGTTACTGTTTTCATAATGAAGATTTTGAGAAGTTTAATATATTCACTATGCTGTCTTTTTCCTGGTGGAATCAAAATATGACATTAGCTAATGGACACATTTTTATGTTCTGTTGACACACATTTGAATTTGCTTCAATGCGACAGTAGTCAAGGTATGCTGAAGTATGTTCCAGAAGGTTCATATAGGAGATGTTTCTTGAATGAAACACCATGTTGCTTATAGTTCCATTAGGTATATTTTTTATTCGTTTTGTTATAGAATATTTTAACCTAACCAGATTTTGGCACTCCCGTCTTTCAGCCAACTGAAATGAAGGCCAAGGAAACTTGAAAACAGGTCCATTTCATTTGTGAGAATTTGAATTTATTGGAGAAAGACATCAGGGTAAGTAAAGTCTGACAAAAACATTCTAACTTTACTTTGTAGAAAGGCATCGTTTTTGGTTTGCCAGTTGTGTTATATTCCTGAAATTTTACTTTCCTTATACTGTTAATCGACAACACACGCTTAACAGTGCCATTAGTCAGGCAGTAAGATCCATCAACCAACTAGCTACATTGTCGTAGCCTCATCTTGTTTTTTTGTGGTTGAGGCTACAAACTGACCCCATATCATATTATGGAGGAAAAAAAATTTCCTCACTAAAGTCAGAAACACAAATAGTTTAGAAATCTACTGAAGTACAATCATTTTGTTAAAGAATTCTTTTAAAAAATTTATTAAACCCTTACACTGCAAAATAAAATGGCATATATGCTAATCTTATCGTGTCCACCATGACAGATAACACGACTCTCAGTGACCCCTTTTCTACACAAGGCTCGCCAGACTATATATGGAAATTCTACGTTATGGTATTATTTGTTGAAGGACAATGTGAGACGATTGAGAATGGATATTTGCATAAATTGCGGAATAGTTTTTGTGGTGGAATTTCAAATTCGCCGGTAAACTGTATTTACTGTTAATGCGCAGAATTTCCAACTCAAACTGCACCATATTTTTTTTTTACTACGATCTATTTACATATCCAAATACAGCATTGACATCTTTATATGGCACACAAACGACGCTGAGAACGGATGTAGGCATTATTTGAACCAATATGGAGGACAATCATAACGAAAAAGGGATAAGACAGGTAATTGAGATTTAACACAATTTCTACAATGATTTGTGTTAATTCCAGTATTAAATAAGAGGACTACACAGTTTATTTCATTATATATCAAAGAACATGTCCAAATTTTTTTATGTTAGACTAAAAAAAAAAATGGGTGTGAATCAGTGACACAAAGACTCATGTTAGTACCCTGCCCACAAGGTAGGACTAAAGGTACTAATATTAGTACTGTCAATCAACCAGAAGAAAAAATATCTGGGTGATTGGAATTATGTTGTAAGACTATAGTCTGAATCTACTAACCCATTGGTTTGTACCCGCCTGCCGATTTCAATAATGGAAACCTTTAATTTGATAAAAAGTGCAAAAAAACTTAGCCAATTCATTCATTGATTTATATTTTCTAACCAGACTGAGTAGAATGGCCTTAACACCATCATTGTCTTCACCTTTCATGCTTAACAGGAAGTTGTCAATATTATAGATGGACATGCCCAAGACACATTTCCAGTTCCTGGACAAGTCCATTTTCAGCAATGGGGTGTATGCAGAATAAAGATGTACACATACATTATATATATATATATATATATATATATATATATATATATATATATATATATATATAGTCTGCTTCGATATTTACAGTGTCGAATCAAGCAAAGGAAAAGAATGAGAAAAAAAAAAATGCCTTTCATGTGAATTTGACAAGTGGTTTCATTAATATGTTCATGTGTGCAAAGGAATTTATGCCAAACTCAACGTTATGGCAGTTACCGAATATGATGAATTACGTCATTATGCTGTCGGATGGAAATAAACTTCCCGATAGTGTACGGAATATAGCGTCGTGTTAGTATAGAAAGTCCGTTAAGCATGAAAGGTGCAAGGGGATACCAGTATTAGTGCCATTCTGGTCATAGTCAAGTTAGAAATTATAAATCAGTGATTCAGTTTACTTAGTTCTGTGCACTTTTTTTATCACATTAAACGTTTAGTTATTGAAATCGGTAGGGGGGTACAAGCCAACGTGGATGTAGCATCGGACTATAGAGAATATACAATTTTTGGAAGGTATTCATATATCCCGATTCCAGAGCTAATAACAATAAACTTAAGATAAAATCAAGTTTTATCGTGCTGAATCAATTGAATACCACGTTTGCTTCAATATGCAGCTTAGCAATGCATTCACATTATTTCAGCCTATAAGTCCCATATGCCAAGGCATACACGTAACATTATTGTAGATTTTTGGAGTTACATGAACCCACTTACCCTTTGATTCAAAATTAAAAATAACAAATTAAACTAATAACACTTAATACAAAGAATAACATGTAAACTTGCAAAATTATCAAATCAAAGACCTTTTTGATAAACAGCAGTAACCAACTCTGCTTTATCTTCAATATGGCTGCTCCCAGCCAGTCAACGTGCACGTGAAAAATAGGTCTAATCTGTGTAGCAAAAACGCTTGTCCTTTTCAAGGGAAATAACTAGTTGTACAACGATAAACCGGTATATGGTGGTTTGCTTGTGACGCGATATTTTTTCACGGTCTTGCTACCATTATACAAATCTGTGTATTTCTCACAATTTTTTTAATAATTTAATTGAAGAAACGTATTTTCCTTTGCTACTAGTAGTCCAGATTATGGCATATTTTTTATGTTAAAAGTACGAATTTTTAAACTTTTCTTTGTCTCAGATATACATGTCATGTTCATAATGACACTAAATCGACAGAATCTCAAGAGTTAGTGTTCGTAAATGTATCAAGTCTTCGAAAATAATTAATTTTTATATTCAATACTCGGAATGTTCGTAAAACAAAGTTTGCAACATTTGCGGTGATGAATAATAATTTAGCTTCGAAAAATAAAACAGCAAACCATTTAGCTAACAGTAACCGAATCTAATTTTTTTTCTGTGTGAAATACATGGTAGGTTCGATCAAACTGCTTTCGTCACATTCGCTTTCTTTTTATTGTCGCAAATGTTGATCAACGCCGATCTATTTTTCAAGTTAGTTGACAGGTGCGTGGTCCTGAAATTTTAATTAAACTTAATTTGTTCTTTTTTGTGTTTTTTTTTTTTTTTTTTAATGGATTTAGAAATTATTCCCAACAAACGGGGGGGGGGATAAAAATGTGCCGTGTGGGAACTTTTCGGTTTAAAGATAATGACGAGTAGCGACGAGATTGAGGAGGGTAGTGCTGAATGCAGGACACTCTAGGTTATCCAGTGCCATTACTTGGACAAATGGTGGAGAGTAACACTAAAACGCTTTCGGCAATGTTTGACCTACATTTATGTATATCGACACAGGTGACCGACATAAAAACATAACAGTCAACGCTAGGTATAAAAGATCTCTAAGCTTTTTGTGTTTTTGCAAACGATGGTTTAAAAAAAAATGGATGGAGTTAAAGATATGGATTGAGTTTTGAATTTTCGATATGATTTACCGCCGCGCATGTATTTCTCAGAAACGGCAGTGTCATTCGCATATTTAAAGCTTGCAAAGACATCATTAAAACAAGTCGATTGAACGTGCCTATAACGCTTACCACACATGTCTATACGAATAGATCTAGTCCGATAAATCAACACCCACCAAATCTGTTTTGATACTGACGTACAATATGTGGGTCTGATGTCACCCGCTTATTAAAATACGTATATAGGCTGATATGCTCACTCTAAACCCAGCGTCAGCCTCTTATGCGGTACGTCGAGGGTCGCTACGCTGGTCGAGTCATACCAAAGATTTATAAAAATGGTACTAACAGCTGCATTGCTTGGCTTTCAGCATTATTAGGTTAGTGATAGGTCTGGTCGACTCGGTGTTATGATAATGTGTCTGTGTGGGACGTGATGCTACATATCTACGGCATGATTCCGCAGTGCACACTGCAGACATTATAGCGATATGACTGAAATATTGTTAAAATTCCAAGACACACACCAACACTCCAAAAGACACACACACACACACACACACACACACACACACACAACCTGTCAGTGGGCAAACGTTAAATCTCAACGACGTGTCAAAAATACTTTATTGTATTAGAAGAATTTTTTTCAAAGGAGCAACACAACTGTTTTTGTTCTTAAATGTAAAATTAAATCGCGTTGTCTCCAAAACTGATCCAAGACGTGAGCAGTAGGCGGGGCGCCGCCTTAGTTATGACTGAACGATTGTTATTCTGCTTTAGTTATTAAGGAAGTGAGAAGCAACGCTAGCAACATCAAGTCCATTTTCCTAGAAAGATGTTACTCTTGCCGATGAAATTATGAATTGTCTGATTCTACTTCGAAAAATTACGAAAACTCTGAGCTCGGAAAAACACTTACGGCATCACTCATACATTCATTCCATACCCCCACCCCCCATGTCTGTCCATATACCTTAGCTTCCCAGACAAAAGGCTTACTGTCAGAAAAATAACTACCATTTGAAGTCTTATAAGGTAGATTCTCTCTGAAATGTTTTTTTGCACGTAGTAAATGTAATAGTGATTATTTTATTGTTGTCATTAATTGTTACTGTATTTATTGTTTTCATTAAATGTTATTATTAACTTGTACAGTACCTAGCTGTTTAATAATGTCATCATCATCAACGTGCAAAGCCTGCAGACCACCTGAAAACTTTGTCAGTGGACAGTTGTTTACAGTGTGTGAGATGGTCTGCAAAGCTCCACAGCAATAGGAAGAGCTGGTGGCCTTTCCCCATACGACAAGATTGACTGAATAGTGACACTGTTCTGTTCTAAAGCGGTTCAATGTGGTCCACATATGACGTGGAAGTTGAAACCAGGAGGGCAGTCAGATGGCTCAGCTACGAGGGAGTGGTTTGCTACATCTTTTGAAGACCACTCAGCGCTCCAAGGTGAAATTGCTGTCAAATCCTCCGGCAGCTAAGTTGCAGGAGGATACGACAGCTATTTCAGCATTGAACGTTGAGTGGTCATCAACAGATGTTACTGTATATATGCAGTACAGTAACTGTTACTGTACTGCAATATGGGTTTGGTATATCGCAATATATTGCAATGCTGTTTTTGGTGTATAATTGCATCTTGTTACCCAAAAGTTCGTTCCCGTATAATAAATTGCATCCGTTCTAAGGTTTGAGGTTCTTCCTCAGGTTGTCCAAGTTTGAGCGTCTTCTGACCCTTGACACCCCATTTTTTTTTTAAATATCAAAATTGGAGTAGCAAGGGGAACAGGAAACTCGGACTAACGTTGGCCTTCCACAATATAAACGGGCAGCTAAGTGTAGCTTGTCATCGGCTGAAAATTGCGTTACTTAAGTTACTTATAACAACCACGTCATGCGCACTGATCATCGCCACTGAACGATTGGTACTGGCAGCTTCATTACTTATCGAATGATATAGATTTTTGTAATATTTCATTTCACTTTTTACAATAACTGCAGAAAAAAAATGTGTGCAGTGTGCTTTTTTTTTTGCAACAGCATGCTTGTTATAATGTTGTGTGGCAATGTTTTGACGGAGAAAGACGAGCCATGTTTCAACCTAATCCGAAGTATAAAATCCCCAAACCAGTGTTGAAACTGGTGGACCTTCACTTAGTGTCGTTACAGGTGTGAATCTGAATTGTCGGCTTAATTTTAATTGTGTGTGTGTCTCTTATCTAGTCAAAGCAAAAGCCCTAGAGGGTGGATCTGTAAGGGAGGCAACTCATATATTTTATCAATTCGGAAGCGTCTGTGAAGGAGATGGTTGATTTAAGTAAAACTGTATGAGCTCAGTCCACTCTATTAAATATAATGTGTCGACAAAAACAAAAGATAAGGTAATGTTTGTCTGTTAAAAAATTTTCTCAGGATTTTAGGTACTTAAAAATGTTAACACTTAAACGAAACTACTAAGGGAATTCACCCAAAATTGTTTGAACAATTGTTACGATCATGTAATTCTTTTTCTTTGAATTTCATCGATATAGAGAAGTTTCATTATTTTCTTTACCTCCATATTCAAGCCGAATACTATATAACTGCCAGGTATAACACGAATACTTTAAGATCTGGAGTGAAGTTGGCCTAATTTAATCTAGGAATTGCTTTATGTTATTTATATCTTATCTCGAAATGTTTTCCTTAACGGTTGTATCATAAGGGAGGTAAGTCAAGCTATTAAAGTATTTCACAACACTAGGAAATGTTTTGAGTAGCAACCATATATATATATATATATATATATATATATATATACACTTAAAGCATAAGTTATGGTCATTGATGTTTGAACATCAAGATCTGCAATACAGGTAAATGTTAATATAATTAGTCGACAGGTAAATGTTAATATAATCAGTCAACAGTAAATATAATCAGTAGCAGTGGTACATCTTTAACTTAGTATTAGTGGTAGAAGAAATAATAATAATAATAATAATAATAATAATAATAATAATAATAATAATAATAATAAATAAATAATAATAATAATAATAATAATAATAATAATAATAATAATAATAATAATAATAATTTTATTTCACTTCCATTCCAAGAACAAGCAGTCAGTGGAACAGATTATTGTAAGATATTTCTCTTAAACCACGAAGGAATGCATTCAAGACCAAATTTCATAGAAATATGTCCAGACAAAAATGATTTTAATATTACAATGGACTTTTACAGTGGTAGCCAGGTATTGATTTTAATATTACAATGGACTTTTACAGTGGTAGCCAGGTATTGATTTTAATATTACAATGGACTTTTACAGTGGTAGCCAGGTATTAAACTTAGATTAGAAAACAGGACGTTGGGTCCATCATAGACAATAACAGGGTATGATTTTTTTTTATATAACTAGCACAGCTTTCATTGTGACTTTATCTGAATTAAACATGTATAATTTATGGGCATTTTTAGAAAAGTGATGAAAAATGCAGTGATCACCACAAAAAGTATAAGTTATAGAATGAACATTAACTTTAAAAGTTACAGTGTCTTACCCTCCTGTTTAAATGTTTGTTTTGTCAGGTTTGAATGCATTTTGCATGATGCATTGTAGCTGAGATATTTGAGCCAAACCATAAGTATACTAGGCCCATATTTCATTGTACCTGGCTATATGACACCTGTGAACCTGTGATACTTTCAAAGTAAAAGACTGTGATATTTGACAAAATATTCTATGAGACATAAGTACATTTTGTAAAATCTGATTTTTCTCTAGGTCAACAATGTACATTGATGCAAAAACAAATTGATGTTTGCATTTACTTATAATATAAGTGGTGGGCTGTAAATATGATGTGCATAATCATCTTTTAAATTATTCCGATTTTATTCAGTTTAAAAGTTTCATGGAAGTTTGTAAATTTTTATGAAAAACTTTCAAGACCTTTTTTAAAATAATATCACCAGTAAAGAGATGTTAGGTTGTAAATTTATTATTTTGTGAGACACTGAACTTGAGGGAGTGACCAAGACAGTCATATGGTCCAAATGTTCAGTTATATTTTCTTTCAGACACTGAGTAATCACAGATATGGTGATAGAATGTAGAGAAAAAGGTAAATGATAAAAGAAGAATGAAAGTATTATACTGTATGTCACTTTTGTCAGTTGAGAAATGTTTAATCATGTAAAACAGGTTTATATGTCACAATGGTAATACACTGTCATTTTTATCTGTCAGGAAAAGAGAGGGAAGTTGTAACAAAAATGCTGCGAAATTTAAACCAACAGTTGGAGACAGGTCAGGATCGACCAACCAGGATAGCCATTGTGAACAATGATAGATGCAAACCCAGTAAATGTCGACAGGAGTGTAGGAAGTATTGTCCAGTTGTCAAAATTGGTAGGTAGATACCAAGTTTTTCTTTTTATACTTGAATGATTTGGTGGTAAAGTACTCACTTTGCACCTCAAGAGTTCTGAATTTGATCTTGGAGCAAATGTGTACAAGAGTCTGTGCTGATCCACTATGGCTGTAAAGACTATTAACTATGTTTTAACAGCTTGTACAAATGATTATCAATGTTTTGACAACTCATACAGATGTTCCATGCATGTGACTGCAACTTGTACAAATGATTAGCAAATGTTTTAACAATTTGTACAGATATTCCATGCATGTGACTACAACGTGTACAAATATTTAGTATATATTTTACAACTTGTATGCATATTCACTTTGTTTTTACAACTTGTACAAATGTTCAGTATGTTTGTACAAATATTAATTTACAAGTTTTACAATTTATACAAATTACTAGTATATGTTTTGACACTATTTAGAAATATTCAGTGTTTTTACAACTTGTACAGATGTTCATTACATGTTTTTACAAATTGTACAAATGTTCAGTATGATTTTGCAACTTGTACAGATCATATTGCACATTTGTACAACTTGTACAATCAACATAAAACAATTAGAATTTATATTTTTTAAAGAATAAAATGTAAAGTAAAGTGGTATGTTTAACAAGGTTTTGGAAATTTCATACAAATTGTCATAGAATGGCTAATTTTGTAATTAATGTATAATGTTGGTGCACAAATGATTAAATACACAAGGAATATTCAAATTTAGTGACATCACCAAACTTCAAAATTTTATGAGACTTAAGCAATATTTTTGACTTCTGCTGTAAAGTTTACTTTTTCTTTATTCATTAGATTGCAGTTTGTTACATAAATACAACAAAATGCTAGTGTTTGATCCAGTATCTTGTCATTGTTGGTTCGTTTGTGAGAAGTGGTTGTTTATTTTAATGTAAATTGTCCATTTGTTATATTTCTAATGCAATATTATACTATTTGAACTGAACAAAGTTTGGTTTGACTGAAACCACTGAACTTCCTCTGAGACCACTACTGAATATACATCTGTAATTTAAGGTACATGATAGCTTTTAAGTTTTGTCCAGCCGCAGACTACATAGACCAAGATCTGCGGTTTCTCAATCCACTGGCAGATCTGGGTCTGTGCTTCTAGGAGTAATTAGTGGAACAAACAACATAGACCTTGATCTGTTGGCATATTATCCATAATAAGAACTTTCTTGTTTGCTGAGACTTGAATTCATGCAGACAGAGGTGAGATCGCAGTGATCTATAAAGACAAATGTCTTAGAGCCCTTGGTCTATAGAGGACTTCTTTAAAATCTGTAAAGTGTTGTTGTGGACATGAACTGACATGGCTGCAACTTCTTTCTTGCATTAAATAATGTAAAAGAAAAATCCTCATTAAATTTTAATCATCATTAAACAGTCATTTAAAAGAAAATGATTAAGTTACTAAGTATATAAGATCTTCGGAAATCATGAGCTGTTTATGACTTGCTATAAATTGGCTTTTGTGGAAAAACGAATATGATCATCAAAAAAACCAGTGCAGATTTAATACATTTTTAAATATGCATTCAACTATCCCAGGTGGCAAAGTGGTCTTAAGCGCTTTCCTTTACCGATCACTGCCATCTCACCTGAAGTGTCTTCATTGGATACACAGTATATGTTTTTCATATGTGTTTTTGTTGGTAACACAGTATATGGCTTTCCAATGTGTCTTCATTGGATACAGGGTATATGTCATTCCTGGTGTCTTCATTGGATACACAGTACATGATATTCATATGTGTTATAACTGTATAGGAAATATTGATTTTTATATGTGAGTTCATTGGATACACAGTATATGGCTTTAATGTGTGTATTAATTGGATACACAGTATATGGCTTTCATATTGTGTTCACTAGATACACAGAATATGGCAATCCTGTGTGCATTCATTAGAGTCATAGTATATGGCTTTCATATGTGTGTACACTGGAAACACAGTATATGATACAATAACTTTCATAGGTGTGTTCACTAGATACACAGTATATGGCTTTCATAAGTGTTTACTAGATACACAGTATAAGATATAATGACTTTCATATGTGTGTTCATTGGATACACATTATATGGCTTTCATATATTGTCATTGGATACAAAATGCATCATACAAAGTACATATTATTATAAAGTCCTAAATATATATATATGTTGTCAAATTATTGAAATTGGTAATACAAGAATATATGTAGTTTGTGTACTATTTCAGGTAAAATGTGCATTGAGGTTACACCAGCTGACAAGATTGCTTTCATCTCTGAGGCTCTCTGTAATGGTTGTGGCATCTGTTCAAAAGTAGGTTTCCATGTTGGTGCATTTTTTTGTACTTACTATTGATTAATATATATATTTAAGTAGTTATGATTTTAGTTACTTCTTTTGTGTGGATACGTTTAAAAATCATTGAAACTGAAAAGAAAATATTTTTGTGGGCATTTATGACATGCCAAGAAAAGAGTGTACAAAAATTAACATGCAGTATGGTTGATTTAATTATTTGTATCTCCTTAACACATCCTGTTGATTTTTCTTGCTTTAAATTGCTAGGAAGTGCCATGGGTGATTTATGTTATAAATTTTCCTCATAATGCTTAATTTATTGCATCAGATACCATCTAATGTCATTAAACACAATTTTCATTCTTGTTTGTTAAGGTTTATAGGATAATAAACCTTATCAACAGAAGTAATTTTGATTTGACAAATAAAAAATGTATGGAGACATTAAATTAAAGCCTAAAGATGTATTTTTTTATGCTTTTGGTTTTTAAAAGGCTAAATATTTTTGTTTTATGGAATTTCAAGTTCTTGCAATAAATGTATATAGTTTGAAAATTGATATAAACTATAATTTGAGATTTAAATATACAGGCACATATTTATTTTCATGTTTAGAAATGTCCATTTGAGGCAGTGAAAATAATCAATATTCCAAGCAATCTAACAAAAGACGTAACACACAGATACAGCGCTAATTCCTTCAAGCTTCACAGGTACTTTATTCTATTAAGATATTAGTCTAGTTGGAAAACACAGTTCCTTCTGTAATATCAATTTCATATTTTCTCTCTGAAATCTGATTCTTTGCTTTCTTTTAATATTGAATGATATTTTTGAACAAAGCATATTGTTTGCTTAACAAGTCAGTTAATATTGAATGCTATCTTTGAAAAAGTAAATTGTATGTTTAACAGATTTTTTTATCTTAGTTTTTACTGCTAGTGAAGAGTTTTAAAATTATATATACAGGCCAGTAAAAAGACCTATTAAACTGCACATGGATTTTCTGTGAAAATATTTTCCAGTGAATATGTCTTATAATATTTGACATACAAAAATACATGTTAGTGCCATATGACTGGATGATTCATACATATTAGAATTACATGATTGGAACAAGGAGACACAGTTCATGCATATTAGAATTACATGATTGGAATAAGGAGAAAAAGTGTGGTACATTCAAACTGTTGCTTTAATATGCTGAAATCATAAGTCTGTATAATTATGCACAGTTAAACCTCTCCTAATGGTCACCTTTATTAAGCTGTCACATATTTAATGGCCATTTGAATTTTACCTGAGTAGAAGATATACAGTAATAACTATTATTATTGCATATACTGTGTATTGCAGACTAACTATATTATTATTATTATTATTATTATTATTATTATTATTATTATTATTATTATTATTATTATTATTATTATTATTATTATTATTATTATTATTATTATTGTTGTTGTATATACTGAATATTGCTGAATAACTAGAACTATTATTATTGCATATACTGTGTATTGCTGAATGACTAGAATTATTATTGCATATACTGTGTATTGCTGAATAACTAGAATTATTATTGCATATACTGTGTATTGCTGAATAACTAGAATTATTTTTGCATATACTGTGTATTGCTGAATAACTAGAATTATTATTGTATATACTGTCTATTACCTGAATAACTATAATTATTATTGTATATACTGTCTATTGCTGAATAACTATAATTATTCTTGTATATACTGTGTATTGCTAAATAACTAATTTTAACCTTTATTGAACAGTCACCAGTTTGTAATGGTAATTCTAATTTTACTCCAGCAAATTTTATATATTGATGTCCTGTATGTAATGATCACCTGTCTTCCTCAGACAGAAGCAATGTGTTTTCTAATCAAACAATGGTTTCTTCCTGCCTGAACTGGTCACTAAAGTGTATTTGCACTGACTATTCAGTAAAGCAAATTGAATTTTTGCTTCATGAAGAAAAAAAATGTCAAGCAGTCTTATGTTTCTTGTACTTGGAACTCCAGTCACGTTGACAGTGTAAAAATTTGTGAACACATAAAATATGAAAGTGAGGCAGTATTTATCTTTATGATAGAATGTTGAAGCAGTTCTGCTTTTATGGATGGTGGAAAAATAGTTGTCATTGCAGCAGACGTGGAAGTCACCTTTTGTGCCAGTTTGATGCATATAGTTATCTGCCTTCATCTACGTGCCTGTGAATTAATAATGTCTCTGAAGAAATAAATCCATCTTTGAAAAAAGATAAAAGTTACATCCATTTTGTTATGATCAGGGTTTTTTTAATATTCATAATATATAGGTAAAGGCAATTAAAGTTTTGGTTCATGGTGCACAAATGAATAACGACTAACAGCTTCTTTTGATTTTCAGAAGCATTTCATATAGGTCAACTCTCCTTTGATTTTTGGCAGGCTGATGATTGAAATCCAGATAATATTTTTTTATAGTGTGCTCAGTGTATATTTTGAAATGGGTCATGATTTCATTTAGAGGGTGGATTAAACTGAGCATGTAATCTTGAGTGGAACATAAATTGCGGAGAGAACAACATATGTCCATCTTTACGATTTTGTATCCAGTGCATATAAAACAATTTTGATAATAATAAACACAATAATGTAATGATATCTGATGCATCGTGTTTGTTTAAAACCAATTTTAAAAGTAGAATCTGTGTACAGTGATTGCCTGTGGGATTGGCCGTAGTTTTCTCTTTACACGAGTGGCCACTAGTGATAGGTTTGACTATATATGCATTTTTTTTTTCAGGTTGCCCGTACCACGAACAGGAGTTGTACTTGGACTTGTTGGCACTAATGGAATTGGGAAGTCAACAGCACTAAAAATTTTGGCTGGGAAATTAAAACCAAATTTGGGCAATTTCACAGTAAGTTAATCAACTGTAATAAATGTAATTAGTAGATTTTTGCAGTTATTAATCAACAGAAAATACATTTATGTGCATCTTTTAGATACCATACTGCTGAAAACTCGTGAGTTTTCTGATTCAGATATTCTCAAGTTTTGCTTAATTAAATAACTGCAAAAGATTTATTTAAAACTTTAAATGACTATGGCTTATTAATTGATTATTTCGTATAATACTGGCTTATTTACTTTTCATGAATTCCTACTCCAACTTTGACAGAGCAGTTAGATGTAGTTTGACTTCTGGTGGTCACGTGAAAAGTGTCATGGTTTCTTATTGAAAACTCATTATTGACATTAACCTACCTAATTTCCTGCATTGCCGATGTTTCTTTCTCACCCGCCAGATGGAGTTATCTTAGATTTTACTTTGGTTAGTTAAGGGCATTCTTTGGCAGTAACTCAGATTAGGTTTATGATATTTACCTTGCCATATTTCAAATTATTAAGATTAATCTCAGCTTTAAGTCAAAACAGCTTTAAATCAAAAGAGTTTTGGGTTACAACCAATGAGTTAAGAACCACTGCTTTAGGGGTTAATAAAGTTCAGTACAAAATGGTGTCAATTACAGTTTCTAACATGCTTACTCCTTTGGAGTGCTAAAGTTGATATTTCTGGTAGGAAATGGTGTCAGTTCAAGCACATCCCACAGGTGTTCCTTTTACAAATACTTATAAATGAAAATTTAGAGAAACAGTTTTAGTCATTTTATAGGTAATTGGATTTTGAAAAATATGATTGGTGGTTGGTAAGAAAAATAATCTGAAATTTGTTAACAGAATCAGAAAATACAGCCCAAAAAAATAGAATACTCCTCACCTGCAACTGCATTTTCTCCTTTTGCTCATGATATCAAGGATCATTTATGATGATAGCTAAATATTTACTTATTCTTCATTTTACAGGATCCTCCTGACTGGGCCCAGATTCTGACGCATTTTCGTGGATCAGAGCTTCAGAATTACTTCAGAAAGATAGTTGAGGACGATCTAAAAGCTGTTATCAAACCACAGTATGTTGACCAGATTCCTCGTGCTGTCAAGGTAAGTAGTTAATGTTACCCAGAAAACTGTCTTGCCTTTTACAAGTTTATGGAGTATGCTAAATGACTTTCAAAATGTTTAACACAGCATCAAAGATAATAGTTTTATGTTCCCATTCTGCTGGTAAAGGGTTGTCTTGTTGTATTGTCTTCTTGTCAACTCTTATGCTAAGAGGAACTGTGGGTGGTCAGGTGGTTTGCTGCACTCACCTCTATTGATCACTGCCATCTCACCTCTGTCTTTGTGGGTTTGAGTCTCAGGCTCAGCCAGTGTGGGTATGTGAAAAATCTTGCCAGTGGTTTCTCTTGGGTCAGTGGTTCTTACTTGGGTTTTCCGGGGCTCTTACTCCACGAGCTATGTTGGTGCCATGTTTGGTCATTATCTCATGTACTGAAAGAACATTATTTCTTGTATGTATGTATGTATGTATGTATGTATGTATGTATGTATGTATGTGTGTGTGTGTGTGTGTGTGTGTGTGTGTGTGTGTGTGTGTGTGTGTGTATGTATGTATGTATGTATGTATGTATGTATGTATGTATGTATGTATGTATGTATGTATGTATGTATGTATGTATGTATGTATGTATGTATGTATGTATGTATGTATGTATGTATGCATGCATGTTTGTATGTGTGTGTGTATGTATGTATGTATGTATGTATGTATGTATGTATGTATGTATGTATGTATGTATGTATGTATGTATGTATGTATGTATGTATGTATGTATGTATGTATGTATGTATGTATGTATGTATGTATGTATGTATGTATGTATGTATGTATGTATGTATGTTTGTATGTGTGTGTGTATGTATGTATGGTATGGTATGGTATGGTATGGTATGGTATGGTATGTATGTATGTATGTATGTATGTATGTATGTATGTATGTATGTATGTATGTATGTATGTATGTATGTATGTATGTATGTATGTATGTATGTATGTATGTATGTATGTATGTATGTATGTATGTATGTATGTATGTATGTATGTATGTATGTATGTATGTATGTATGTATGTATGTATGTATGTATGTATGTATGTATGTATGTATGTATGTCTCAGTATATTTTAAGGTTTTGACTGTACACATTCTTATTGTTTAAATGTTGATTGTAAAAAAAAGTGGATACATGCTTTTTTAATGTAGATAAATATAAATCTTAAAAGAGATCATGCAACTTTAAGCTAATTCTCAATGAAACTGTACATGTACCAGTCTTTTGATACCAAGAACTTTGAAATATATAATAAGTCAATGAAAAAGTTAAGGTCCTTATCTTTTAATATTTTAGAAGGTCTTATTATTATCAAGTGTGAAATGGAGAAAAGATGCTGTCATTTTGTATTTTTAAAGGGCGCTGTGCAAGAGCTTATGATAAAGAAGGATGACTGTGGCATTCAAGAAGACATTTGTCAACAACTGGGTAATTGCATCATTTGATTTCTTGGTATACATTTTTCATATATAATATGAATATGGGGACAATGCCATCATTTGATTTCTTGATATACACTTTTCATATATAATATGAATATGGGGACAATGCCATCATTTGATTTCTTGGTATACACTTTTTATATATAATATGAATATGGGGACAATTCTTGGCATACACTTTTCATATATAATATGAATATGGGGACATTGCCATTATTTCATTTCTTGGTATATACTTTTCATATATAATATGAATATGGGGACAATGCCATTATTTGTTTTCTTGATATACACTTTACATATATAATATGAATATGGGGACAATTCTTGGTATACACTTTTCATATATAATATGAATATGGGGACAATGCCATTATTTCATTTCTTGGTATATACTTTTCATATATAATATGAATATGGGGACAATGCCATCATTTGTTTTCTTGATATACACTTTTCATATATAATATGAATATGGGGACAATTCTTGGTATAAACTTTTCATATATAATATGAATATGGGTACAATTCTTGGTATAAATTTTTCATATATAATATGAATATGAGGTCAATGCCAGAATTTGATTTCTTGATATACACTTTTCATATATAATATGAATATGGGGACAATTCCTGGTATACACTTTTCATATATAATATGAATATGGGGACAGTTGTTAGTATGCAGTTAATATTTTAATTAAGTCATCATTAAATGTTTTTAAAGAATGTTTCATTTTTTTAATTTTAAAAATTTTTATCGTAAAAAATGAACATACATTCTTTCATCAGGCACTTGAATTTCATGTATGTAACCATTTTGTGCAGTAAACAGATTTAATTGGATTGTGCATTTTTCTCAGTTTTCTTTAAAAGAGATCTTATACTATTTCTGATATTTTAATAAGACTTTGAAAAGTTTTGTTATTAATATATATTGATAATACTTTGGAATAAGTGCCCATCTTTCTATATATGTATGTATGTATGTATGTATGTATGTATGTATGTATGTATGTATGTATGTATGTATGTATGTATGTATGTATGTATGTATGTATGTATGTATGTATGTATGTATGTATGTATGTATGTATGTATGTATGTATGTATGTATGTATGTATGTATGTATGTATGTATGTATGTATGTATGTATGTATGTATGTATGTATGTATGTATGTATGTATGTATATAAGTAAGTAAGTAAGTAAGTAAGTATGTATGTATGTATGTATGTATGTATGTATGTATGTATGTATGTATGTATGTATGTATGTATGTATGTATGTATGTATGTATGTATGTATGTATGTATGTATGTATGAATGTATGTGCTATTTTAGCTCTAATTTGATACATATTAATAAGAAAGATATGATTCTTTTGTTGTTTTTTTGATTGATAAGATTTAATGATTGTTTTCCCTCATAATCTTTGGAGTTTATATATACAACAAAAGCAGGTACTGTATATAATCACTTACAAGATGAGTTAAACTGCAGACTGCACAGATCCAGATTTGTCCGATGAATGTGTGGTGGGGAATGTGGGGGTTGACTTTCATCAAGCTGGTTGATTTCAAGCTAAAACAAAGAAATGAAGAATCATGTGAGCTATACTGTCCAGATTTAATTAGGTGTTCCTGTCTTTAATTGGGAGTCGCAGTGGCTCTGTGCTTACATGCCATGTTCATAACTGAAAGGGAGTAGGTTTGAATCCTACCATGGAAACCAACCTGGGTCAGCTGCCATGGCATGCCTTTGGACAATGCATTTCACTCCACTTGCCTTGGCACAAAATAACTAACTTGTGTTGCCATGCTGTAAAGCACCAAGCCAAACCAAACTTGTATTTAATCCATTCATGTGGATCAGTTAATTTTGTACAAGCTACATTTTTCATCATAAACACCACAAAATTAATTTATAATCAAAGGTGGTTTCTTTGCATACTGTTTAAAAACAGCAAACCAGAAAATGAAGATTTTATTGTTTGTACTAGAATCTTGAATCCAGAAAGATAAAATTGTAGTTAAATTCCATCTAGCATTACTATTTGTTTGTTATTTGTTCAGACTTGATGAAGGTGAGGGACAGGAATGTTGAGGATTTATCAGGAGGAGAACTGCAGAGGTTTGCCTGTGCCATGGTTTGCATACAAAAAGCAGACATGTAAGTAGTACATTTTTTTATGATCATTAATATGTGTTCTCACCCATGCAGATCAAAAGCTTTGCTAATGTTACCTACTTCTCTTATCACAGCAAGGTTTTCTCAGCTTGGTGGTCTCAAAGTGTCCAAGTGCTACTCACAATACTTGCAGGAACTTATTTTCTCATTTTCAAAGTTAAAAGTTATGATTGTAAACTCAGTTTTCAAAGGTTATAAGTCTTCCTTTCAAACAAAATAAATATTTTATTATTTTTATTTGATTAAATGATAATATCTCAGTGCTGCCAAATGGTTTTGCTATTTTTTAATGCCTGTAACATATATATATATATATATATATATATATATATATATATATATATATATATATATATATATATATATATATATATATATATATATATATATATATATATATATATATATATATATATATATATATATATATATATATATATATATATATATATATATATATATATTGGATCAACTGGCCATTCCTCTACCTTCATTATCATATTTGTAATTTTGCACTGTGTTTATGGAACAATAGCTGTGAGTATGTGAGAAAGCTTACTAGTAGCTTCTTGTGGGTTGGTGGTTCCTTACGGGATTTTCTCAATTTTTTCCTCCACCATTTATACTGGCCACCATGTATAGCCTGTCTGGTGCTGAAAAATGGCATTAAACCCTATAACAACAAAAATATCAACAACATCAACAATGGAACAAAAGCATGTGATTCCTGAGAATGTATTGCACCAGAAGTGTTATGAATAGCATACTGTTGTGCAATTCAAATAACACATACAAATTAAATTTGATATACTTATTCATATTTTTATAAAAAATGTTTAGATGAATGATCTGCTGAAAAAAAATTGAGAAAATAATAGTATCTGATGAATTTGTTGAATGTGCTATATTGCAAAAATGAAGAGATGATTTAATTTGAAAGGAATAAATTGAATGACAAAAATAAACTGGGTTGGATTTTGCAACTAGACAAGTGCTGAGACAATGCAAACCATCAACTTATTACATTTCTTCTAAAGTCTCTTTTTTTTGACTTAATTCTGATCACTGAATACCTGATATATCCTAACTGCTGAAGTTTAAATAACTCATGCATAAGGGTGGTTTACAAACACAGACTGCATTTAAAGCAAGGGCACAAGTTACTGCTGGACCTCTAAAAATTAAAAAAAAAATCACTTTAGACATTGAGAAAACTGTGGGTGGGTGGTGGTGTTAGTGAACTGGGCTGTTTAATGACTAAATCCTTGTTTTACAATCACATCGATAATAATTGTTAATAATGCTTTTTTTGTAGTTAAGTTGTTAGTTTTTCTGTATTGATAACATTATTTTCAAAATGTCCAAGATGAGAAAGATTGTTCCAACTGGTTTCAACAACCATCATGTGTATGCAAAAATGTGTATTATATCACTGCTTTTTGCTTTGTTGATGAGTCTGGTTCCCAGATTGGTATGTAATAGTATAATGCCAAGTCAGGAGTGAAAGTAGCAGGGAACTAGATTACCTGTTGATACACGACAAAACAAGATTTCTTTTTATCAAAACTTGCAAAATTTATTTTGTGAGACAATCATTTACATCAAAACTCAATTTCTGTATTATGCAATTAGTACAGTATTGATGACGTGATTTCATTGGAAGTAATAGTGAAACTTTTTATCATCCTTGAGGATATCTCAAAGTGCCAGTTCAGGAATTCTCTGAAACTTGCTTGCCCATAATGGTTCATTTCTGTGAAACCAAGTTCTTTATTTTATGAAGTATTCATTTCGCTTGGTTGCCTTGCTATCTTTGATTGCAGATATGAATGAGTCTGTTAATTTAAGGTAGTTTAATTATGTTACATACACATTAACATTTATAAGTGTTTCATTAATCTACTGAAGGGATTCATTCGACATACGACCGGGGTGCTAGAATAAAATTTATTTGATCTACGTGCCTTTTAACTTTTCTTTTATTCTAACTCTCTTATTTGATTCAAAAGACATAATTAATGCGATAATACAAAGGAGGTCAGCTTTTAATTCAGGGCAACAATACAACAAATACTTCTGCAAGTAAGTTATCAAAACATGGTCAGCACTTAATTAGGTTCTCAGATAAATGTTTGCAGACATAGCTACACATTGCATTTATGATGGTTAGACTTAATAGGAACTAAAAGATAAAATTAAGAAACAAATTGCATTTAAGAAAAATTATTAAAAAAATTGGAATTTACATATTAATGTACTGCCTACACTAGAACTTTTTTATTGATCAAAATTTTGTTAAATATCTTTAATTACGGTGTACTAAGAATGTTGTTTGGAAAGAAAATGTAACCATTTACATGACTTCTTTTTAAAAGTTGATAATTTCAAAATGTTGATTAAGATTTCCAGGCCATATCTACTATTTTTGACCATGAAAAATGACAATATATCAACATTTCAGTTACCAATTTTGATCACAATTTTTATCAAGTTCAATAAATAGGGATTAATTTTATGGGTATTTTCTAATGTAAAATGACATGGGAATTATGCCTGACCCAGCATAATAAGCAGTTTTGCGAGTTATCAGGCCAGTTATTGAGGGAGTGGCATACTTGAGTTTCAGTATCTATATTTGGGATATGTCCTAGCTGTTTAGTTTAAATATCTATTGAATTAGAATATGCCCCAGTTTATTATATATCTTCAAGTCTTTCCTGGACCCCATGATACATGTGTACTGAACTATTACCAAAGTGTTTGTACAGTTTGTAAGGAATGTTTTTGCATTATGTTCATTTAAATTTGATGGTCAAAATTCAGCTAAAGACAAGAAATTTACAAATTATACCTTGATTACAAGGAAATGTAGATTTTAACTAATTTTAATCTGAAGTCAGTGTTTAGAAAACTGGCAGATATGAGATACAAACATTGTAGGATATACTAATGAACTCAAGAATGTATGTACAAATAAGGTAGTGTGATATCTAATTTTACATTGAAAGTATTGTCACAGGCTTCACTTTTGTTTTCCTGTAGTTACATGTTTGATGAGCCATCCAGCTATCTAGATGTCAAGCAGAGGTTGAAGGTGGCAAAAGCAATAAGGAATTTAGTGGACTTTGACAAGTATGTCATAGTTGTGGAACATGACCTGGCTGTGCTAGATTTTCTCTCGGATTACATCTGCTGTTTGTATGGTGTGCCAGGAGCCTATGGAGTTGTCACTTTCCCATCTGGGGTTAGGGAAGGTTTGTGAATCCTCAGTCATTTGCTTATATCTTTGAGCTGACATTATGTACTTTACCTTTGGTGTGTTTTAAATATGAAATGGTTAAACATAAGATAGAGTTTTTGAAGTCTGTAATATGGTAGTACAATGGTGGTTTGTGAGATGTATATAAGATTAGTTTATATTGTGTGACATACAACTTTACATTATAAATATAATGAAACCAGTGACCAAACTCAACTTTTTCCTCATTTTTATATTGCATCTTGATTAAAAATAATATGCACTCTACCTGCAGACTCTACATAGCGATGATGTGGTTACAAAGGATTAAACAAAGGTCTGTTAAAATTATACCTGGTTTTACATTAGTATGGTCATTCATAGCAGCATTGAAACACATATTTTGCTAACACATACTAATGGTCACTGCTTGCATTTGCATAGTATAATTGATCCAAGCATGACAATTTTGGTCATGATTGAAAACACATATTTTGCTAACACATAATAATGGTCACTGCTTGCATTTGCATAGTATAATTGATCCAAGCATACAATTTTGGTCATGATTGACACTTGGCTTATCATAGCAGAGGTTGCTCAAATCAGATTGTACTGTAATAATGTGTTATTGTAGATATATCATATAAGATAATGATTAATTTTCACCCACGATCACAATATCAAAGCATTATTGAATAGGAATATATTTTAAATTTTTTATGTATGTAAAACTTTAATTTGACTTTCATTAATTTTTCAGGTATAAACATCTTCCTGGATGGTTTTATCCCATCAGAAAACATGCGGTTCAGGGAGACATCCCTGACATTCCGAATTGCAGAGAACGCTGAGGAGGAGAAGGTCAAAGTCTGTAGATATACATACCCTGACATGATGAAAGTTATGGGTATGTACAGTCAATGTACAACCAATGAAAATTCTTATAAGAAGCCTTTTTGGCAAGAAAACAGTCTCATTCATATACCGTTAAGGTCTATCTATTTTTGTCTTCTGTTTCTTGTCACATTGAAAATTTATTTACGTTGAGTCCATGCTAGTGGTGCAACAAGATATGGCTTTAATTTTTTGATACAATTGTTTTCCTGGCTAATTTAATGCCTTGTTAAGGCCTCGGTGATTAACACTAAAATATGACCTGTTGCTGTTAAGTGGACCTACTGCGGATGATATCAGAATTAATTAAGAATCCATCAGCAGTAATTCTCGTCACAGACATATTTTGTATCTTATAATACAAAGTGATCACCTTTCAGATGAACATGCTCGTGTTTTGGCTAATTGTAAATAATTTATTTTTTAAGTTAGTCAATATAAACATATGGATTTTATGATACTTTTTAGCCAATTTTAAAGTTTTTAATACATTTACATATCCATGCTTTGAAAGTAGAGCACCTGTCATGGCTTGCGATTATAAAGTCTGTGCTTAAATCCGCATATTCTCTCAGCTTTCTTTTTCTGTCACTGTATTCATCACCAGATATTGACTCAAGGATCTTAAGGCGAAATCCTTCAGATATATGTCATGTATGATTGCATATATTAAGTTTGGTTAGAAAATATAGGAAGTTGTCTATATACTGAAGTTTCATTTATTTTTATGAATCTTATATATGGTTTTGCAGGTATTTAATTTTGCAGAGTAACCTCTATAAACATCCAAAATAAAAAATTCAGTAGAACAAAAAATGGATTTTCATAAAGGTATCATTCCTTGTGTGAATGAAACATGTGAATATCTGTCTCTTGCTCAGTTCGTTTAGCATGTAGCAGCAGTATTGATGTGTTCCTTGTCAATCAGAGTCACTGTTAAATTGATGACTAAGATGAAAGACATTGGATGGAATCATTCATTTATTTGTGCCTGTCACAAGTATGCATGAACACGAACCACAAGACTTAATAATAAAAAAGACTACAAAAGAAGAATTAAAAATCCACTTCCAAAACTGGCATGCTAAACATGTCATGGAGACCACAAGGGAAAAAGAAGGCATCTCTGCTGAACACTATTAGTTGATCTCAAAACCTCATTAATTAAAAAGAAATGTGCATCCTTCTGGAATGATATACAAATCTTAGCAAAGTAATCTTTCTTTTTAATGGTTTTGAATGAGCAGGAAAAAAACAAAAATGCTAATGATGATTGTTACATTAGTTAAATAGATTAAATATTAGTTAAATAGTTGCATATTGCAACTATTATTTGATGTGTGTTGTAGGGAATTTTACTTTGCACATAGAGGGAGGCCAGTTTACAGACTCTGAAATCATTGTGATGCTGGGGGAAAATGGAACTGGAAAAACAACCTTCATTAGAATGCTAGCTGGCAAACTTGAACCAGACCATGGAGGTAAACATAGAGATTGATAAAGTTTGCTATATTTCAGACATTTGGAGTTTCAAAGGCAGAATTTAAGCTCAAAATATATTGACAATATTGTTTTGTATGTGTGTGTGTGTTTGTGTGTGTGTGTGTTCATAATAGTTGCTTGATTTGTGCAATAAAGACATTCTGGAGAATTCAGTCCTTTCTATAAATTCATTGAAATCGGAGCTGCCTATTGTCGCCCCACAGTTCTGTATATGGAAGATTAGAAAGCTAGTGATAGGGTTAGAGCTTGGTTGGATCTACCATTTCAACAGCCCATGGCACCATCTCAAACTTGTATCTTGATAAGACTCTTTGTTTACTGCCGAAATTCCAACCATACTGATATCTTTCAAGTCCATTAAAACCTTCTAAGAAACACAAAGATCAGATTATACAAAAACTGAACAGTATATTGTAGGATTTTACCCATTTTGGCCTCAATCTTTGTTTTATTTGTCTTATGGGGTACCCTAAACTTACCCAGCTCTGAATGGCCAGAAATTTGCTGCTGTGCTCTTAAACCCATATACATGCATGTGTACGTACAAATTTCACACTGAAAATTTTACAAAACCTTAAATTTGACAACCCATTAATAACCCAAATCCTAAAGAAACATTAATTTAGTCATACTTTCTGGAAAAAATGATCTCTACAGTTGGCTGTCAGCTAATCAAATTGGTATTGGGGTTATGAAAAGCTGCAAAAGCCACACTGCAGACATCCATTTCTGAATGGGAGATTCCCTATGCAAACCAGCATGTTCTATAAACTTGGCAAAATCCTTTCATAAAAACTCCACATATTATCTTTAAAACATAAAGCTCGTCATTGGAGAGTGGCATCCCTCATAAAGAACAACCTGAAATTGCCAGTTACATATACGACACACACCTGACTCATATATCCTGAAGGGTGAATCTTTGACCAAAGTACATGTACATGTCCAGTGACAGTGGAAAATATTATTGTTGAGTCTATTTATATTCACCATGTATGTCAGACAATTTAAAAAAAAATGAAATTTCAATTCAGGAACTTCTGATAATGTACTCTCATCAATCTTGGATTGTTTGAAGGAATACAGTCTATCTATCTATCTATCTATCTATCTATCTATCTATCTATCTATCTATCTATCTGTCTGTCTGTCTGTCTGTCTGTCTGTCTGTCTGTCTGTCTGTCTGTCTGTCTGTCTCTCTCTCTCTCTCTCTCTCTCTCTCTCTATATATATATATATATATATATATATATATATATATATATATATATATATATACATATATATATTAGATATACATATATATATATATATATATATATATATATATATATATATATATATATATATATATATATATATATAAGTTTGACACAGTGTTGTAAGGCTTTGATATTTTTTGCCTGTATCTTTTATTTTATATAAATTTTACAGAATTTTACCATCTTCAAATTTTTGGTGATATCTGGTGTTCTTCATTTTTGTGTTTATTTGGAAGGATTTATTGGCATATAATTATTTTGCAGTTCTTTATCTTTACATTTTTTAGAACTCTACATTTTATCAGCACTATGTCAATAACTAGTATTTTGATGATGTGCCATTCCACCCTAATTCATACATTCATATCCTGCTTGCAATTTTCAGACACAAAATACTGCATTCTATCCAAAATCCATATAATTTCTATCTTGACAAACAATTAATTTCCCAAGGTGACTTAGATGCATTGAGGCACAGACAGGGAAGATATTTAATTTTCTTTCGGATTGTCTACTAAGAGTCATGGTGTTCATTTGCCAAAATTGTATTTGCTTCCGTCTCTAATACTGTACATATTTCATCTGAAACTGAAAATCATATTGCCATTCATGGAGGCTTTTTACCCAAAAAAAGTCACAATAGTAATGCAAGAGAAAATTCATTGACCAAAAATAAACTTAGAACTTTCATTAAATTTTTCTAAATCATGTGGCCTTTATACAACAAACTATTTTGAATCTTTAGGAAAAAAAATATTTCCTTGCACAATTTTATTATGGCCATATTTTATACTGGTTTTAGGGATCAATTTTTGCAGTAGTCAAGATTTTGTACTCAGAATTATATGAAATACAATGCCAGTGTACCTTTGGCAAGAGCAGGCAATAAAAGTCTAATATTTACTCTTTGAGACTTTGCATTAAGCACATGTAGTATAACTCTAAACATTTGATGATTTATGTGTGAAAAAATAATACAGTACACCTATTGTATGTAATAGTCAATGTGGAAATAAAAAATTAATTTAATCAAATATATTTACCAGGTAAATGTCCGAATCTGAATGTCAGTTACAAGCCTCAGAAGATTAGCCCTAAATACCATGGAACGGTCAGACAGCTTTTCCATGAGAGAATACGAGATGCATATATCCATCCCCAGTTCATCTCAGATGTTATGAGACCACTGAATATTGACAATATAATTGACCAAAATGTAAGTAAATATTTTCTTAACATTTTGTAGTTGTGTGGAGTCTTTTATTACAATAATAATTTTATTATAATGTAATGCAATTCAAATATGTACATTTAGGATTAAGATAAGCATTTTATAACTTGTTATGGGCATGATAAATTACATCCTGCATTTGCTTTTGTATTTAAAACTCAATAAAAACATGTTTTGGTTTGAGTTTTTGAGCACTTGTTTGCAGTTGGACATGGTTATTGTTAGGTTGGTAAACAGTAAATAATATAATTTTTAGCAGATTATACTTCTGCATTAATTTTGGAACAACATATAGTTCATTATCTGCATGCATTGCATCAAAAGTATGTGCTACATCTCTCATCAAAATTTATATTTATATACAGTTCCTCTTGCATAATGCCATACATTGTACTCCACAAAATACTCTTTGAACAAATGAATGATATGCTCATTTGTAATTATTCATACAGGTGCTTGCAACACATATTCTGAGTCACATAATGCTATGTTTATTTATAATTATTCATGCAGGTCCAGAACTTGTCAGGAGGAGAATTGCAGAGAGTGGCCTTGACCTTGTGCCTTGGCAAGCCAGCAGACGTGTACCTGATTGATGAACCATCTGCATATTTAGACTCTGAACAGCGAATACATGCTGCCAAGGTCATCAAAAGGTTAGATATGTGAAACAGTGAAACATGACATAGAGTTATTTTGTGATAGTATGTAATATTTGTTTTGTATTTAACTCTGTCCAGCAGTTAGGTCCTGGATCATTGATTTGCATGATATGCAAATGGTCTGAATCTGTGAGTTCTGTTTGATGATGTAAACTTTGTGACAACAACCTGATCAGGAACATCAAATTTAAACCTCTGTTACAGTTTTAATAGATTTGTCCCTATTAGGCCAGGTATGTAATTAGCCCAGTGTATTCAAAACATACTTATTGTCTCTCATGGAGAAAGAATAATATGAGACATAGCAAGCTTGATGTTATATGTCTCTGGCATCTGTGATAGCATCAAGTCAATAATGCAATATTTGTGTAAGGCTATATAACCCATACAAAGTAAGACATGGTGTTAAGGCTATATAATTCATACAAAGTAAGGCATGGTGTTATTCAGAACTCTTGCGTCTTGTTTTGGACTTAGTAAAAAAAATGCAATAATTCACTTGTATGTGCTCAAACAGTCATATTTTGCACAATTAAATCTTCCTTAATTTTAAAGCTATGAATGCAGATTTTACAGTTTCTGAGTACACTCACAGTAATGCTTATTGAATACTGCAATTTACTGATACAAGGCTTTTTTGTCTTTTCTTTGTTTGCAGAGATTTGCCTTGGTCTTTTTGGGGGACAACTTTTGTTGCAAAGCTCAATCCCTCAAAATGTTTACATTTTCTCAATTTTGACCTGAGAATTGTCCTTTGAGCTGAATTAGTTTGGAGATTTTTTTTTAATTCAGAAAATTCCCTATTTAGCTCACATATGTGGAAATTTTTCAGTTTCATGTACCCCAGGACAAACTCAAAGATTAGTAGGAATATCTCATATTTGTCATTATGAATGAGTGAATTCATTAGTTCAAGAATTCTTTGTTATTATCTTCTTAAAAATGATTTTTATAATTGTTAGGTTCTAAACTGTTTGTAAAAACTATATTGAATTTTTCAGATTTATTATGCATGCTAAGAAAACTGCATTTGTTGTGGAACATGATTTCATCATGGCCACATACATGGCTGACAGGGTCATTGTGTTTGATGGAACACCCTCCATTGACACCAAGGCAAACAGGTAAATCATCTCCTTTCTTGATGTAGATAACTTATTATTTCTCAATAATTAGAAGCTAAATCTGTTTAAAAATGAAGACAGAATATTGAGTTTGCTAAACTTTGCTTGTTTCATCTCTGTTTCTTTTTAAAATACATTACCTGATCATAATACCTTAGGAGAACTACCTCACAAATGCAACCCTCGCAGGTTAATACTTTTAGTCTATGAAACTAAGTTGTCTACCAACTTATATTTTGAGTTAGATAGAGTGATTTCCCCTTGGTACAGGCATTGATGTCAAATCCTGTGAATATTTAGGTTACTACTTACGTTCATGTGAAGTATCTATGGACACAGAGGTCTCGCAATTTACATAAAAGCATTTTGGAAGTTGTCTTTTCAAAGCAAGTTTGAGATCTGTTCTCTTTGCAGGGAAGTATACCCATCTATAAATTTCCAGCTTCACTGCTCTTTCCTTTATTGTGAGAAAATTTCACTTTTCAGTGTCATCAGTTTGCCATACTTGCACACTTTGGTGCCATTCATTCATACCTCCATGTGTCAAAACTGCTTCCCCTCACATTGCTTTAGCTGTCAGTCTGATGTGTGAGACACAGAACTTGTCTAATATTGCTATATAATTTTTGCTATTGTTGGATACATCCAGTTATGTTTTCTATAGTAATCTATTCTTAGCATCCATGTCATAGTTATATACATGACACTGCTAATTTTAACTGTAGACTAATCAACCTTCAAATTACAATACATTCTGGCAGTATTGCCAACATTCTTTCTGCTCAATCTTAGAATTACAAGAACCAAGCATGAATTGATCCTTTTCTCAAAGATGCTTTCTCACAAACATCAGTCAGTGGTTCTATAAGTCCCACAGATAGTTTACCATTTGTATACTGCAGCAATTAAACCAGATATTACAACTTTGGGAATGATAAAGTCATCCTCTGTACAGGTGGATTGGCTGTCTTTTAATGATAAAGAGTAGTTGGTGTGCAATGTTGTGGCCATGGGCTTTTTGTTGGATTTTGTGTCTCTTGCAATCTTTCAACAGACAGAAAAAACACAGCATATCTTCTTTCACCCCAAATCCCACAGGAAATGCATCATATTCCATTTTCAGAATGGCTTGTGTCTTCAGCAAGCAGTCATGTCTAATCTGCAATCATCAGAAATCATGAGGCAGAGAGATGGTGATTGTTTTTGCCAGTATTCTCTTCTTGAGAGCCTTGCAACCTAAAGAATGACATCACCTTATCACAGATCCCAGTAGGGGGAAGATGCCAGTTTGTTGCTGCCAAATTGGACAAGATTTTACATGATGATCTATGGACCAATGAAGTGCTTTCCAAGGGACTCAATATCACTTTCATCACGTCTCATTTGTCTAGGTTTCTCTAAGCTACAAATCTTGCACTCTTTGCCTTGTCATTGATTTAAGTGCCTCTTGCTTCATGATGGATACACCATGAATTTCAAAATACCATGAAGGTGGGAGACTAGGCAATCATTGTGGACTTAGTAGATTCATATCTTCACATCTTTCATGATGAGACAGGGTGTCAGTGATCATGGAACATTATTAGCCTTATATTGATGGGGCTCTTTCTCATCAAAGAGTCATAGCAGGCAGTTATTTGAGGTATTGATCTCTGCAGTGGTATAATGTGTTCTTGGTCGCAATTTTATTTGTATATTTTCCATTTGCCTTTGTACATTTTTAAAGTGGAGGTCATCTTGCTTGAATGATTTTTCCACCACAGGTTGTGAGAACTGTTCCTAAATGCTTGTTTAATATGATCCAGACATGCTCAGCAACTCTGGGATGGGATAAAGATCATGCCATGATGGCTGTTTGAGGAGATGAGGGAGTTTGGCATTCCACCTTGTTGCAAGTAGGTCCATCATTGGTCTATCACATCAGACACCTATCTGAAGCTGATGCCCAACATACAGAATATATTCTCCTATTGGGTTATCTTGAAGCTGTCTCACATACATTAGAGGACTGGAGATGGTCTCTTTTGGATGTAGCTTCCTCCACCACTTGCCTATCCTCCTATGGTATTCTGATTGGGTAGCATGTTTGAAGAAATAAACCAATTTTTTCTACTAATATATGTTCTTTCAGTAACACTTACCAATTATAATACACATGTACCCTCACAGCCTCCTCTCTGTTACATCCATATAGAGAGCATGCTGCCATTCCAGTTACTGAAGTATTCATGGGGTTTGGCACCAATCACTGTACCAAGGGGATATTTCTCTAAATAACAGCCACCTAGGTGGACAAATACCTTTCAGCCTTGAAAGAGTGGAATTGTGAGGTTGTAGTAGTTCTCCTAATTTATTATGATCAGTTAAGTATTAGTGAAAAAACATATTTTAATTGTTTTTTAAAATTATATTTCATTTATACTTTTTAAAGCTGATTGGAAACCTCTTTAGTTTTGAAACTAATCTTATTAAAAGCACCCTACCTTTCTAGCAAACACCTGGAGTGTATTTGCAACTTTTTTTAAAGAAATATTTTTCCTTAACGGATATTCACAAAAAATTTACCCAATTACTTATCTAAGTTCATCCACTATATAGAAAAACTAAGCAATTGTTATGGCATCAGCATTATGATTGGCATTAGTATTTTCAAAGTCGTATTTTTTTGCAAGTTGTACAATTATAGTTATAACAAATTTTTAGTTGTTTTAGAGTCACAGTGATTAGTCTGAAATACCTACAGAGGGTATACTTCCTAAATGACTGAATATTGATAAGGTCCTTGATTATCATACTGTGGATCCATGGTAGCTCAATCAACAAAACATTTTTACTATTAATCCAAATGTAACTGATTTAATAACCTGCTGAGGCCAACACAGGTTGGTTGCTTTGTTGTTTTTTTTCCTTCGGAAAGGCAGTTAGCTCCCATGTGCTCAGCATGATACAGCCGAACAGTTTATAGAAATTTCCATTACAAACCATCTAACCAAATGTCATGCTGGTAGTGTGCTTCATTTCTATTTGCAAAATGTAGATAACTCTTAAGTCTTGAATTTTTGCTTTTTATTTCCAGGTCCCAGTCTTTGCTGAATGGTATGAACAAGTTCCTTGAGTCCCTGGACATTACCTTCAGACGAGATCCTAACAATTTCAGGCCTCGTATCAACAAGCTCAATTCCGCCAGAGTATGTTGAGATAATAATAATAATAATAATAATAATAATAATAATAATAATAATAATAATAATAATAATATTAATAATAATAATAATAGTGTTATTATTAATAATGTTATTATTATTACACCTTTCCAATGATAGCTAATGGGCAATGGCGCCCAGAGATCTGGACTGCAGCATAAGCGAGATTGTAAGATAGTAAGGAAGATTACAGTTTTGGTTAAATTTTGGATGAGTGGGTGCAAAGATCTTGTATTGATGCTTAAATATGATGTCCTTTGCCCTACACATATAGTTGTATAATGAATCTGAATATGAATGAATATTATATCTAAAGAAAGATTTCAATTAATATTGATAAACTGATGACAGTCTTTCAAAGTAAAGTTGGCAGTGTTGCCAAATTCATGCCACAGTAAAATTGTCTCCCTTCCATATTAGAGTACTGATAGTATTATAAGCAAACAAACCAAAGATTCATAGCTTGAATTAAACTCGCAATGCATTGGAGCAATGTCCTTGAATATACATGCACTGGTTTATTCCTTAAGCTATCAACAGTAATTGTCACCTTATACCTCTTTGCCAATAGCAATATATTAATGACTGAACAGTACCAAAATACAGAATCAGCATGTCGGAGTAACATGTTCTTGGAGCACTGCATCTGGATTGAAGAAAAATAATCATACCAAAAAATAAAGAAATAATAATAATTTATCTGTCTTATTTTTGAATGTCTCACTACGTAGACAATCTACAGACTAGTACTTAGTGAAATTGTCAACAGCTTATGTTTTCAAGAAGAAATTATGATGGCCCTACAACCTGATGTTAATGTGATGTTGGCACTAGTCATGCATTGCAAATGGCTAGAGACAAGTGTTCTGCTAATTATATTGTAACATTATGTCTAAGGAGCATTCCAATAATTCTAGTTTATCCACTGAGTGAGAATTGTTATTACAATTGGTTTTTGTTGGCACAATGTTTCTAATGTCCCAGTCATTAGTCACAAGGGTAAGCAGTCTGGTATCAGTATAACTACTTATATCTTGAGATTGTGAAATATTTTTCTTTCGAACCTCATTATTATCATAGATAATTAAACATTTTAACATTATAAAATATGTGATGATTGGATGTTAGAATGTTCAGACTTTTGCAAAACAGTGTTACTTTGTTGCTAATCTCATTTCTTTATTTTTTGTTGCTTTTATTTTTAAAATGGGATTCATAGATCTACAATGTTATAGACATGTTAGTGAGTAATTCATGTATGGATAAATAAGGAAGTTGTTTAATGTTAATATAAGAAGTTTTCATTAAATTGAGACTCATATAAACAAAGTCTAATATTTTATAAAAAAAAATTATTAATGTATAATGTGTGAAGAATATCAAATAAATGTCATTTGAGTGAAATCATATGAAGTGATTAATACACAGAGATTTTTGAAAAACACATCTAGTCAAATACCCATAATTTTGGAATGTATGTATATACAGATATAAAAGTCCACCAAAATAGGCTCACCCAAATATTGTAAATCATGTTGAAATATAATTGATTTGAAATAACGCTTTAATCTCTTGGTCCGTGTTTTCAAAGAACTTGGATTTTGACCATAAAATGCTGTAAACATTCTTTTTGTAACATGCTTGATAATTTCAAATTTACAGGATGTAGAGCAAAAGAAGGCAGGTCACTACTTCTTCCTCGAAGATTAAGGCGTCCTATTCTCCAAAATTACTACTAACAACTCGGCCCCCAGACAGGTTGGTATTGAGGATGTAGTACAAAATCATAAAGTTCAAAATCATAAGGATTAGGGGACTCATCAGAAATGGCTTCAGTTAAGATTAGGAGTACAAGCTATAGCCTTTGCATGACCAGAAGAAGGGATCTGAGTAGTAGATGTATTATTCTTAGATTATAGAATCTAGATTTAGATGCTTCACTCCTACATTATGGAGAACCATCAAAGTAAATGCCTTTTAGCCAGATATGGGAACCCAGCAGTGAATGCGTCATGTCCATATATGAGACAAAGCAGAAGGTTTGCTTTACTCCCAGATTATGGGGACCCATTAAACAAGTTTCTTTTTGTCCAGAAATGGGGACCCATCAGATGCTCAGTAATGAGAGCAATGGGGACCCAGTAGTATATTGACAATTCATTTTCTTTACTCTTTTGGAAACACCATTATGTCTAAGCTGGGTGACATTTATAGATTTTATTGCCACTAATGCTGAAACTCGAATTTCAAAATAAGCATTTATTTTGTCACTGTTAATTTTTTATTACATAGATTGAATCTTACATGTTCAATGTGCTCATATGTCTGTTTTCGATGGGAGACCATTATGCCATTTGGGTCACTGCTTCGGATGGGCACTTTACTATCACTTTTCCACAAGGCCTTTACCTATCTTATACTGGTAGTATCCATTTCAAAAGTAAAGAGAATAGGATCTGTTACTCAGCTACTGATCAGGTGTATCTGAACACTGAGGCACACTTCTGTAGAGGTGAGTGTTTAAAGATAGTATCTTCAATTAATTATGATGTAGAGAAAACAGTAGCACATGTCAACAAATATTATGCTTTGTACAACAGCATAAAGACAGGACAGCAAAATGACCTTCTGTCATAATGATTACATATATGAATATACCATTTTATCACATTTTCTTTTGAATCTGCAAAATAAATGTATCAAAGTTTTAATATAATTTATTAAATGAATGTATGCACTGTTCAGTAATGTCCATGGTTTATTCCTGTTTTGTTATTTTGCAGTCTCTGTAGTGATCCAGTGACAACACTGGGAATAGCTGTAATTTTTCAGAGTGTTACATTCTGTACACAATATCATGTGTGTGAGAGAGAGAGAGAGAGAGAGAGAGAGAGAGAGAGAGAGAGAGAGAGAGAGAGAGAGAGAGAGAGAGAGAGAGAGAGAGAGAGAGAGAGAGAGAGAGAGAGAGAGAGAGAGAGAGAGAGAGAGAGAGAGAGAGAGCACTGAGCATTATCACTTTTACTTTTTTATCTTCATAGGTTACCATGTTTTGGGCTACATGAACCTCCTTCATCATTCCATGGCCTACAATGTTCCATTGGGCAAGATGCAGAAAGCTGCATTGTGTGTTCACATGAATAATAATAAGTAAGTTTCATTTTCAGCTTAGATATTGTGTAATAGCTTATGTTACCAATTATTGACTCTGAATCATTCAGATGCTTGAAAATGATTGACATCTTTAACTTCAGACAGATTGGATTTTGCTTGTGCTTCTTGTCTTTGACAGAAAGTCCTCATTTGGTACCCATATCTTCAGTTAAATTATCTTGTACACATGTATATGATTTTGTGCTGTCTCAGTGTAAAGATTTAATCTCCTTTTGTTTTACAAATTTTAATTATTTTTTTTCTCATTGCTTAATATAGGTACATGTGCTTTTGTTTTGTACACAGGAAATCCTGATCAGACATATCAATTCATGATCAAATGGTTGATTTGTGTTCTAGCTTGTTTTTTTCCATGTATAATTGATTTTATCAGTGACACTCATGGCTAACAGTGAGACATAGCTGTGAGGTAGAATTGATTTTATCAATGACACTCATGGCCAACAATATTGCTGTATAATTTCTGCAATATTGCAGTGAGGTTATCATTGTTATACAATCAGAATTCATTCTTTGTGTTGTATTCTTATGTAATTGTTTAAAAAATAATTTGTCTTATTTAGCTGTTTTTTCTTTATATTGCTGTATGAAAATGGTGAAGGCAAAACTTTATTTTAGATCACTTGGTGATAAACAAGAAAAACTTATACAAAATGTTGGATCCCATCATTTGTTGTCTGTCTGTCTGTCTGTCCATTGTCCCTTATCAGTTAATAGCTTGTTGATATTGCTGCTTGTAAGAAAGTCTTGACATACGGTATTATTCGGAGGTCTTGTTCAAATCAGTTTAAATGGTGACCACCATCTTGAAAATTTTGACATGACTACTCCTCCTTGGATATTCATATTGATGTTGCATTTCCACTTGCAATGTTGTGATGGTCCCATATGAAAATGGTACAGATCTTGTAGCCTACATAGCTGCCATGATGACCATCATGAAAATTGTGATATGACTTCTTCTCTGGAATTGATGGTGATATGAACACAAAGTAACTATTAGAATACTTTGAATTTATAGATCGTTTTTAGTGAAATGCTTCCAATTTGACATCTTGAAATTATTGTTATGTCATATTTTAAATGGATGCCCATATTGACATGGCAAATTTGTGGAAAGACTTCTGATGACCTGTAGATAGTCCTCAGTAAAAATGCTGCAAATTAGACATCCAGAATGGTCATCTTGAAGTTCTTGTTATCATTATCTCCACCTGAAAAGATAATAGTATTAATGGGGAATTTAAAAAAAAAACACTACTTATAACATGTAGATGGTCCAAAATGAAAATAGTGTTGATCTGAGATCCACCTTGAATGTTGTATTATTGCTAAATTTCCTGAATGGACGGTAATGTCAATATGTGGTTTTCACTAAAGTACTTGTGGTAACATGTAGATGGTCTGAAATGAAAATTATACCAGCCTGATATTTATCATGACAGCTATGGTGGCCATCTTGATAATCTAGTTATTGCTACTTCTCCTGCACCAACAGTCATACTGACATAGTGTTTTCACTTGAAGACTTTTTATGGTATATTAATGCTGCATAAAACAGGTATACATTACCTTTCAGTACATGCTTTCACATTAAAAGAAAAGTTTTTATGTCTACCCAGCATTCAGTGTATGGTCATATCATTGTGGGCTTTCCACTGAAATACTTTATTATTGAAATATTTTGTGCCATATATATATTTATGTATGCATGCATCTATGTATGTATGTATGTATGTATGTATGTATGTATGTATGTATGTATGTATGTATGTGTGTGTGTGTGTGTGTGTGTGTGTGTGTGTGTGTGTGTGTGTGTGTATGTATGTATGTATGTATGTATGTATGTATGTATGTATGTGTGTGTGTGTGTGTGTGTGTGTATGTATGTATGTATGTATGTATGTATGTATGTATGTATGTATGTATGTATGTATGTATGTATGTATGTATGTATGTATGTATGTATGTAGTCCTATATTAAAATGATCTCTATCCAACCACCAAAATGGCTACCTTTGTTACCATCTTCAAAATCTTGTGCATAATTCCAGCCTATTGTAAGAGGCAGCTAAATTAGTGAGGAGTTTGTTGTTGTCCAGGTGATGGCATACCACATTCATGGTCGAACATGTGTGTGGGTTTAAATCCTACCACTCAGCAGCTCAATTTAACTACTATGGTGCTTGGAGTGTCCTTGGCAAGGCACTAGAATGCAAATGTCTTGTCACTAAATAAACTAGTTGTATTGCTATGCTATAAAAAAACATACCCCATCAGACCTCCAGATGGTATGAAATTTATTTTGTTGAAAATACTGTAATAGTATGTAGCAGATCCAGATTGGAAATGGTGCTGACCAGATATCCATCATGGTAAATGTAGTGGTCACCAAAAAAAAAATCTTATCACTACTGGTGTCATTGTCACAGTGGTAAATCTGGTACTGGTTTGTATACATCTCTGTTACATTGATTTCAAGGTCAAATGTCTTGACTGAGGTTTTTGTCTGACTTGGCTTGTGAGGGTGATAACAGGAACAAGTATGGAGGAATTTTATCAACCTAGTTTGTGGATATATCCTAAGAATACACTGAATGATGTAAGTCTAATAGCCTGTTGCTTTTAGTTACTACTTTATGGATTTAAACTTAGCCTGTACTTATATTTTTGACATCATTACAAAGAGAAGTTCTTTGATACTAGATTTTATTTTGGTGGGGTCCTTCTCAGATTAACATAATTTGAGGAACCACCTAGTGCTGAAAGTTAATGAGTTTTATGTGTAGTTACTTTGTATCCACGTGCACGTGCTGGTTGTTTAATTTTTAAAATTTTGTTTTTATAAATTTGGGTTTATGGTTTATACACCATTCCAATTCTAATTTAAGATACTCCTAAACTTGGGCTTGTATGATGGAGTTTATTTACTTAGAGTGATCATTGCCAGTGATCAAATATTGTCCATTGTGTGCTATATGTGTATGCTATTTTGTGTATATGCTATTTTGTAATTATTTTTAGACTGGCTACATGGTCAAATCATTATAGTTTTTACTTATTTATTCAGGTTTGGTTTGACACGAGAAATTTGGTTGGACATTTTTTGTCGTAACCTTACCTTACTTCTTGGTCTTGGCAAACCTATTTTGTGTGTGTGTGTGCTGAAAGTTGAGAAGAGTTCAGAAGCTAAAGATTAATATGGAAGAGATGTATGCATGTTTGTAAGTATTTCTGGTTTTGAGATGTTCTTGGTAATGGCCTCTTGGGGATCAGGTACGGGGCCATACTATCTCATGTGAGTCATGTAGCTTTGGCTCCGCAAGTGTGGAATTAATGTTAGGCCATATCTTTGTTTGTATTTGTGTTATTATCAAGAATATCAAGATCCCACAGGTATATAAATCAGTGTAAAGTTATCTTTCCATGTCTGATTTAGTTTTCATTGCCTAATTTATATATTCTATTAATTCCCTATATAGCTTTTTATCATTTATATTGTTAGTATATAATAAACATTTATCATTTACATTACCATATTTGTTTATTATTTTATTCCTTATTACTAGATTCACTGTCAGTGGTGACGACAACAACTTTTTTATACTGCACTTATCTTGTGATCTCAGTTGTATATTTAAATATTTTTCTTACAAAATATTTCTCAAGAATATCATAAATTATTTCAACATGTAGCCATTGTAAAAGGTAGAAGGGTGAAGAAGCTGGTTTTGCATATGTTCCTACTTTTTCTTCTTGTTCAGTTACCTTCAGTAAACATTTGTTACATCTTGTTTTGTATGTTTTCTGCAACTTATTTTGTTTTTAATTAAAAGCTGAATTAATTGTATTCTTTTCCAGGGACCATTTTGAGGAAATGATGAGTTGCTAAACCAAGACAGACACATCTACTCATTAGCATTGCATTTAATTGACTATAATATTTTTGTTTCAAAGTTTGGCAATCCTATTTTGAGTTTATGTTAGAAATTTCAAGCCAATTAAAGAAATAGTAATGAACTTTTTACAGATTAAATATATACATGCTGTGATTAAATATATACATGCTGTGATTAAATATATACATGCTGTGATTAAATATATACAAGCTTGGCTCAGCAGGTGGCATAATGTTATAGTTCATGCACTTCCTGGTTTGGCTACAAAGCCATTGGAATTTCCACTGAACAACAATTGATTGATAGTTAGTGTTAGGTAGATTGAGTTTGGAGACTTATCGGTTTGAAGAACTCAGCCAGTTATTGTGATGATGCATCTTCTGTCCTTTATTGAATGTTCCTGAAGAAAAAAGTTTTTAAAACATTTGTTTTTAAATAATTGTCTTTTAAATCACGTAATTTTAATATTGAGTTTGTGTTATGAAACAAAATACTTCTGCCATTTATACTCAGTTGTCTTTTCTTATGTACATCAGGTTATTTGAGAAAAATATTTATATTTATTCACTACAAGAAATTTGTTACAATTATTGCAGATATTCCAATGGAATATATATATATATATATATATATATATATATATATATATATATATATATATATATAGTTTCATTACCACATAATTAGAAATCAAATTTTGTAAAATGGTTACTAAGCACAGTTTTACATTTATACTGATGGATTATTTATTGACTGCAGACTGTTCATAATTATTATAAAGAATAACAGTCCATCTTTTAGATGTTATAGAAAATGAAAAAATGAGACTGTAAAAGGTAAATATTGTAAACAGACCATACTACAGACTGTAAATTGACGGATCCACATTTTTCTTATGAGTAACACATGTCATTTCAGTTTTGATTGTGTTAGGCACACACTATACCCATTTATATTTCACAGTGAACTTGTCTGTTCTATGTATTTGTATTATTATATTATCTATACAAATAAATCAAAGTAAGATATTTTGTATTTATGGAACAAAAGGCATTCTCAATATAATTTTTATATATGGGGAAAAAGGGCAAGATGTTCAACCAGCTTTTGCTTTTCTTTTGTATGTTCCAAAAGGTACTGTAAAAAAAAAATCTTCTGTAATAACCATCAGGAAACATGAAATAAAAAGAGATGCAAATAGTATAAGTAACCCAGAAGGCTTACTATTGTCATGCCTAATGAATTTGCATTGCTTATTCATGTTAATAATCCTCAGTCAGTACTGGTCATTTTGCATTTTGTTTTACCATAGGTACATCTTCATTTTATTTAGGTTTTTATTTTACTGCCGTCTTCAATTTCAATGTTATTCTGTTTTAACCTTTTAACTTGCTCTGGTGATAGAAAATACCAATGCTGAAGCATTGTTTGTGAGTTTTCTTGTTGAACATAATCTGATTTTTCAGTTGGAGGTCAGCAGCAGTGTATGTGAAAGAGTATTTCCTATTGTAAGGAAAAATAAGACAAACTTTAGTGCCTTCTTAGGTGCTGAAAATTTGCAACAATTTTAGTCATCAAGATTAAACAGCAGGCAAAAAGTCTGAACTGTTTTGAAAACAAATTTACCATAGCCCGATTCAGGAATGTCAAGTCTGCCATATCATTATCTCATGACAATTAGCATCAAATTTGTGTATATCAGTAAATTTGACTGCAATTAAAATTGCTCTTGTTATCAGTGTAAATATGTTTTGTATTTATTTTGGCATTTTCATGTAATGCAATATTGACCATCAAAGTGGAAAGAGCTCATGTCATGGTATAATTTATCACTAATTGTATTCAGAATTCACTAATTTTTATCCCTCTTTTCACTGATTGCGAGTCTGGAGGAATGGCAGCTCTGGGGATGTCACAGAATTTTGAAAAGGGTTCTTGCTGCTCACGTAGGTACCCAGTCATTGTATGATACAAATTAAAATTACTATTTGTGTACTTTGTACTTAAAAAATAGTTCTAAATTGATGAGTTGTCTATAAATATGACATTATCATAAGAATCTTCATTGGATTTAATGTTATTAGCACATCAGCACAATCATGTTTATTTAATTACACAGGATAATGTTCTAGTATTTCCTAGATGTTTGTCATGTCTAATTGGAAAATTCCATCAGATTGTTTCTAGAATATTCATCACAAGCTATGTCAACATCTTATTTACAACTTACAATCATGGACAAAAGTTAGCTATATTAACATATTGTTTATAAATGATCATTATCTTGAAGTACAATCTTCAATCATGGACAAAAATTTATTACACAATATTGATATACATTACAATATCATATTATGAATTTATTACCATTGTTTGATCATTTATTGAATACAATACATTTTCTCACAATAAAGAAATATATTGCATGTGTTCGCAAATCATATTATTGAATTCTTTTAGTTTTAATATATTTTATTCTTTTTTTTTTATTTGTTCCAATTCTTAAATATTAAAAAGGGACATATTCAAAGTAAAATAGACACCAGTTGTATATGATCTTTTGTGATGCACAATCTTGATTTGACCTTGTCAAGATTTTACATTTGAATCATAATCAATTTTGAGTAATCCACAGTGGTTGTTTGCTCTCATAGTATCTTCATTTCTACTCTACTCTTCGTCTCTTTTGAGAATTATTTTTTGTTTTGAAAATCCAATAAGCATAACAACAAACAGAAGTCAAAAACATAGAAGGTGTGGTCCGGAAGATGAAGTTGGAATTATGAAGACTTTTTTTAGATTAATAAACACACACACACACACACATACTTGAAATTTTATGGAATAGTATCCTTAATCTGTTAGATCATGGAGTTAATTTCACTTTCTACTGAGATTTCAGTCCCCTTGAATCATTAGATAGACTATTTTTGCATGTCTGTGCATCAAAAGATAAGGAAGGATAATGCCTTGTGTGACAAATCATTTTCACAGTTCTTTACCAACCTTTTTATACTACATTTTGTCGCCTGTTTTTTTCACCTTTTTCAATTACATGTCTTACATGTTTTTGTTATATAGGAGTTCTGATTCAGAAGTATGTGCTCAATAATGCAACTTCATTTGATAAACACTAATTTATATATACACTTACATTGTTCTTCATAACTTAAAAATATATATCAAAGCAACTGTGCTCATGTGGGAAACACTACAGTGAACAGATGCAAAATTTTAGATCACATATATTCTCTTTTAATTCTTGTTGTTAAAGCCATTTGCGGATTTAGAAATAAGGCTGTGTGTGTGTGTGTGTGTGTGTGTGTGTGTGTCTGTGTGTGTGTGTGTGTGTGTGTGTGAACAGATAGGTGATGGGTTTGTGGGTTCCTGCATTTTAAGCACTTTTAGGCCTAATGTCAGCCATGTAACCATAAAGCTTCACCTCCCCCAACTGCCCCTGTCAACACTAGTAAAATAGTTTTCTGATGCGTTTGTTCTAACTGCAGTGATTCAGTAATGAAAGTACAAAGAAACCTTCATGTCAGCATCTTGTCAACATATATGAGGAAAAGACATTATTACATATTGCCTTCAAGTAACCTGCTTTGGCAAGGGTGCATTCCACAAAAATAACTGATGTCACTGTGTGTATCATTAATGTTGTCAACATTAGGAGTGATCATTTGTCTGTTTTGTAGCATTTTATAGAATTTTGATAAATTCAGAGGAGTGTACTTTCTTTAAACATTGGCGGCAGAACAATTATAGAAACAAGCAATTATGAGAAAAAGCAAGAAAACAATTAAAAAAGTAAATGTTGCTTAAAACATTTTAAGTCAATAGATTGTACTAAACTTTGGATTTGACTCTACTTTGTCTTTTGATTTTGGAAATATAGGCCTCCATACCTTTTAAAGGCTGAGCTGAGTTTTCATTGAGTTGATTTGATATTCATTTTGTAAAATAAAAATAATTTATTGGAATGACAACTCTTTATTTTATTTAACAAAACTTATTTTCTGTATTAGGGAAAAATTTCTTTATAAAGATAATATATCAGATATGCGTTTAACAACTAAGAATTATAAAACTGTTAATCTTTCTAAATACCCAGGATATTTGGAAGATTACTTTTGATACAGAATAATTATATAAGAAGAATATAGGACAATGCACTGTACATTATGTCAGAGAAAGTACCCAAACACCTTGCAGACATGGATCCCTTTTTCATGGTGGATAACACAAATGAAGAAACCAAATTCATAGAGTTTGATTTTAATATACTGTGAAATAAAGCTGAAATATATTTACTTTTGACAATTTGCAGTATTTTGTAAATAACCTGGCAAGAAGACTTCTGTTGCAACTTTCCTGCAAGTAACCCAGTTTTTAGCTGCTTTCAAGAAGTAAATTGTCTCAGATTTTGGCAACTATGTGTCCCTTTGTTTTGCCACTGGCATTAGAGCAACACAAAATCTTGTCCCAGAAAACATCCCCTATACAGTTACACTCTACTGAGTAAAAGATAATGTTTTGTCAGTATTGCAAGAGGTAAACAGTTCAACATTTGCATAGGTTTATATTTCTTTTAAGTTGAATTACTTGCTCTTCAGGTTTTGATGTTCCAGTTTTGAATTTTGGACTCTGCAAGTCATTATGGTGTAATTGCAATTATGGTCAGGGGCTCAATTTTAATTCGTCCTCCTGTTTAGTTTCTTCCGACTTTTCCACATACTGGGCTGAACATATTTTGCATGATATTAAGTATGTTTTGTTGTGTTTTGCCTGTGCTGATACTACTTTAATTACTACACCCACCCCTTTAATGTGGATGTGAATTCAATAGTTTTGATAATGTACTGGCAGTTTTACGTCTTTTATCTCAGCATTGTTTCAGAGAACCCATATACAATCTTTATTTATGATAGGATTTAGTTGTGCTCAGGTAAGAATGAGTCTCAAAGTTTGGGGTATATTTAGAAGATCTGACTAGCCTATTTGGAAAATGCTTTCTTAGGATTTTAGATGACTCAAAGGTAGTGCCAATGAAGTTCAGTAATCTGCCTAATGGGGGGTGACATTGGATTCGATGGTGGTGCCATTCATGTTCAGTAATCTGCCTACTGGATGGCAACCTGGTTGGACTCAGTAGTGGTTTTGCCATTCATGTTCAGCAATCTGCCTACTGGAGGCCAACTTGGTTAGACTCAATGGTGGTGCCATTCATGTTCAGTAATTTGCCTACTGGATGGCAACCTGGTTGGACTCAGTAGTGGTTTTGCCATTCATGTTCAGTAATCTGCCTACTGGAGGGCAAATTGGTTGGACTCAATGGTGGTTCCATTGATATTCAGTGATCTGCAGGCAGGAGAGCAACCTAGTTGGACTTAATGGTAGTACCACTGATGTTCAGTAATCTGCCTTTTGGAAGGCAACATGGTTGGACTCTGATATTGCCAGTGATGTAAAATAATCTCCCTACTGGAGGGCAACTTGGTTGGACTCGGAGGTAGTGCCACTGATGTTCACTAATGTGCTACTGGAAGGCAACCTGGTTGGAAAGTTAGGATGAGTGGCATTTTTCAAAATTTTCCATTGCTTTAAACTCTAAAGGGCAATCCAGATTTTCAATTTTTGCCCTCTTTATGGTATCAGTAACATTTTTTCTTTTTTATTTATAGCTGATTTGATGTTGAGAGAATTCTTGTGTTTGTTTTTCGGTTGTTTCTTTGCCAGGGATATCTTGAATGCATTTGTATGGGCCAGGCTATAGATGAATTTTGAGAAAGTACTGAAGTGTATTAATTTGAGTGCAAGGGCATGTCATTTCAGTAAATTTTGCTGTGATTAAAAACAGACAATCTGCCTGTGAAAATTCTGTGAACTTAATTATATGATAGAATTCATTTGCTTTAGTAATAAATTCATCCTAGTGCTAAGTCATTTCAATGTCATTACTGAAATATAGCCTCTGGAGTGAGTTGTTAGAGACTCGGGTTAAGAGTGGAATCTATTAAAATTAGACTTGGGTTAAGAGTGGAAGCTATTAAGGTTAGACTCAGGTTAAGAGTGGAAGCTATTAAGGTAAGACTCAGGATAGGAGTGGAAGCTATTAAGGTTAGACTTTGGTTAAGAGTGGAAACTACTACAGTTAGACTCAAGTCAAGACTGAAAGCTATTAAGGCTAGACTCGGGTTAAGAGTGGAAGCTATTAAGGTTATTTCTTAGTTCCAACAGTTTCAAAAGATACAAAGTTGGTGGCTTTTTGTGTATTGTTTAGCATGCTTGCTTGTTTAACAACGTTGGCCATTCAATTAATTTATGTAACATTGTGATCACATTTCTTTACGGCTTCCCTTTCTGTCTTGTTACGTAGGAGTAGTTTTACTTGGGGTTGGGCAATTTTACTAAGCAACGAAAAGATGCCAGATTATCATTGTAGCTCCTTGGTGGGATCTGATGGCTCTGATTTTGGACCAGACATTGGTTTTATCTTAATACTTGATTTTCAGAATGCAGATTGTTCAAGGTATAAACCTTTTCTGCATTTTCCTTGGGAGATATTTAATATTATTTGATATTATTTTGGATGCATTGGTTTTGGTATGTTAGTCTTCTAATTGATATTTTGTTTTCACTTTTCTGATTATTTAACGTTGGTGTATCTGCAATGAAAAAGGGATGCATTGGTTTGCGAAGTGCTTGTCTAGCTTATATGACTTGCTATATATATATATATATATATATATATATATATATATATATATATATATATATATATATATATATATATATATATATATATATATATATATATGACAACCTGTGTTGTTGAACTAAGATTTATGTTTTAAGCTATGCGACATCTTGATAGAGAGAAAGAACACTTACTTGAACCGAGACAATAAAAGCAATGCTTACTAGAAACAATGAGAAGTAGTCAAATGATTGAGCAGAAGAATATTATTCTAAAAGATGAGTTAAGAGTAATAAACTCTAAGATAAAAGAGTGAAATATTATAAAGCTAGTACTATTAATACCAATGATAACGACCAAACAGATAAATAACAAGGTAGATTACTTTGTAGTTTAAAATGGGTTAAAATCTATCAGGAAAATGTGCTTTCTTAGTTTAAGGCACAGCTTGAGTGAGACAAAACATAGAGAAAAAAAGGCAGTGATTTAAATGAATGGATAATATCACGACTCAACAAGGAGGATATGTAAGTGAAATAATATGAACTAACTCTAAAGGTATATATTGCCGGTATGAAATTTGAAAATAACTAGATTTGAAAAAGCACTCACTAAATATGCAGTGACTGACGAGGTTAAGAGTCGACTAGAGTCTGAGTCATTTGATGTCCTGGCCGTGTTTCATTTGTATATTATTTTTGTGAATTTTTCACAATTACAAAGCCATATATAATTCATAGTCTGATGAAGGGATATCACATAAATGAGACTGGGGTTTATTTGTAAGGATCTTTGAAATGTATTGGAAAATTGCATTTTTTAAAAACAATTAAACTTGACATACACATTTATTCATTTACTTATTAAAAAGTAGAACAGAGTCGGTCGAGGAAATGTAATTAATTGTAGACTTGCATATACATGTAGGACAATGGAATGAAACAATAATACAATGCACATTATATACAGCAAACGTGATAATACATTCTAGAAGATATCTTTTAAACTATGACTGAGCTGATCAGCTTGAAAATACGAATGCCATGGATTATTCTTATAAATTAGAGAATTAAATAACAAGGAGTCGTCATCAGAGGCAGCTGATGTCATACATACATACATACATACATACATACATACATACATACATACATACATACATACATACATACATACATACATACATACATATATACATACATACATACATACATACATACATACATACATACATACATACATACATACATACATACATACAAACAAACAGACATACATACATCATACACACGCACGCACGCATATACATACAGACAGACAGACCGAAATACATACAGGAGAGAGAGAGAGAGAGAGAGAGAGAGAGAGAGAGAGAGAGAGAGAGAGAGAGAGAGAGAGAGAGAGAGAGAGAGGTCTCGAACATTATTTCCGTACAGGTTTAATTGAACACAATTAAGAGCAGTATATTCCACCAGATGGCGGTTGCAGAATTAAGCAAATTAAATTATGTAAGATTATGAAAACATCTGAATACTCATACTCAGACAAATTCAATACTCTGACATTTGATTGGCTAATGTTTTTAGTATGAGTATACGTGGAACATTTGAATCGTGTTGGCTCTTTAAAGTGAAAATATTTTGATAAGTTCTAGCCTTTGTTTTCAACCACTTAGATCGTTTCTGTATCATTCTTTCATTTGTGCCAGAATGCGTCGTAAAGTTTGTTTTGGGCATATTTGATTGTATACAATATTGATTGACACACGAAAACCACAATTCCAGAGTTCCAGTCGCTAATCGGTTGAGAAAATATTTAAGCAGCAATGAGAGAGAGAGAGAGAGAGAGAGAGAGAGAGAGAGAGAGAGAGAGAGAGAGAGAGAGAGAGAGAGAGAGAGAGAGAGAGAGAGAGAGAGAGAGAGAGAGAGAGAGGGGGGGGCAACATAATACCAAATACCAACCGTCCCGAAAAACCAGTTAAACAAACAAAAAGCAAATCAGTCGATATATGTGCTATAAACTTTGTTCACTAACAAATGTTCCTATGTCGTTGGGATCCTTTTATGTCTTCCGAAATAGCAATGTACAGTATAAGAAACTATTTCACAGGGAGACAGTTTTACAATTATCAAATTCATGTATCATCTACTTTGGATGAAGCATACCATCAAATGCAGTTAATAGCGACTAAAATGGTGGATCCTAGAGTGTTCTACTGCTTTTAGCAGATGCCAAATTTCTGGAGGGAAAAGGTAGTGGGAATAGGGGCTGATGATGTGCCTGTATTTAGGCGGAAATTGACATTTTCCTGCATGTAAATTTTACAAAAAAAAACCCAGAAGAAATTTGTATGACGAGATCTATACATTAAGTCCATTAAATATATTAAACTTTGTTCATAATAAAGTCCAAATGACTATCAAATATACCTTGTTAAATTAGGAATTTGAGTATCCAATACTGGATAAAGATTCGGCGTTAAAATTTGATTACGATTGATTGTTTAGGGCACACTGAAACAATTACTCACAAAAATTAAAAAAAAAAATAATATTGGAAATGTAGATGATGACAGTTCTTCTTTGTGACGGTTCATTTTGTTACTTATTAAATGAAAAGTTCGTTAAAGGTGAACTAAAAATATTTTTCATTAATAACATGCAAAAAGCAGAAGACCCCCCCGCCCCCGCAACCCCCTACCATCATAAAAATCAAACAAACCGACAAAACTTTTGTATTTATTGGCACTATATTGCCCTCTTCCCTCAGCCATTATTTTGGATATGGAACACCACCAGACTTAATCTCTCGAAAGGTTGTTTGATTGCACGTGAAATAATATATAATATTAGATTGAATCAAATGGTAACCATTTTCTTTCCGATTTTGATCATTTCGGACACTCTGTCCTCCATTTTGGTGCCCCGAGTGGCCGAGTAGTCTAAAGCTCTTATCGTAACGGATCACTAGCATCTCACCTCTGTCTGCGGAGGTTCAAGTCTCGAGATCGGAAAATGTGGATATGTCAGAAAGATTACCGGTGGAATAATTCTGAAGACTCCCTATTTTTGGATTTATAACAAGACTTTTAGGACTATCTGGGACTGAATATACAATACTATTAAGATATTGTTAAATTTTCATTTTGTATTCTGTGGAAATAAATTATTTGTTAAATTATATAAGACTTATTGGTTTTCGCTACTTTTTATGCTACTTAGTTTAAGACTATAGAGTCGTAACAGAAGTTACTTACAAAATGATTGACATCATCCATAAACGTATCTTTATATAAATTTTGGTCGCTAATAATGTTAGTATAGAAAAATCATCATAATCTTCTTTGTGTGTCAGCTTCAACCTGCAATTAACTTTTCAATCTTGTTAATTCCCTAGATCGTTTTGTTTTGAATATTTGAAGTTCCTATTTCAGAGAATATATTTTTATCAGAAAATTTTTTAGCATCCTCATGAGTTCCTGAGTGAAAGATGATCTGATTTAGTTAAATATTTGCTTTTTTTCAAAATTTCGTGTTGTTTTATCTGTACTGATCATAATGTATCTAATAATATGCTTTAAATAGGACATTCATAAAATAATCGATCGTAAACTGATGAAAGACCGTCAGCACTTATATCTATTTCCTTTATAAACTGTATCTCTGATTTAGCAAATGTTGCAACAATTATCGTGAAGAAAAGTTATTCAATTTGTCTAGTCTTTTTATTTCCTGACCTGACAAAGATATTTCTATTGAAAAAAGTAAATGGTCTGATTTGTATTGGAGAAACAGAATGAATGTGTCGAAATTAAGAAAAAATCGAATATACTCATTTTGTTCTCTCTCTCTCTCTCTCTCTCTCTCTCTCTCTCTCTCTCTCTCTCTCTCTCTCTCTCTCTCTCTCTCTCTCTCTCTCGATGTCCCTTAAATAAAGGTTCACCTTCTTAGAATGAATGCTTGACTGTGAGTTTGTATCTTATGCTTGACTGTGAGTTTGTATCTTATGATGAAAAAAAAATAAACGGTATCTCATTCAAAACTTGGAGGAATATTCCAATCTATTGCCATAAAAATCGATGTTTTAACCATTTCTTCTTAAAGATTGGGATATTGTCCAAACCAAAATTGGATTATTCTTGTCTCGTCCGTATGCTGAATATACTGATATTATAATACAACCAAATCATCCGGAATCATTAGTTCGTAACACTCAGCATCGTAATAACTATTACATCAATAGTGTGCGAAGGAAAACAACATGTTATGTATATTTAATTTATATTGTGTGTGTGACATTTGTCCATGACTTAGGAAAGAATATTTGTGTATCTAATTTTTGTCATGTTTGTAAGTTATAAATAAGTTGTTTACTGCTATTTAAGTTCAAGGTTTAGTGTTATATTTTGGAATGTTCTAGAAGAAATCTTGTGAGCCACATCATAGTCATTGTGTTGTAATTTAGGTTTATATGAAAGGTTGTGGTAAACAAAATTATTCATTCCTTTTTAAGTTCAGTCGATGGAATAATTTACTGTTGTGTTCAGATATATTTCGAGATGAATCATTCAAAATATTCATTGAAATTACAAAGTGCTCATTGCAATTTTGGACTGAAAGAAGACTGTCTTAGGATTGTTGTAAATTCCTTCAAAGACATTTCAGATTATATCATTGTGATACATCAAGACTATTGGTACAACAAACTATTCAAGACTATTGGTCCATCAGAAGATTCAATACTGGAATTCATTAGGAACACTATATCTTTGGACTTTTGGACTTCTGGAAGAACATTCAAGATTATTTGTGATTTAACTTAAATACTATCAGTCAATTTTAAATTTTCATTTTGAATTCTAGGGAAATAAATTATTTATTGACTTTTACTAAACTTGTTTATTTCGTTTTTCTGTTACTTAGTCTAAGACCATAAATTCGCACCAAATGTCACAATTTAGTCTGAAAGGTAAAGATTGTTCCTAATATATTATCGTTGCCATGTAATGTAATACATAATTATCTTTGTAAAAACAAGAAGATCCCGGGTTGAATGGACAAATGGCATTGAAACTCACGGATAATGAAATGGTAACAGGTATGAAGGAAAATATGTGATGTATTCTAAATGTGCATTTGAAAACTTTAAATTAATGCATATTTTTAAGTACGCTTGTGATTTTAGACTCTTTTGTGTAAACTGGTTTCTCACCATGGAATTGCTATTTTGAAATTGACTTAAAAATGTTTTGCTTAGAAACAAAATTGTAAATAAGTTCTAATATAATTACATTAAATAGATTGCTTGCTATATATATATATATATATATATATATATATATATATATATATATATATATATATATGCATATATATATATATATATATATATATATATATATATATATATATACATACATATATGCATGTAATTGTTTTGATATGTATATAATTGTGCAAGAATGTGTCCGTATTTCGGGTTGTGCTATTGCCATGGATGCATGCATGTACATATGTCTATGTAAATATACACATATATGTATGTATACGTGGCTATGGATTTTTAACATAGGTTTATTAAATTGAGTCATATCGCTACGATATCTGCAGGGTGACATTTTATAGTGATGTTTCGCACTGGGACATCATGCCGCAGACACGTGGCATCTATTCCAACCCAGTCACATCCTGACACCAGGCCGACCAGTTCAAACACTAACCTCTTAATGCTGAGCGCCTAGTGAGGCAACTGCTTGTATTATTTTTATAAGTCTCTGGTATGATTAGGCAGGAGTTCCAAACAGCGACCTACTGCATGTTATTGTGCATGTTCATGTATGTAATGTCCTGTACAATATATTATTGCTTATAAGAGGTAAAATAACTCCAGTGAGATAATGTTTCTTATAATGTATATGAACACCGACTCGAACTAAAATTTGTGTCTCAGTGTTCATGTCTTCAGATGCAGGAAATGGCTTTATCAGTGAGACAGCATAATTGTCGTTTCTTCCTGTAGAAAAACTGAATATAATATCTGTATTTTTTTTTTCATTTCCTTCCCCTGTGACTAGCTATTTCAACAGCTAATTGTCAATTATATAACTCCGATGTCACGCGAAGGAACTCATCCTATTTCATATCACAATTGTTACTGGATGATGATTTTAATAATTCACCTGACCTTGTACTCTCGACCCAGAATTGATGATGATGTCAGAGGACATTAGAAAATGTAATGTTGACGAATCCTATATGCAGATTTGGATATGTGTATATGATTAACGGTTTGATATTCCGATTCACACGTTGTTACCTATTTGTATATCGGAATCATAATTGCCTGTCATTTAAAAATGGAATATGTATGTCCAGTGGCTATGTTTGTCTAATCATGTGATTATTAAACCAGATTTACTCGTGAACTCTCCATCATTTTTGGTCGGATATCAATTTAATGATACAGCAGATCATCACTAACATGTCAGCCTTTCAAGTTAGGATGAGGAATGTTTGAAGTAAAATGGAGAATAAGTATTAATGGATTCAGTGTTGGACTAAACAATGGCTATGCTTATAGAATGGACTTTTTTCCTTTGCTTGCTCAAATCAACAATAACAAAAGGTAACCAAAGAGTTTTGGATTAATTTAAGCACTATTTACATTTGTTAGCTTAAGTTACAACATTTATGAAATTAGTTTCCGTGTCTGTACTTAGTGTTTTCATGATGCAGAACACAAAGATTCCCCTTTCTCTTAATTTTATGATCGTTTAACAATCTATCTTAGAGTTGTTTTGGTCGGAGTGTTAAGAAAATATTAAATAGAAATGTGAATATAATTTTTTAAGTGTGACTTCAGTTAAGTGTTATCCACAATTGTTCAGAGATAGCCGGTGGAATTACCATTTTATAGTTCGGCTAGTGACATCAAGATACAGAACTATGTAATTTACTGTTCATCTATTAGCTTAGAAAGTTTAGCTGTATGATACAAAAATTTAGCTGACTGCGGAGTATTTAAAACTAATACTGTGTGGCATATAATGGATAAGCGACACATTGTATATGCATATTACATTTAATTTTTCTGTCCCAACAGAGTAGTGTTATAAACCTAACAGAGTAGTGTAAAAAACCCAATAGAGTAGTGTAATAAACGCAACAGAATAGTGTAATAAATCGAAACATTTGTATGATTAAGGCTCAAAACGACCTTGCCGATTCCAAGTCCTTTATATTTTCATATTTTTTCTGCAAGTCACCTCTACGAAACAAAACAAAAAAGGTTAACTATTTTATCTGTCTTCATAAAGTCCACTTATACTATGTAGAAGCATGATCTTACATTTGAACTGTGTATGAGAAAATTGTCTCAATTTATGCCAACAGTGTCTCTTTGGAAGCAGTTTGTGTAGAAGCACAAATGTGTTTATGGTGTATGTATCTCTCTCCTTGTATATAGACGGTGGTGGTTAGAGCGTCTGTGTGTGTGTGTGTGTGTGTGTGAGAGAGAGAGAGAGAGAGAGAGAGAGAGAGAGAGAGAGAGAGAGAGAGAGAGAGAGAGAGAGAGAGAGAGAGAGAGAGAGAGAGAGAGAGAGATTTTATAGTGTATGACTGAGTTTATTCATGCTTAACTTGAGTCACTTTACTTGCAGGCGACAATTTATCTGAGAATACAAAAGATATAATGGACGCTACTGCTGGAGAAACATTCTTAATAAGAACGTGGTTTATAAACGGTACGACTTTGTTAATCACTGTAAAAAAGGACAACATGACCCGTTTGAATGCACACGTCGACGGATATGCTGATAACATTGCAAGAGACGAGAACGATCGATTGGACCTGAAATACAACCAGTCCGTAAAGAGGGAAGCCGTTCTACTGTTTCACAATGTCAGCAAGGAGGATGAGGGGTTATATCAAATGGAGGAAAGCTTTTACACACCTGAAATTGATCTATACAACAGAAATGATGGCATATGGAGTTTACAGTTAAACGTTTTCAGTAGGTGTAATATTCATGAATTAGTTTTGGTATGGGATGGATGGCTTTTAGAATCGCTTAGAGCTTCAGCGAGGTTATTTTTTAAAATTGTATCAACATTTCTGTAGTTTCCTTTGAACGTAATTGTGTGATCGCGTGAAAATTACTTTCAGTTTAGTTACAAAGAAGCACACATTGCCTCTATGCATATAAAATGAAACAAAAAATCTACAGAGCCAGGAAATAAAAAAATAAATAGGTTATTGCGTTTTAAATCAATTTATCTTTGTAAAAATAGTTTCTTGTGTCTTTGGGCTGTCTTCATTAACAAAATTCTGACCAGTGACTGTTTTGGTCGATTTCATCCTTAACCTACAGATGGGATGAGCAAAAACAATATGAAGGCAGATGAACTAATACAGCTTGTAATGTTAAACACAGTGGATATAACCTAAAAATACTATTCAGGCGCTCACGGTAAAAATTGTTTGACTGAATAAAATCTAAGATATATCATAACGCATAAGTTGCGTACTAATGTTTCACTTCACGCTTTACTAATTGAGGTGTACGCTTTACATTCATTTCCTTGCCTTTAGAGGTATAAATCTATCAACATTTTTTTGCCTTTAAAACTATTATTAGTAATTTATTCACCAAATTCTTACACTTTTTTGAACAGATGAATCGCCAGGATTACTGGTAATGGCATTTAGCAATTCCAGTTTTGATATTTTACATTTCTCCCGAATTTATCTTACTCAGAGATACAAGATTTCCTGACCACAATACTTTGTCTATCCATGTGAAGTTTAGTTTTTCTGCTTAAATGAAATGTTGCATTTGTTTTCAACCGAACTGCTATTTCCTCTACAACATATTGTGAGATGAAATCCAAGAGATAAATGGGTGACGTGTGAATGATTTTTATAATAATCTGGAGCATCGGCATGATTATTTTAAAAATTGTATCTACATTTGTTTAACATGGTATGATAGATTAGATATTATTTAAACTTTAGATACAAACAAACACATATCACATCTTTATATAAAAGCACAAAATGTTTTCAAATAATAAATTGATAAATTTTTGCATCCTAAACCAATTTCTAATTTTAATTTAAAAACATAATTGAATGTTTCCTTCTTTAAAGAAAAACGTGTTCTTTTCTTATCGTTTGAAAATTCCTGACCGACGGTAGTTTCATTAGAACTGAGTTTATGAATTACACTACAAAATGTGATGAGCAAATATCATTAAAAAGTAAGGTTCGTTCAAAAACTAATTTTAGCTCTAAACACATTACTATTGTAGTTTATCAACCAAAGTCTAGCATAGTTTTGAATCGCTGAATCGCCAGCACTTTTGGTTTTGTCATTACTTATTTCACATTTCTCTTGATTTCGCTTACACACAATATTTTTCAACCTCTATTCTGTATCCATCAGTATGAAGTTAACTATTCTGGTCAAATGAAATGGACATTTTCCTCTTCGACCTAATTGCTCTTTATTGTCCTCATTTATTAAATGAAATGGATGGTACTCATTCAATTTACTCTGTCTCAGGACAGCAAGAAGTAATGCGACACTGTGTTGGAGAGAATATTACCATGAGATTTAGCATGCTATCAGAAGAATCCAGATTATATCTCTATAACCAGCTAGTTGCAGTATTGGATGGACCACGCTGTATTGTGTTCACTGCTTCACCTTTCTATGGACGACTAAGGTGTACAAGCGACGTGTTTAATGAGAAGATCTGGTTAATAATAGTGAGCATCGCATATATAGATGCCGGACTCTACAAAAGGATCACGAACGGTAGTGAAAGCGGCCGATGGTTCCTTAGCATTACAGGTATTTCAAAATAAAAAATCAATTTAAGTAAATATCATTAATTATCGTTTATAGAAGAAGTTAGTTTCTGAACAAAAATAACTTTCTTATGTGATTAGCAAACCTTTTTAAATATATTACAGTGCGTTTTTCTTATGTGATCAGCAAACCTTTCTGTACTAAAGTAAAGTATTTATGAAACTCAAATGTCTTGATTCGGTAACATTTAAAATATAACATATTGATAGCATTCTTTCTGCCAATTCTTTGACGACAAGCAAATCCATTAAGAAAGAGAAAGTCACAGACGCATACCATATAAGATTCAACAAACGGGATGCCTTTGATATTTTTATTTTCCTTTAAGATTACCCAACTTCCGCCTTTATTGGAGACAACGTGACGATCAGCTGGTATTACAATCAACAAGGGATGAACCGCACACTACGGATTATTCACCCAAACGAGGGAGTAATGATGATTTTGCAGCCATCCAATAATTCAACGATCAAGAGTAATTTTAAGCATCGCGTGTTATACAGCGGGGATATATCGAGAAGTTACATGTCATTCACTCTGATGAACATAAGCAAATCGGACACAGGTGTCTACACCATTGAAACTCCACATGGAAATATTATACCCGGTAGAAAACAATTGATTAAAGAATGTAAGAGTTTTATCTTAATTTGTAAATATATTTCGTGAACAATACAATATTGTAAAGAGTATCAACAATACAATACAATACTAGATTTCGTGAACAATACAATATTGTAAAGAGTATCAACAATACAATACAATACTAGATTTCGTGAACAATACAATATTGTAAAGAGTATCAACAATACAATACAATACTAGATTTCGTGAACAATACAATATTGTAAAGAGTATCAACAATACAATACAATACTAGATTTCGTGAACAATACAATATTGTAAAGAGTATCAACATATATTCTTATTCTACATCCATGTCATTATAGTGATGATAAGGCAAACTTGGAAATTGTTTAGGAAAGATATAAAGTTCAATTTCAACCATCTCGTACATTGGTTGAATCTCTAATGATATCCACTTTGGCTTACTCAGTTGCTATTAGCTTGACAGTTATAATGGTAAAACAGCTTATGTGCCAGGAGGGTAATACATCTATAGGAATTAATTATTAATTAAAAGTGGGCAAGTTATTCATGCAATACATGTTACTGGTTGATTGGAGATGCGCAATGTTTAACATCATTGCTCATTTATTGCCTCCAGTACACAGCAATGACTGTGTTAGTTATGATGAAGATAATGATGATGATGACTATGATAGTAAATATTCTTATTATTGTTATGAGGTAAAATAATAATTGCAACAGTCACAGACTAGACTCTGCTTCAAATAAACTATTTAAAGATTTCGTTCAGTCTTCTCCACCGTTATGTTTTACTCACTACCAGAACTAGTTTGTCAGTTTTAATACCTAGTGGAATATCAATAAATAATCTAAAAACAATTACTAGTTATATAAGTATATGTCTGCATTCAAATTAATACGAATAATCTTCCAAACTTTATTACGTGTCTGTGTATATGCGTGCATTAGAGTTTCAGGAAACAAATTTTTGTTATAACTCCTATTCATATTAGTTTGTGATAGTTGGTAATTTCATTGATTATATCACAATTATTTAAACAGGATTGGTCACTGGAAAGGAAACATAATTATTTTAACAAGGGAAACACTCTTATTATTGCAAATTTAGAAAACGCTTGCTCTAATCAAATAAAAATGTAAAGTCTGTATAGAGACTTGGAAAGTAGTGGAACAAATACAAAAGACAACTAAGGTAGCAAATAAGTGATGAAACCTGGAAAAAATGTGCAAGTTCTGCAAGGAAGAGTACCAACGATGCAAACTTAATTGCCTTTAAGTTTAAATTCATTTTGAAAATTATTGTAACAAAATCAATATTTGAAAAATAATTCACCGATACAATACATGTAGGCTACTTTTCATTTGTAAACTACTGAGAACCTATTTGATTATTGTCCAGCGATTAAGGGGTCTAGATAAATTCTGGACAAAATCACACTAGTTTCTTTACGATATATTCCTTCCGCTTTTGCTCTTGGAAATATAATAGCATCAAAGCCTTTCTAAGTACGAATGTACATATCCGTGACGAATATCACAGATCCCGGCTAAGTAAAGGTTGAACCAGTTAACGTAAATTTTTTTGCTGTGGTTTTTGTTATATTTTCGTTGTTGTTGTTGCTTGTTTTGGTTTTATTTCAGTTTGGTAAAAACTTTAACTAGTGAAGAACAATTACGATTTGTGTAAAAGACAAGGTTAGTTTCCATAGCGTAAAAGCTACATATGAATTTGGATTTAAAGGAGAACTCGAGACATCGTTAATACACAGTGTTGTCTGAAGATTTACCAGGACAGAGTTTTGGATGAGAAAATATCTAGGAAACTAATATTCTTGTATTTCAAAGTTTAATTGCCAGTTTTCCATGTTTCTTATGTAAATAATATAAATGATTATTACACAATATGTTGACATGAAGATGTGATTTATTTTGGATATATAGTTATCTCCAAAATATAAGATGGACATGGATCAAATATCGATTGGAAAAACTACCAATCTCTCTCTCTCTCTCTCTCTCTCTCTCTCTCTCTCTCTCTCTCTCTCTCTCTCTCTCTCTCTCTCTCTTCGTAAAATTGGGGACAAATAGTTACAAACTTTCATTTGTATTAAATCAGCCATAATAAGTATATTACAATTATATCCATAAAATGTTTTGTTCTTGTTGCACTCATATTACCTGTGCTTTTCAATTTCACAATGTACATCTTCGTCAACTTTCTAGTTAACATTTTAAAGGCTAAGGAAATAAAGATTCTAATCGATTGCACATTCTTTCTCAACAAGGTCAACGCATCACATAAATTTGTAATATTTTGGTTAGTAACTAAATATTTGTTCTGTTACATATGAAGTAAAATCTCATGATGTTACAATGCATGATATCATACAAGACAAAGTAATACCAGTTACTGTCATCGAGTGCATTTGAAAGTAATATACATGCAAACTTCCAGTTGTATTGTATAAATTCCGTTGTACATTTTTCTAAAACAAATGCGCTCGTATAAGATAGACAACATACTTCCTGGCAAGAAGATGGCAAAATAGGTTCCTAGACAGACGGATATTTTTAGTATCTATATTTGACAGTAGGCATTCTAAGAATAGTCTGTCATCGATAGTCAAATATTTTGTTTATTTTGTAGTTATATATTCAATGATAGCAATAACGTTAAGAACACAGACATTACCAAATGATATTTTCCCTCTTGCGTCTAGGAAACTGGCAACTTAAAGGGTCAATTGTAACTTCCATTGGCTTCGCATCATTGTCTGTGCAAGCGTGTGTCTATGTGTGTCTGTGCATGCCATTTAAGGAGCACAAATATAGCATGTGATATATTTTATTAATGTTTATTTACAGATATTGCAACTACAAGCAATACAAGTACTGCTACACTTGACACAGATTCCACTGTGATCCCAGAGTACTCATCAATCAGTATTCGAAACGGTCCGCAGAGCACAATAAGAGCGAGTAAAGACACTTCTGCATACATTTAGAATCGTATACAGTCTAAGTAAATTATTTCTTAGGGTCAAATTATATTTTGTTTTTTGTCATTCATTTTGCTAGAGATAAGATATAATTAAATAAGTCGTATGTATTTTGAGCATACAAACTGTTATCTTGTATGAAATCATTTACAAGGTGAATATTAAAATTTAAAATTAAAATTCACGCAAAGTTGTTTTCTTTATACATGTGCTGTTACGGACATAGGTATTGGCAATTTTTAGTTAACGAATTGGAAGGCCCCAAAATATGCTAAAGAAGCGGAACTTTATTCACAACCAATGGCTACTACATGCAATTAGTTTTGTGATAAACAGCCAATTTGTTTTCTCTTACACATATATGGCAATACAATATGACGTTACACACACACACACACACACACACACACACACACACACATATATATATATATATATATATATATATATATATATATATATATATATATATATATATATATATATATATATATATATATATTACAAGATAAAGTCCAAACATCTGCTGCGGTAATCTACTTCATTTAAAAGCAATTTCACTGCAGTTTTATTACAAGGCATTTTCTTCTAAAGCAGTCTATTTACTTTTGAGTCCAAAAGAGGGTGAAAACTGCTCATAGATAGAGGCCTATTCCTAACATTCATATTATTTATATGTGACAGCAGACTTTTCAGGAATAGTGTGCCGCGTACAGTCAAGTATATAGTTTATTCTGTCGTCAAATATCCACATTATAGTAATTACGATACGTTGTAGAAACTGCTAAATAATAGCTTTGTTTTTTATATCATCTAAACAGGCAACTTGTAGGGTCATTTTTAACTTGCCAAGTTTTCGCTCCTTGTGTGTTAGACATGACGCAAATACGTTTCAATGCTAAAGACAAGTCAAATATTCCTCCACATCAAATCATGGTCTTGTCTATTGACAGTCATTTTTTGCAATTGCCATAACACAAACACGAATATGTTAGGGAATTATAAAGCACGAATAATGTTAACATTTAGGCAGCAGTTATATTTTCCGAAGACCATCCTTATATTTAGACGCATAAACAAAGTTACAAAGTATATGAAGCAATATTAAAGTGTCTTTCCTTACATATTGCGTCGCGCGTCGTTGGCCATAGTTAATATTTAGTATTGTACTCGACATGATGACGGATGATAAGGTTAGTCGATGCCCTGCCGTCTTTTGCACGCAATATACACTGTTTTCGATTCACGTGACTATCTTTGCCACTTTTGGGTTGTAGAAAGTTTTGGCTATTCATTAGAATACTGCAAGGAACCGAAAACTGGTCACGGCGCAAACTATTAAAAAGGGCCGTATGGCAAGGTTTCCGTAGCAATGTATCAGAATCAATGTCAGTGTATTTATAAAGTGTGCACAAAATTTCCGCAATTATTGAATATCAAACGTTCACTTATAACGGTAAGTTACACATAAACTCTTAAAAGCGAACAATATGCTACATTTCTGTTCTAATTAAATGGCACCAAACGTTCACTCACCTTTGAAGCCGCAAACATACATAGCTAATGCTAGGACATAAGCTATAGAATCCACAGCAAATTGCTTAAAGTGGTAAACATTCCTTTTTGTATTTCATTGGTTCGGTTAAATATATTGGTGCTGGAGAATATAATGACTTGCTTTGATGATCTGCCTTTCAAACATAGAAGAGAGTTTACAAGGAATTTGTGTTTTATGGAATACCTTAGACTTCCGTAGCACGTAGTGCTATCTATGATTTTGCTGAGCCGTTACCTCCCTTTGGATACTACGGCAATTCCTATGATACAATAGTGGAAGGCGAAATACTCTAGCTAGCTCATGTATTTCACACTTTTAATGTCTCGTTATTTTCACATTTATAACTAAATGTTCAATGTATAGTATTACAAGCATTGTTTAATCTCATCAGTCAGTTTATAAGAAAGTTTTCTGAACCTACAATATCTTTCTTTGTAAAAGACACAGAGAGCATAACGGAGCCAGACGTACAAATATCCTCCACAAGAAATCTCAGACCATCCGATGAAGAAAAGGACACAGAAATCCAACGTTTGAAGGCAGAAATAAAGATGTTAGAAGAGGAGAAAAGAAAGCTGAAGACTGAGAGAGGAACAGAAGAGTGCGGAAGCAATTTACCGGTGATGGAGAAAGAAAATGAAAAAATAAAAGGTACCAAAAAAAAAATACCTGAAACATGGCGTATTACACTAGAACAGTGGGAAGAGGGCAATTATGTATCTCAGAAAAAGAAACATTTTAAGTAAAGATTGCATTAACTCTAAAGAGTACAGTCTTTAGATGGCAGAACGACTTTTTGTCTATTGGTAAAACTGAGATGGAATGGGTCTATTATAAAAACAGACAAATAGTTCATAAAGAAAACTTCGTTCCTTTTGTTCACACAAAATGTTCAATATTTAAAGTGACTTAAAAGTAATGAAGATTGCGACATATTTTGAACTTCTATTATTAATTGGGTCGAAATGAACAATGTCTCATTAAGAAGACTTTATATGCAATTTGGTTCATTTGTTTAAAGGATACCAGATAAAACACAAGAATTCTTTTTTTCACTATTGTGTACGAGAGGGAGACACAAGTACCATACCGTAAACGTCTGATGTATCAAAACTAGGATGTTGAATTCTCCCACACCGTACACGTATGCCGTAAGATATCTAGGATTTCTCGCATATCTATTGATTAGATTGAGATATTCATCGAAATTCTTCTGAAAAGTCTCAGCGACTGTTATATATGGCTGACCCCGATCTTAATTCTTGTACAACTTGCATATGAAAATGAGGCAGATACAAGTGATCGGTGCGTATCACATTTGCAGCTGTCTTTCCTCTTTAATGATAAGAATTTTTTTCACAGCATAACGGTAGTACGAATAAACTGCTGCATTTAGAGCTGCTTTTATCATTTAGTTTGAAGGCGGTATATTATTGGAAATTCACAGTAAATTCGCGTGCACACTAAAATTCTATTGAAACCCACAAAATTATAAGAGACTTAGTGTATGCACAAACGAAGGTGAGTGGGTCCAGCAACCAATGACTATAACTTAATTAATTGATGATGGAGAACATTCAGTCTAACTCGGCAAAAAGAAAGTGTCATAGTAAATGCCGTTATATCCAAAGGGAGATAAGCAAAAGTGGACGATCTCAACATCACTTATATATATATATATATATATATATATATATATATATATATATATATATATATATATATATATATATATATATACATATATATATACATACATACATATATATATATATATATATATATATATATATATATATATATATATATATATATATATATTTTTTTTTGACGTTAATACCGGATAATATATTTTACCATGTGGTAAGAGAAGTGCGATATTTTAATGAGTGCCGAAACCATACGATGAAATATATCCGGTATTTACGTGGGAAAAGAAAATGTCATTTTTATTATATACCACAACTGCTCCATCATCGAAACTTCTGAAACTACAATCACTCTTCACCACCATCACCACCCACGTCTCGAATATCGACCTTGGTTTTATAGCATAAGTATATAAACACCAATGACTTAAGCGAGCGATGACATTGCGTTGACATAATCTGTCGCAGTACATTACACTTTTGACATTTTGTAAACCATTTTTGGACCATATTTTAAATCTATTTGATTTCATATGAAAAAAAGGCAAATACGATTTAATAATGCATCACAGATGGCTTCTAATTTTTTCCAAGGAAGTAGGGGGAAATTATTTCATAGAGACGCGAACGACGTCTAGTCGAATTGCACAGCAAAAATTAACGTCATGACTGAAATGTAATACAGTATCTGTTTATTTGTTACAAAAGTGTTCCTTTTTGTTATTGCATGTATGACTGAAGGCACGCACATTAAAGCGTCACATGTCATGACAGGAAAATCTGTAATCTTCTCATGTGAATATATGAAGATATATTTCTCACGTGTGTAAATATAGGAATGAAAATATATGAAAATTAGTCAGCCAAGAAATATGCATATTTCACCCTGAAGAATATATATATATATATATATATATATATATATATATATATATATATATATATATATATATATATATATATATATATATATATATATATATATATATATATAATTTATTTATTTACAGTGAATATACCAGCCATCGTATTCCCTGTCATTTTCGGAGTGGCATGTATGATCATTTTGATGATTGTTTGTCTAATAAGGATACAGCGGATGGATATCAGTAATCTAGAAGCAGGTATAAATAATTTATAGTCTTTTCTGCTCGAATACTTACTCTGAAATGGTACTAGTATCATTTACATAAATGTTAATTTAATTAAGAGCTCGGTAGTATAAAACTAATTTTCCCAGATCTTGAATTAGAAGTTCGTTTCTATTTTCATAATCGCTCTTAAGACTCCATTTCCATTTTGTTCGCTTCTATTGCCTTCCAGGTTTTCTTTTCATGTATTTTAATGGCAATATGATTTAGGAAAGTTTTTATATTAGAATAAAGTTAAATTTAATTTTTGTCTTGGAATATGGCTGATGTTTGTCTTGTAAAACGACTTTACTGTAATTGTTCCTGTATGTAATAAATCAAGTGTCTTTCTATAACGCTTCCAACTTCTGACTTTAATTTATTATGCATTACAACCCGTGCCATTCAATCTTTTTTGATGAAATCATATCCAGAATTTTTGGATTTTGTTGTAGAACGACGTCATCTACATGTTGAAAGTGACACCGATTTATGTCATACAAACATTGCAGCAGAGACCTCTGACAATACCTCAAGGGAGATTATTCTGATGGATGGTTAAATGCATTTATCCAACACCGCTGTAAAGGGGCGAAATAACTCGAGCATAATGATAATACAAAGTGCCCAAACTACGCGTTTTGATTGGGATGAGATTGTTGATATTTCAAGTAATGATTGTCGCACAAATGCATCCAAAAATATAATCATACACGAGTAAAAGGAACTTTTTATCCCGCCTTCCAGGACACATTTGGTTTTTTAACGGCGCTTGGTGAAAAAGACACGCTACCTTCAAAGAGATACGTTTCTTTCAATACATCATTCCAACATCTGTCAAAATTGCACAATTTGACTGCAGCATGGTTTTTATTAAACAGTAACAAAATTCTGTGTTTGAATAAATATGCGATTGCTAATATTTAAAGATTCCAAATGCAACACATGACGAAGAAATCAACTATTAGTCTACCAAAGTTTCTCATACACGTTTATGGGATAGACCTGGGTATTTAACGGTACTGGGTGTGATGGAGACCCTCAAGACTCATACCCATTGCTATGTAATTCAAATGTCAGAAGCGTCTTTTGGATATTTTTCGTATAATTTTATAGATGAGTGAATTTGTTAAATAATAAAGATATTGCAATGAGTTAAAATAAAATGTTCAATCTGTCGTATTGAAGTTTAAGACGAGAGCATAATATTTAGATTTGTATTAAAATTCCGTTCTTTGACGGATAAAATCTTGCAATAAATCATACCATTGTAGCATTAAATTTATAATGGCTCAAAATCTTGTATTATACGCAGAATATTTTTTTTAATACAGGTGGAGATTGAGATTACATTTTGTGAGAGTTCGTCAACCCATATAACTACCTGAAATATTTTCGTTTGTATTCAGTAAGAGTGTCCAGAAAAATTTTAAAGACACAAAATGCTTTAAATATTTGATTATAACGTAGAATATTTTTTTAATACAGGTGGAGATTGAGACTACATTTTGTGAGTTCATCAACCCATATAACTACCTTAAGTATTTTCGTTTGTATTCAGTAAGAGTGTCCAGAAAAATATTAAAGACACAAAATGCTTTAAATACTTGATTTTAGGAAAATTACGCATTATATTTTCCTAATAATGTTAAAAACACCTTTCAAAAGTTACATGAAAAGCCAACAACATATATGCTATATTCTATATTCATGACTGTATCAAATGATTGGTTCATAAATGATTGATTTTGAATATCAACAGATTTTCTCATGAATGGTTTCTTTTGAAGACTGTAATGTCTCTGATTCGTTAAATCCCTAATCTCCAACTCTCGATCGCACATGTTCTTTTATTTTAGATACATTTGATAAGCATCGATCATTTCTTTTTGTAGTCTGAGAAAAGGATGTCAGCTATAAAAACATTTGTATATTTCGACAAAAATTGATCTAATGCTAGAATATATATTTTTGTTGTTAATGTAAAGTTCAAGTAAATAAAACATACTGGTTAATGAAGTAGACTATAAGTTGTACTCATAATGGCAGACTGAATTTAGTTGTAGATGCTCTAAAAGTAAGATCTTTCTTAAAATATGCGTTGCAATAAACAAACATAGTAAATGATCCACTCACAAAGTGTAATTACCCCATTGGCAATGTGAATATTACTTATTTCTGGTCAATTAACTCTCTTAAAATGATTGCGCTGATTTTGATTATAACCATCACATATAGGCGTACGAAAACTCCCAAGCACATTTGTGAAATTTTACATCATCATTGTCTCAGTGTGGTACGAGAACACCTAAAGAACACTTCTAAAATTTGAATGAATAACGGCTTGGGTGCTGGAACCGGAACATTTTGATAGCACTTCTAAATTTAAATTAGTTATGTCTTCTGCAATAAAATTGAACTACTAAAAAGGAACAATGGAGAGTTAACGCAGGGCGTCTCCTGCTGTGGCAATGTGATATGGAAGAGGAACAATCTTCCGAAATACATAACAGGCAAACAAATTCTGATTCTTAAACACAACAATAATACGAAAAGCCGATATTATCCTATTTTTAATTTTTTGAAAAAAAGAAAAAAATCTACGTTTAAACGGAAAATAGTGCGAAGTATAAAAAAAATCAAAATGCATCTCCTTTGCGTGTCATAACCCAATAATGGTTTACACAGTTCATTGGATATGTTGTTAGATACAAATAATTAATTCAACTATATACATATCATTGAAAAATAAAGTCACAGGAAAAGTTTATCAGGGTGTTTTCTTATCCAATGTGAGACATATGGATAAATAGCTGCATCGCAGGATAACCAACAAAATTGAAAATAGATAACTAAAATACTACACGTTGCATTACATTCGAAGCGTTAATCATCTCGTTTCGACTTGGGACTCCAATATGATTAAAATTAATCCGCGTCATTTATACCACTCCATGAGGACACAGCTCGAGTGTAAGAAAGATCTGCTGTACGAATGTGACCACCTTAGGGTGTAAGTGGTTCACTTTGATGGGTATGGTCACAAAAGTATTACAAACGTTAAAGAACAAAAAATTAGTCAAGTATATATTGAATAATCGATGACTAAATAAACATAAAATGAGATCAACCAATTTCGATCAAGTCTTGACAATAGTACCAGCTCCAGTGATTCATATTCAAACCTGACAAGAACTGAGACGTATGTATAAACAAATTTATAAAAAAATTGTAAGGAAAAGACCAGAGATTCATTTGAGAAAATGCTATACAGATTTTGTAGCAGCAGTACCCAAGAATTGTATATAAATGAATCTCCCTTCCAAATAATTATGATTAGATAAAAAAACTCGACATTTTCCTTCCTTAAAAGTGCAGACAGGCTTAATAATCGGCACACTCAAGAGGTAAAAACAGTGAATACAAATAATTTTACCATAGAAAACGATCTCTGAACATCATTTTGTGATTTGCGCGCAAAATCATATTGGCAAAAAGAAGAGAGAGAGAGAGAGAGAGAGAGAGAGAGAGAGAGAGAGAGAGAGAGAGAGAGAGAGAGAGAGAGAGAGAGAGAGAGAGAGAGAGACTCCGTGGCATACCATACCTTTCCCTAGCTATCTATGCAGAGGTTTCGGGTCCTATATAAATTAGTCCAGTGTACTCCACTATGTTACCATATTTATCGTTAGCAAAATTTCCATTTTTTGTGTTGCTGAAAGAAAACGAACGCATTAAGGGAAACAACTCTGTGTGTCTATGCTGCAAAGTTATGGTTATTAAACAGTTATAATGTACTTTTGAGAGAATGACGCATGTAAGGTAAAGTTGTTTGCATTAGAAACATGCACAGTGGAGAGAATGTTAGCATAGTTCTATACTACTTTGATATAATGTGTCTGACGTTTCTTTAGATATTGTACTTAAAACATTGTACAAGATCTAAGCACACTGCTAACTAAAATGACTGCTTCCTTGTGCTAAATATTCACCCTGAATAAGTCTAAATTACACCATCTTTAGCACCTATTAAAATTAGGAAAATGAATGTTGCCCAGCTAGTTAATGCCAGCTACTGAAAGAGCAATGGATTAATTACTAAATATATAAAATGTATAAAAAGTTATCGTCTCTTTTTTTACAATTTACCTCTGAAATCCAGGAAGTGAAAATGACCAAGTGGAGCTACCACTTTTTTGAAAGGTACACAACTGGAGTAAGGCCAAGCTGTATACTCTATAACCCATATTACACCCATCAATCATGAACCAAAATAAAGGGAATTAAAGGTTCTTGGAACTATACCTAAGATATACAAATTCTTCTTTTTAAATAGCCAGTATAACCATTGAAGAAACCCGGGGAAATTCTTTTTCTTGAAAATTCTAACCCCTGTGCAATATACGAAATTTTAGAGCGCAACCAAATAAGGATCTATCTCGCGTAACCTAAATAAATCTACGTTAGGGAGATAACTCTTATTACCATAAAATAAAGTGAAGCAATGTTTTTTTTTTTTTTTTTTTTTTTTTTTTTTTTTTTTTTTTTTTTTAAATCAACATGTATCTTTCGTCCACTTGGCCTGGACTATAATTTTTGAGTTTGAGCAATTTTATTGCACAATCAATATCAATCTGCTATCAGAGACAACTCTAATTGGTAGAAAAGTTAAAGGGGTTATAGAGCTCGATCTGCGCCATTTTTTTTCCAGAGGACTTCTCTGAGCTTTTTCTGATAAAATTGTCAAGCAGACTAAATTTCCTTACCTAGCTGAGTTGATCAAGATGCTCACTTCATTGCCATTATCAGACCATATCATGTTATATGTAAAAAGCGAGTCGAGCTTTAACCGCTGTTTGCTATACTACTATGCAACATGTGTTCTAAGAAATTGTCCAATCCAAATGATTATGGTGTAACGTACTTAACCAGATTATATCTGGTGGTATAGAAGATGGCGTATTTCAGAGAATGAAGGTAGTCCGAGTTTCGCAAGTCGCTTTTTGTGCTCACAGTAGCTAGAAGAAGCGCACAGTATGTCAGTTCCTAAAAATAGACACTATTTACTCTCTAGTTACCTTGATATTTCTAATGCTAAAGAAGCCATGATTTATCTGTTTTCGAGTGATAGCTCTATCGACCACAGCGTCGTCCATACTCGGGAAGGAAATAGTCATGAACTCAAGTCCTTATTTGAAAAAAAAAAATGGTAGAATTAGAAAAGACGCTTTGTTCCAGATTTAGCATTGTATCATATTGTATATTTTTTTTAATATTTCATTTGCACATCACTGAAGTGAACACAGGCCGACCTGATGACACAACGACCCGTATAATTCATAAAACCTTGTGTCACAACGAATCAACTTGTAACCCATCAAACTTCCATATCATTCAATAATATCATTCATCCATTCAACACATATAGTATGACTGTGCCGAACACACATTCATTTTCTCTGGCTCTGCATCATGGTTGTGCCGAACATACTGTAGTTACGCTGGATATTCTCATTCGTATAACCTCTATCTCAGCAGTATGGTTGTGCGGACCAAAGTAGTCACGCTGGATATTCATAATCGTCCGCTCCACCTATGCAGAATGGCTGTGCCGAACACACAGTAGTCACGCTGGATATTCACATTCGCCACTCTAGCTATGCAACATGGCCGTGCTGAACACACAGTAGTCACGCCACTGGATATATATATATATATATATATATATATATATATATATATATATATATATATATATATATATATATATATATATATATATATATATATATAATATATATATAATATATACAATCTATGTAATCTATGTAATCTATGTTCGGGTTTGGACCGAGACAAGGAAATCCCGGTCAATGGGTTACATTATTTGTCTCCCCACGAGGCTTGCCTGAATAGGGAGACATATAATGTAACCCTGCGACTGGGATTTCCTTGTCTTGGTCCAAATCCCAAATAAGAATCTTTTTCTCACCCAGTATTATCATTTAATGTAAGAAAAAAAATACCGTTACTTGCACAGTGTAATACACGCGCAGCATGGCCGTGCCGAACATACAGCAGTCACAATGGATATTCACACTCGACCACTCTACCTATGCAGCATGGCCGTCCCGAACACACAGTAGTCACACTGGATATTCACACTCGTTCACTCTACCTATGTAGAATGGCCGTGCCGAACACACAGTAGTCACACTGGATATTCACACTCGTCCACTCTACCTATGCAGCATGGCCGTGCCGAACACACAGTAGTCACTCTGGATATTCACACTCGTCCACTCTACCTATGCAGCATGGCCGTGCCGAACACACAGTAGTCACACTGGATTTTCACACTCGTCCACTCTACCTATGCAGCATGGCCGTGCCGAACACACAGTAGTCACTCTGGATATTCGCACTCGTCCACTGTACTTATGCAGCATGGCCGTGCCGAACACACAATAGTCACTCTGGATATTCACACACGTCCACTCTACCTATGCAGCATGGCCGTGCCGAACATACAGTAGTCACACTGGATATTCAAAAATCTGAACTAAAACGTTACAACGAGATCTTCCATATTCTTGCCCGTTTCAATTCGTCCGTGTTTATGAAGTCACAATCTTTTAAATAAAAGAGAGGTGTAATTTTTATAAACTTTATCTTTATTTCTCTTAAAATATATCAGTCATATACGTAAGGATGAATTATAAACAAAACTTTCTTTTGCAAACAATTAGTTTGCAATATGTTTCCGCTCTCTGGACGGTAGTCTAAATTAAAGTTTTCCTCATATAAATAGAATAATGATCAACTAAAAATGAAATAATAAGAATTATATTTATATCAATCAATTCACCTATAACAACTTCAATGTAAATGACGCTGAATGTAAATCGTTTGATCGCAAAAAAATGATGTCCATTTAAGTCAAGTGTAATCGGTTTGATGATTTGATATTCAGCCAACACAAAAGAAAACAACCGCATAATTGTCATCATCAACAAGAAAAATATTGCTACTACTACTACTGCTGCTACTACTTCTACTACTACTATCAATCGGATAAAATTGCTGTGAGTGGGATAAATATATGGTTCAGATTTCATCACAGTTTAATAGTCACGCGTGTAAGGAAGTTCTCGCTACATAAAGATCGTGCACATTAACATACTTAATATTTGGAAGCAAAAGTACATGTGTTTTGTTTTCTTCAGTTTGGTTTTGTCAGTCTGTATATTTGTCTATATTTGAATACATAATGCACGTATTACAGTACTGCAGTTTAAAGGTTGTTATGTATAATTAAATACATACTGCATATATTAAAATAATGCAGTTTAAAGGTAGATGGGTATAATTAAATACGTTTGTTGGATCCGAATTTTGTATACACCATTTTTATTTTCATTTGTAATTATACTGTCCTTGTGTGCCTCATAAGTAGCTCTTTTCATGGATAAACGAATACGTCTCACATCTAATCGGTTAAGCTCGCTCACATTAAAAAAAATTAAAAATTAAAATGGTTATTTAACTAACATTAAATACACTAACACGTGTCAGAATCTAATTAAATATCTAACAAAATACATGTAAAACATTACGATTTGACCGTGAATCAACTGACAACAAAACAACATAGCAAACTTGTCCAACCTCTTTTCTTTCTTTAACTTCCAGGATTCGTGACCGACTACAAT